>JAHLSL010000244.1:171786-189851 GCA_025920805.1 Petroica traversi | reverse complement strand
TCCAGCCCTGCAGAACAGCAACTCCCAGTGTGTCCCCAGTGCTCCTGGACCTGGAGTTCTGTGTCCAGCCCCTGCAGGAACAGCAATTCCCAGTGTGCCCCCAGAACAATTTCCAGCCCCTCAGGGAGGGCACAGGGGGGAAGGGAGGGATCAGGGTGACAGTGAGTGACACTGAAGACCAGGAGTGATTCTATATGGACAGATTTAGCACACAGTGCATTTGTTCTGACACCACAAAAGTCTGTAATTTCCTGGGAAAAGGCAGGACTAGCCCTTTATGTGTCGGTGTTCCATGCAGGTGTTTAATTTTTATTTTGAATTCTTTCCACAGCATACAGCTCATGGCAGTACCCTCCCAGTGTCCAGATTCCCTCAGTGTTTGTGGATATGGATAAGAGCACTGTGTCCCCTCCAGCTTACAGCCTCTATGCCATGGACCTGCCCCCTTCCTATGATGAAGCTGTGCAAATGGGAAAGCAAGTGGCACGGATAAACCAGAAACTTAACGACATCCCTGAGCAGGTGACACCAGCTGGGCTGAACCCCAGCCAGTCCCCAGCTGACACAATCCACAGAGATCCAGCAGCACAGGCACAGTCAGAAGACTCAGAAGATGCCACCAAAGAACAGCCACAGGTCTGACTCGGGTCAGATGGGGAGTAAAGGAAGGGAAGGACTGGACGAGTTGAAGAAGACATGAAGAGTTTGGGTTTCTAAGTAGGTTATGATGGAAAGATGTTTCTTCTCATGCCCTTGTAATGATCTGTCAGAAGAAATGTTTTCTGTGACTGCTGTAATCCCCTGGTAAAGCTTCTTCAAGGATATGAAATGAGGTAAAAGGGCAGCAGTTTAAAAATGCCTGTAAAAGTGGGACGTGAATGCGTGCTCATCTTCTGATAAAAAAAAAAAAGTTGTTCCTGGTGTCCAGCAATAAAAAAGGTCAGGAGAATTTTGCCACCTTGGGAATACACACTCAGAATGGTACAGACAGGAAGTTGTTCTAGAACAGAAATTTCCCAAGCTGGAGTTGAAGGGGCAATCCCAGCAAGTGACACTGAGCAGCCTCTGTAGTTTCTCTTCTTTTGAGAACATCAGCTGTCAGAAAACTGCTGAGGACAAAGTGCTGCACAGGAGCTCATGTTCCTCAAGGAGCAGGAAGATGCCAGGATGGGAGATGGTGGAGGGAAATGCTTTGTGTTGTTTCACAGCTACACACAGGGAGTGAGACAGATGAGACACAACACTTATGTGGTGGTGGTCATGAGACTGAAAGGATTGCTTTTGAAGTTCTGTAAATCTTTCCATTTCTATTTTGAGATGCATTGCCTTGTGGGTGGGTTCTCTTTGCTGTTTATGTTTTTCCAGATAAAATACACATTAATTCCAAAGAGACACTTGCACACATGATTCAGTATTACTGATGTGTTTCAAATATTCATCAAGTATTTCAGAGATGCTTTGCTATTTTGTTATCTGCTCAGGTGTCAGGGTCTCAGGCAGGAATGAAAAATCACTGGTTCCTGGCAGCTTTTACCAGTTCAGAACAAGGACAAGCTCAGGAACAAGCAGGGTGACACAAAACAAGCTCGTGCTGAGCCATCCAGAATAAGTTAGAGATACAAACACCACAGTACAGGCTGGGCAAAAGTTCAAAGAAATTTCTCTTAGGGATGGTTCTTGGTGAAGTACTGACAGAGGGAGAACTGCTGAGCATAATTTTCAAACTGGGAGCTTGGAGCTGATTACATCAGTCACAGCCCAGACAAAAATACAGGCTCCAGAGGCAGGGTTTTTAATGCCAGCTCTTTCCCTTGCCCCTCCATATTCCAGAAGCTCCGAATTTTGTCCACTCCTGAGCAGTGATTTTCTTTGAATCCACTTTAGCAAGGTGCTAATCTGGCTGCTTTATGGACATGAGCAATCTCCAGGGTGGCTCATTGCTCTGGGTAAGAGCAGCCACCACAGCCTGAGCACTCGGTGTTGCTGCCAATGCAGCATAAATTCAGGTCTGTCATTAACAGGCAGCAGAAGTGGTGCCCACAAAAGCCTGCACAGCTTTTAGAAGACTGTTATTCTCTGACAACCATTACTGCCCTGGAAATGAGCACTAATGATTTAAAAATGAGGATCTCTGCAGCCCCAGGCCCGAGATGCTGCTCCAGAGTCACGAGTGGGAGCTGTCCGTGAGTCTGGCTCCCCAGGGAAGGGTTGCTTCTTTATTTAACTTGCATGTAACTTACTATGAGGGTTGACTGGTGTAACAAATCTGCTTCTTGTGTGCCTCCTCTCTGTCATCCTTCATTATATTTCTCCTGGTTTATTCTGTCCTCTGCTTTCCTTATCTGTGTCAAGATGGAGACTGGGCATAACCCAGGGTAACTATTTGGATGTCTCTGGCTGGAAGGGACGCCCAGTCCCGGATGTCTCCAAGTCACAAATACAGCAGATGTGTTTTTATTCATTGAACTTTTCCACAGTACTCAGAACAAAGCCCTTCCAAAGAAGGAATGTGTATTGGAGGGAACTGGCTGGGCGCTCACTGCCAGGGACGGGAATCCAGGCAGGCAGCTGGAAGGATCGTGACTGACAGCAGAGGGCAGTCCCTCCCTTCGTGTGCCGAGCATCAGCACCGGCCCGGCTCGGGAGGGACCGGGCTGGCAGCACGAGGGTGGGGAACGAGCCCGGTCCGAGCCCCCGGCCCTGCCCCTCGTGCCTTGGCCCGCACTGACCCGGACCTGCCCGGGACCTGCCAGACTGCCGGGGCTCTTCTGTTCGGTCACGGGAGATGCAAAACCACAGGAAAACCCCAAATGCCTGTGGCTTCCTAGGAATAAAGGAAGAACCTGGTGTTTTCTTTCTAACACATTTCTAACAACGGTGTTTTGCCCAGCTCTTGCCTTAGAACGTGGTTCATTCACTCGAATAGAAACTGCTATCACCAACTCTGCCCCAATCAGCCTTTGGGAGCACGGACTGTCCTCTGCACACCAAAAGCAGCTCAGTTTGCTCTGCAACCTTCATAGTTAGGAAATTATTAATGCCTTTCTCGTGACCTGCCTTCTCCAGGGCCTGCTAAGGGGGACCCCACGCTGGAGTCCTTCCTGCAATGAAGGTTGAAGAGATCCCTCATCTCTACACAGCTCCTGTTTCATGGATCAGTTAGAACTCCACATTTTTGGAACCTACAGTTCTCTATCACTTGAAATTGGTCAGCGGATTCTGAGGTTTTTGGTTGGGTGTGCAGAGTGGAAGGAGAACATGGATTTGGAATTTGTGGTTTCAAAGCCTCGTTTCCAGAAGAAACCAGGACTAAAAAGAGCACCAGGTGGGAGGTTGGTCCCACAGCAGGTTATAGGCTTGGCCTGATGGAGGATCCAAGAATTCTCATTTGTCAGGCTGGTGGTTTTCACCAAGTCTGATTATATCCACACAAGCTTTGTGACATCTCTAAGGGAAAAGCCCCTCTCTGTAATTACCAGAAGTGCATTTTTAATTGTGATGTGTCCTCAGTTTGGCACCGTTCAGCATGCAATTTTTCTTCCTTCATTTGTTCAAAATGATAATTTTGTGGGTTATTTTCTGCTGTTCTTTGCTGGCTGTGTGAAAGAGCCTGTGCTGGGGAGATGGACTGCTGAGGTTGGAGCCTCCATCAGCCTCTCCTCTCACACACAGGCACTCAGCACGAGCACTTGTGCTCAGAAAGAAAATGCAGCCATGGAAGTAAATTTCCTCAATAATTCATGGGCTTTATGGCCCAGAGCAAATTATACCTTGGATCTGTCATGAAATTCAGGCTGCAAATCCCTTTATAGCCAAGCTCGTTAACAATATAAGTAAAGTGGTACCTCTAGAATGGCTTTGATAATTGATGCATTATAATCTTCAGAGAGTATTTAGTGGTAAACCTGCAGCATCCAGGCTGAAGCATCAGTGGGGTCTGGATACAGGAAAAGTCAGAGAAAAAAACATTTCTTTGTTTGCCTTTGTCTGCCTCACTGGCCTCAAAGAGCTCAGAAGGTTTGGTTGCTTTGTTTTTTAACTGCATTTTGTCTTTATCAGCTGCAGGTTTTGAGGGAAAGGATCAGTGCTGCTGCCAGTCTGGATGAGTGGGACAGTTGGACCCATGCAAAACCTGCTCATTTGTGGAAGAAAATATCTCTGCCACAACCTCTCCATACCCCTGGTTCTGATCCTAATCCTCTTTACCTGTCAGAACTCTTTCTGCTTAGGGAGACACTGACTAATTTTGCTGCAAGTAGCAGAGGTTCTTTCCTTCACCCACAATTAAAATGCAAACCGTGAGAGAAGCCTTGGAATCCTTTTCAGAGCAGACGATGAAAACAAAGTATCACAGGGGAATTGTGCTCTAAAAACTGGAGAAGACAATAAATGTTTTATGAAATTCTACATCCTAAGGTCAAACTCGATGCACAAAAAAAGGCTTAGGTGCAAACCCACATTGCTGGGAAAACATTTTGTTCTGGTCAGTCAAAATTTAAGATATAAAATGCCAAAGCTGTTCTCTTTTTATCTTAGTGGGAGGAAAAAGGGGCCTGTAGAAAAGAATGCAGGCTTTCAAAAATATTTCAATATTTTTTTTTTTTAGAATAACAAAGCTCACTTTGGGCACTTGGAGAAAGGAGAAAATCAATTTTTATTTCAAACCTAGAAATGCCTGAATCTGCATTAAAGTGTTTAATTTTTACTCACTTTTTTACCCTGCTCAAAAAGGAGACAAAAGAGAAGAGCCTGGTGTTGAGCTCTTACTTGTGCAATGTTTTTTCTCTTTCCATGCTAGGAGTTCATGGCATAAACCACTCCTTCCACAAGTAAGGGAGTGCAGTCCCCAGCACGGAGCTGGGAAACCCAGTTTGGTGACTTTTGTGCCACAGACTTTCCCTGTGACACTGCTCTGTAGAACAGGGGCTGTAGCACTGCCTTTCCTTGCACAGAAATTGGGAGGATGAATACATTGAGCGTGGGCTGTGCTGTCACATTGAAATACAGGTACAGTCAGAGCATGATGAACTTTGTGTGGGACATGAAGTGCAGCAGAAAACCTCCCCACTCCCTCCCCCTCTTAAGGGGTGAATGTGGGGAAGAAACTTGGGCAAAGTGGGAGATGCAGAAACAGCCCTGGACTTCAGGTGCCTCATCACAACGTTCCTAACTAAGGGAAGGTGCTGAGGGGCTGGAAATGTTCCTTTCCCCAGTCCTTGCCAGGCAGCTGTCAGAGAGCCCAGGCTGTGCTGAAGGTGGGGAAGCTGCTCTGCCCCACACATCAGGTCACTCCAGCTGGCTTTGGAGGCAATAGAGCTGTGATTAGCCGGAAAAGCAGACGGCCATAAAAATAAACACCCCGTGTGTGTTTGGAGAACATTTTCTCCGCCCTTGGCTGAGCTGCCAGCTCCCAGCAGATGGGGGAAGTGAGCCGGAGTGGCCCCGGTGAAGGTCGGCTGGGCGGGCTGCAAGGCCAACACACACAGCGGCAATTACATTTAGTGCCATTATTTGGAGGAAAAAACCTGCTATGCTTTTATTTCTTACTTATTTCGCATATAGACTTTTCCCTCTTGCTAAAAGGCCCACAGTACCTGCTGTAAAATACTGAGATTTAAATGACTTGGGCCATCTGGGAAATAAAAAAGCGTATGTTCGGTTATTTTCCACTGTAATAATGAGGAAAAAATCAGTGCTAATGAGTAGAGTTATCTTTCAATCAAGAACCATCCTGGAGTGTGACAGACTCCAGATCTACCACAGACATCCTGGACATGGAGACAGGTACCAGTTCCAATGTCTCTGCCTCTATTTTTCATTGGTAAACAATTCCAGGATCCAGAGGTTGGAAGGGGCCTTTGGGCATCCCCTATTGCAGCTCCTGCTGCTCACTGGGGCCAGTCAGAGCAGCTTGCCCTGCCCACCGTGGCTCTGAATTCTCCAAGGATGCCCACCCTGCCCACCAATTCTCCAAGGATGCAGATCTCACTGCCCCTCTGGGCAACCTGTGCCACTGCCTGACCCCCCTTACAGAGAAAATAGGGTTTTGGAATGTTTGAGTGGAATTTCCTGTGTTTGGGACTGTTCCCACTGTTTCTCACCTTGCAGGCTGGTGCCCAGTGAGAAAAGTCTGCCTCTGTGTTTTTTATATTTTCCCCCCCAGGTATTTATACACATTTATAGATCCCTCCTGTACCACCTCATCCTGAGGCCAAAGACTCCCAGCTTGCTCATCCTTTCCTCGTACGTCAGATGCTTCGATGCCTTAATCATCCAAATATTTAACTCCATCTTTTCTCCAACTTGTCTAAATCATGCAGGAGTTTCCCCTGAATCCCAGTGTGCAATTTAACAGATTCCTCCTGCCTGTGGAACAAAGAGCTGCAGAAAGCAGAGCGTGAAGTCCCCTGTGGGTCCCTCTGTCCCTGTGCCTCTGCCCTGGCTGGCGGCGGTGCCACCTGGGCACGGGGTGACAGCAGGGCTGGCACTGCCACTGCATCACCTCCCTCAGCCAGGGAGCACCAGGAGGGTGTGACAGAGGCCACCTCGGGTGGCCCCACGGGAAGGAAACTGCCAAGGTGAAACCAGAGAAAGATGCATCTCCCCGGTCTCCCCTGCTCTACGTGAGCTGTTTAACCAGAAATGGAGAAGCTGCTGGGAAGCAGGAAAAATAAATGCAGCCTTCCTCCTGCTTTGCATGGGCTTTGGGTGGAAGGTGCTACAGAAATACCCCTCCTTTGGGAGACCAGGCTTTAGAAGCACAGGAAATTGCTTGGATTAAAAAAAGAACTTAAGGAATAATGCTTTTCCAGGCTGGAGAAGGAAGAGAGATTTCCCTTCCTTTCTCTAGTTTATCACACTGTCACCAGCAAGAAAACTGTATTTGATCAGAGCATGGCCTTGCTCCCCCAGGTTTCAATCAAAATGGTTATTGATGAAAAATCTTATGTGAATTGGAGCTAGAGATACTGCAAAGCCACTGCTCAGTGCTACGCCTGGACAATGGTAATGAAAATTCCAAGTATCTCATTGATTCCTACCTCTAGATTTCCTAACATATCCCACTATTTTGGGTACAAAACCTAGACCTCAACATCTCCAAGCTTTAATGTGCAAGATACCAGGTAACACATATTAATGTAATTAGACAGCACAAAATATCAGGATAAGGATAGTCTGAGCGTCTATGGAATTAGTTTGGTGACTTCTTCATCCATTTATAATTATAAATCATAAAAGTGCAAGTGTGTACATGTGTCTAATCAACTGATGGCTGTCACACACAGCCCTTCTTCCTGTCCTCTCCCAATTGTGTGCTCAGGCCTGCTCCTTCCAGGTGCTCCTTGGTGCCTCTTCCCTTTGTACCTCTGTGTAGTCACTTACCCATGGACCTGTGGTTAATCCTGATACCCAAGCTGGCTCCTGTCAGTCTAAAACAACATTCAGAGAAATGAAACTGAAAAAAAAAGGGAGTTTCTCCTCTATCTAAGATGGGGTGGGGGATGGAAGAGGCAACTGCTTGATCCAAAAATCAGTCAGATTGTTCTTTATGACACAAGCCCTGAACCACAGGTGTGGATCTAGAAGGGACTTTCTTCAAATCTGCATGTCTGAGATTTACTGATTCACATCTAAAGCTGTGGCTGCATTGTCTTGAATTCAGGGCAGGCTCCAGTATAAAATCTCTGGCACAGGAAGTTCAGCTTCCTCTCCAGATTTCCTTCCTCCACCTCCTTATATGCAGAATTCATTTCAGCTTTGCCAGTGAGAGTGAAAGCTCTCAGGGCTGCAGAGCAGTTTGAGTTTGTGGCCAACACCTTCAGCTCAAGTGCTCAAGGGAGGCAGCACAGACCAGAGGTTCTTGGTGACAACACAATCCCAAAATATCCTCAACTGCTGAGCTGTGCTTTGTACCTGCATGTGAAGCTGCACCCAGCCCCCAAGCAAACAGGATAACCAAGGGTGACAGAGACACTCTGAGTGACATTCAAACCATTTCTACAGTCAAACTCTTATTGATGGCAGTGGGCATCAATCAAAGGCAGAAAATTTGGCCAACGTGTAAATTTGCTACAATTACAAAGTAAGAAAAACTGTGGAAAAGCAGATTTGGATCCAGTCAATGCCTAAACTACCACTAATTTTAACAGGCTAATTTGACTTTCTAGATTTTTATCTAGGCTTTGGTGTCCTTTTAAAACAGCCTGCTAGTCTGCAGGCCAAGGGCCAGGCAGCTCAACTGCCCAGTTTGAGCCCCAAACTAAAACAGATAAGAAAAATGTGAACAGAATCCCAACTGGAAGTTGATGTGAAGTTTGCTGGGAGAACGGCACAACGTTAGAGATCTCTGAGCTGCATCTGCAGGAACAGGATCTGAATATCCGTGGGCAGAGACCCACAGCAGCATCCCAGAAGTGAAATGCCAGGGAGTGGGGCACTCACCAGGGCTGAACTCATCAGGGCAAGGCACTGATGCAGCTCACGATGCTCCCAGTTCTGGGATCTGCCTGTGGGGCTCTCCCAGGGATGTGGGGCTCTGCTGCCAGTGCCCGGGCATGTATCCCCTAAGGGAATTCTCTCCTATTGTAACAAACCCCAGCTGTCCTTGCAGAGCTGACTGAGCTCCAGCAGGCAGAGGTTACTCCATCCCAGCCCCTCTCCTGAACAGAACGTGCTGAGCTGGGGAAGGAACAGAGGCAGCACCGGCTCCAGAACCTTCCACGGCACAGCTGGAGCAGGAACCCACAGAGTGCAGCCAGAGGGGAGAGCACCTGCACGGCTCAGCCCCCAGCACAGCCCAGCACGGCCTGTTCTGGGCCCTGGGGCTGGGAATGGCACGGCCAGGGAGCTCTGCTGCCCCACAGGATCCCCGCTCGCCCCTCAGGGCCGGGCACACACACAGATGTGCCTTTAGCTGGAGCACGGGCCCGGCGGGGGCACAAATAACCTCGGGCTGCCCGTGCAGGCAGAGCAGAGCGCTGCCCTTGGCTCCTCTCTGCAGCTCTCCCGGGGGACGCTGCTCCAGCCGCCCGCCGGGCTGGAAAAACGCCACCAGCTCAAAGCACAGACAGGGAGCCACCTCGGGGACAGAGCCACCTCGGGGACAGAGCCACCTCGGCGACAGAGCCACCTCGGGGACAGAGCCTCCTCGGTGCCATCGCCACCTCGGGGACAGAGCCACCTCAGGGACAGAGCCACCTCGGCGACAGAGCCACCTCGGGGACAGAGCCACCTCGGTGACAGAACTACTGCGGTGACAGAGCCACCTCAGGGACAGAGCCATCTCGGGGACAGAGCTACCTCGGGGACAGAGCCACCTCAGTGCCATCGCCACCTCGGTGACAGAGCCACCCCGGTGCTAGAGCCACCTCAGTGCCATCGCCACCTCGGCGACAGAGCCACCTCGGTGACAGAGCCACCCCGGTGCCAGAGCCACCTCGGCGACAGACCCACCGCGGTGACAGAGTCACCTCAGTGCCATCGCCTCCTCGGTGACAGAGCCACCTCGGGGACAGAGCCTCCTCGGGGACAGAGCCACCTCGGGGACAGAGCCACCTCAGGGACAGAGCCATCTCGGGGACAGAGCCAGCTCGGCTCGGTGCCATCGCCACCTCGGTGCCAGAGCCACCTCAATGCCATCGAGTGGGCGGGTCTGGGCGGCAGCAAGGGGTTAAACCCACGAGTCACCTGCTACTGCACACGGGAAAACAGAAGAGCAAAGGAGTCACTGAGCTGCAGTCACATCCAGATGCTCCAAGTGAGAGATTAATAAATAATAAATAGGAGTAGCATCGATTACAAATGCCAAAAGGGGATGATGTCTCTGGATGCGTTTCTGCTGACTGGTGCAGATTAGGAAACCACAGAGTGCTTTTAGCTTTGACTCCAACATTAATTTTGGCAGCGGAAAGAGGTTTTATTAAAAGTACTGAAAATGTCATTCATCTTTATTCGTATTACATTTGTTACAAGGATTTAAACCCCAATGTGGAACTATGGGGAGATGAAAAAATTGAAATTGACTCATCTGATCATAAAAATAAATGAAACTCTAAACATGCTTTAAATAGTAAGAAGTACATTCGGGTATTATATTTCTAATACTGGAAGGTGGCACTGATATGATCTGTTTTTCAAGGCTTGTTTTTTTTCTCTAAGGTGCTCTTTTTGAATCTCTTACAATCTAAATTATTTGTAGGTACTTTATGGAGGTAACCCACAATCCATGGGGGAAAAAAGAAATAAAAGGTGGAAATGTGAAGAATTTAAACCATTCAATTATTATTTTTAAATATTAAATTGAAAGGAAACAAAAATATTCTTTGAAGTACTACCCAGTAATCCAAGAGGTTCAAAATCCTACAGTAAGTCTTTATTCAAAATAGTCACCATGTTTTTTATCTATTTTAGTTAAGTGCTGAATTGAATATTGATAATGTAATGCTGGATCTTTTCTAGACTGAAATTAGTGGAGAATTTGATTTACATGCAGTCTGGGACCCCCAACCTCAAATCCACATTTTTCTGCTGCAAATGCAAAATTTGAAAAATGAAAAAAAAAATAAATTCTTAGGCAAATCCCTTCTGGTACCACTGTAGCAGAAATCACAAAAGCCCACTGGCCTTTCTGTTTTATGGGATTGGCCCAACCCACACCAGAAATGGAGCAGCTCAACTCCACCCCACACTCGTTGGCAACTCTGGGGCTCTGGTGCTGAGCTCCTGGAGGTGAGAAAGGGGCATTTCACGTTGCTCCCGTGTAATACAAAAGCTGAATTCCAGCTGTGACAGTTCTTGAGTAAAAATGTCTTTAATCGAGCATCAAATCTCAACACACAATAATCACCTACAAGTGGATTTTATTCTCAGGTCTGAAATTGGATGGTTCAGTGAGTGAAAAGTTAAAGACTTTTAGAGAACACTGGGTTTTTTGGGTTTTCTTCCAAGTTTCGTGTATGTTCAGGATAAAGTTATCATTGGGGAAAGGGGGTCGTTTATGTTACTCTGAGTATCTATTTTTTAATGTATTTCTTGACTCTTTGGAACTTCTTAGTCCAACCTTGTTTGTGTTTTAAGGTCTATAAAAATATTTCCCATCAAAATTATTTCTTCAATAAATATTTTGGCTTGGCTAAGCAAAAATATACATGTAAAGGGGCTTATTTTTTTTCCACTATATGTAATTGTCTTTGTATAAAAACTAAATTTCACATGCTGTTTATTTACTAAAACATTCATTCAGCCTCTGAAAAATCAGGCTGTGCTGGCCGTTTGTACTTTGTCAGTTCTCTTGAGCAGTGGCTTGAGAGATGTTACACTTTATAGAAGTTTTGTTTTGCTGCTTGGAAACAAATTTTATAAGCACGTTCTTTGTTACAGGTCCTCCCAAGGAAGAGTTTCACAGAATTGCTGACAAATGGTTTGAGATTTGGGATATTTCCTGTAACAGATCCCAGAGGTCACAAGAAAGTTCTCTTTTCTGTAAATTTAGCAGCCAGCCCAGCCCCTTGCCTGAAGGACATGAACTTTCAGAGACAGAGGAGCTCACCTGCAAGTTCTGTCACTCTGAGCAGCAGCTCAACTGTATTTTTCTTGGTCCCTGTACACTTTCCCAATTAAATATTTAATTTTGGAGTAAGGGTTGTAACCATCACTGAACCTACTCATTTTATCACCTACTGCAATTCAATTAATGCCCACTGAACTTTCCAAGCACACCTTATCCCCCTTCTCTTTGGCAATCAGGCTTTGTTTGACTTCACACAGATTCCCCAAGGATAGTGGTACAAGTCCCCTGACCATTAATATTTTTGGTTTATAACTGCAATTTTTGTTTTCTGGATTCTGGAATCTTGCAGCAGCACTGAAGTTCTCCTTCAGCTGCAGGTCAGGCTCTTTGAGAGAACAGAAATGGTTGGTAGCAGCTTCCCTGCTGCCCACTTTCCCAAACTGCTCTGTCAAGGATGAAAGAATGGGATGGAAGCTCCATGGGAATCTGACACCCAGCAAGGTAAGCAAATTCTGCCTGGTCTTGGCAGCTATTTCAAACTTCAGCACAGGTCTGGTGTGTCTGACATCATGGAAAGTTTAGTAGCTAGGCTGAATTCTCAATGTGGATTCTAAACTCCCAGCATCTCCTGGGTCCCTGTTGTTTTTCTGCTCGTTGCTCAACAAACCCCTTGAGGAAAAGTCCCTTTAAATGGGGAAACATGAGGCTTTAGAGGGGGAAATATGGGGATTTAAAGGGGGAAATAAGAGGCTTTAAATAGGGAAATATGAGGCTTTAAGCTTTTACTCAAACTGCTTGATCAGCATTCTCACAACCCAAATGTTACCTATTTAAAGGAAGACCTGCATGTGTGCAATTGGTTGGGTGTGTTTCTAATGTGTGTAAACACACAGTGCACAATCTGATTTCTAAGATGATTATAACAATTCCCTTTGTTGCTATTTTATTATTTTCAGGAACACCAAAGGACTTCCAAAAGCCAAGCTACAGCTTGCAAGTTTAAAGGTACAACAAAAAAATGTAAATTTGCAAGAGATACCTGAGTATAAAGGAAAACCAGATTAATCCCCAGCACATGGAAAAGGGCCCTGATACAATTCTAATTGAAGGAAAAAAGCACTCAAAGCTATTTTTCTGGCTCCCTCAAGATGGATTTGTAGAAATAGAATTTAAAAAAAGGAGAATTGGTGTTTTTAAGTGCATTAGCATGCTCAGACCAACCTTGAGACACCTGTTCAGGTTTCAAGGTTGGAAGATGAAAAAACAGGAAAGTTCAGAACAGAGCTTACCCCCCAGCAGAGAAGTTCTGTATTTTGTTGAACAGGTATCTATGCAGATTACAGAATTCTGTATTTCTGTCACACTGTAGGATTGCATCAGAGTATAAAATCAGGTGTTGACTGCAAGGAACAGTATATTCAGGTTCAAGCAACCCCAGCATTTCATATCCCTTCTTTCCATAAAGTGCTGGCTGTTGGTGGCTAAATAATTTCATTCTGCATCAGCTTCCTATGTCTAAGACAACAGTATTGACTTTTTTTGGCTTTGGAAAATGCTTCAAGTTCTGCCAAATGTAGGAACTAGGAATAAATTTGTATTGTTGTTGAAGTCAGAGATACCAGTGGCATTGATTTTTTGAAATGGGTCACAAGGCAATAGGAGCAAGGCTTTTTTCCTGGAAATGAAAGCACCTCCAGCCACAATTTGTGAGAACACAAGACTAGGATTGGTGAGAACACAGGACCAGAGCTAATGCCTTTTAGGACATGCAGCCCAGTGTGTTCTGTTCCAATTCTGCCTCTGTTGAGGATGAGATAGTCGAAGACAATCCTATAAGAGCCATAATTTTAACATTCCCAGGAACACATCCAGGAAAGCTCTGGCCCTTCACAACTGTGCTACCTCACTTACACAGCAATGGATTTTTCCAAAGGATTTTGAAGTGACTTGCAAAGTCTCTCAACAATTCTGAATTAATTGTCCTTTAAGCCATTTCATAGATAACTCACCCTGATCCTCATTGTAAGAAAGGGGTTTAGGACCATAAGAAAGGAGCTCAGGATCATCTTCCACAACTGTATTAGTTACAAACTCAGGTGCATGGACTCTCCTAACTGACATGAAGACTCTCAGAACCAGTTCCCTTTACCTTAAAACCTTGTCAATTATATTCTCTGCAGACTAACACAGTTTTGCTAATTTTATGCCATGTTCTCAGAAGTAGTTTAAAATAACTCTTTTGTTCCATAATAATAGGGAAACTGAAAGAAACTGTGAGAATGCAGAATGTAACTAAGGAGACTGAGCTACTCCTACTTTTTGCTCTGCCTGGCCCCACTGAGGATTTCTATTCCATTTGCTTTTACTTATTTATTTTCTCTAATGAATGATCTTGATATTCTGCTACCTGGGCCCGTCCTCAGAAGGTAGCAGTGATGATTGTCATCTGATTGTTAAAGTGGCAAATAACAGCAGGTTGGAACAGCTCTGAATAAGGTTTAAAAAAAACAAAACACAATAAGTTAAAAAAAAGAGTTCTGAATAGACTCAGGATTGAAGCACAGCTGAAGTTTAGACATTGTATAAGCTTCCTTTAATTTTGGTGCAATGTCAGGAGAAATGAGGGTTCTGCTTTGCTTTAGGGACCAAATGGAGAACTTCAAACTAATTCAAAAATCACGTGAGTGTCTCCTTGGATCTCTCCAGGGCTCACAGAATGCACTCTGCAGCCATCAAAGGAGACAAAGGCAGAAAAAATGTTATGGAATGGGAAACGGTGCTGGTGTGATTCTGAATATGAGGTGAGTTTTGAGTCAGTCTATTAAAAACTCTTATCTGAGGTTACAAAGAAAGGAGGCAAAATGTAATTATTTATTACTTTGGCAGTTTTCTTATACCATCTAGGGAGCTTTGCAATTTTGAGAAGTGCTGATTTTTTACCCTTTCTTAGAAAACTTAAATTATACCTGTTTGGTGACAGTCATTCTTTCAGACACCAGGAGCATCTTGATTTGCCAGAAGAATCATGCAATATTTTCACTCAGATAATGTAAATTTTGATTACAACAATGTTATTTGTATACAAAAATTAATTACTTTAAGAAGTGAAACTACCCAAAGGTTCATCCAACTCACGATGCTCCCTTCAAAGGGGTTAATGTCAGCTGGTTGAGAAAAAGGTGCAAGAAATTTTGCAATGGAGAACTATGGAGCAACCTTTTAACAGAGAGGTTTTCTGTAGCTCTAACCAAGAAGCAAAACTGTAACTTCAAGGTGGACTAACAAAAAGTTGGTTTTATTAATTATCTATACCAGATCTTCAGGTATTCATAGGTATTTTCAGTTCAACTTTTAGTTACAAACAATATTTTTGCAGTGTATAGAAACAGATAAACTCATATCTGGTAAGTCCACTTATTTTTGGTGATTTGCACACTCATTCACTGAACACTAAAAACTAAGGCAGTTTATGGATGTGTGCCCATACAAAAAAAAAAATATTAAAAATTAAAAAGAATTAAAAAAAATAAAGATAATGCCTGTGCAGTAGCTTCCAGCACAGGATTATATGAGGACAGCAGAATAAACCACCTTGTTGCACACAGCAATGTGGGATTCCTCTGACAGGTTTGAAAATGAAGCAAAACTGATTTGTCCAGTGAGATTTACAAACCAAACCAAAGCAAAGCCCACTCACTCCACCTGGAGCAACCTCCACTCTGTAAAGAACCATTTCCAATCCTCAGGATCCCTCCCCACCACAGCAGTGTAACTGTTCATCAATCCAATTTCTCACTGGAGATAATTAAGTCACTGGATCAGAAACAGGAACTATTGCAACAGTTGTGTTTTTACAAAAGAACAGGTGTGGTGAAAGCATTGGCTGTGTGTAAATGTGCCATAAACACTTCTGACTGATCCAGTTTCCTTACCCAAATTCCAGGGGTTTGAAGATGTAGCAGAGGACAAGACCTGGGGAGAGAAATTCATTTTAGCTCTCATGAAACAGAGAATGCATAAAAATTATAATGCAAGAAACAAATAGAAATTCCTAGGAGAGGATAAGATCTGAATGTGTATTTTATTATAAAAACCCAAAACCAAAACCATATTAAGTTATTAGAATTGCACCACTGGTAAAAGCATGTAAGAGAAATATAAGGAAGAAAAGCAGTGTCTGTATGATAAGAATGTGCAATGGGAAAAAAGGATGCATTCGTTTATAATGATAACATTTATAATTATGTAATATATGATATAATTAATTCACACTGCAATTGTTCTAGTCCAATAACAAAATCTCAATGCAGCTATTTTCTCAAAGAAGCAAAATGTGATTTACTATTTGCTATCAATCTCAGAATGTTATTTTCATTCATTACTCAGATTTTTTTCTTATGATGCAGTGCTAGTTGAAAAATTTCCATAGAATCTCATAAGATTGAGAAGTTTTCTTTTGTAAAACAAGGATTTTTCTTCTTTTTTTTTTCTTTTTTTATCCTTTATGTATAGTACCATTTCTTTGCCTAATGTAATAAGTGGTCATTCTTTTCCACACAAATGGTGTATTCCCAAAAGGATATTTTAATCTCTGCTAAGCCTAAAAGCAATCTCTAACTAGAAAAATTAATTTTTTTTAAAATCATGCAACTTTCCTACTATAAATCTCTCTTGGATTTAATGACTAAAATATTGTGTGCAACTGCTTTTGAAATCTGTAGGCAACTTTGCAAATATCTAATAAACTTGTGGTGTTTCTTAAGCACTTAGATTTAATCAGTATTTTCCAGATGGGGATGCTGGATGAATCTCTAGCCTCAAGAACATTGACATCTCCATCTGCATACAATGTGGTTCCTCAGATTTTAATAGGATAATTCCTGTCCACATTTCAGGGGTGGAACAGAAATTTCCCCATGGTTACTGCAAAGAATATTAGCAATTTGGGACAGTAATTCAAAAATAATTTATTCTAATTTCAGTAAATTTCTTATTTTGTTATTTGTAAATCTCAAGGTGATGAATTAAAGCTTTAGTGCATCATAAAAGTTATTTAAAAACAAACATTTGATTATTATAAATCAAAGGCTTAACCACACCAGGATCTAATAGTTTTTCATAACAGACAACCTGAATAATAGCCAACCCACTTTCCTACAGTTTAATTGGCAAACCTGCTCTTTCTCTTACTAATTAAAGGTAACCACACCTCCCTTCAGAAAGCATGACAGAAGGAACACTTTGGTTTAAATTCTAGGGAAGCAAGAATCTACTGGGGGAAGAATTTGCAGAAAAAAAAAATTAGCCTCTTTAACCTTTTTTTGGTCGTTTTTTGCTGTGTTTTGTGGGGGGTTATGTTTATTTTATTACAGTGTATCTGTGTGGGATGGGTTTTAATTGAAAATTGGCTATAATGTTGTTGGTTTGTTTTACTTTTTACTATAAACCTATTTCGCTTGCCAAGTAATCTCACCTTTTAACAAGGTATAAACAAATATTGGGGAAAACCCCCAGATTTAGACCCGTGACAGGAGGAAAAGTGATGCAATACTTTATCTTACTTGTCAATATTAATTAGGGTTTCAGTATGTGAGTTCTGGCAGGAAATTATTCCATTTTGGTAACTTCTCTCTTGTCTGGTCTTCCGTCTGCAAGACAGAAATTGCAATATTTATGCTTATCTTTTTTTTTTTCTACTTTCACTTTCACACAAACTCTTCCAGAGCAGTGACGGATGCTGCGGGGAGAATATTAAAAGAATGCTCTGGAAACTTTGGCTGTGTGAGTATCTTTATACGCAAAGCTGGGGGAAGGAGAGAGAAAAAAAGAAGTTCTAATCTACAGAATTGCTACTTGTCAAGCTCCTGTGGGAAAGATCACTGAATCACTGATTTGTAAGGGTGGGGAAGGGCCCTCTGGAGATCACCCTGGCCAAGGCAGGATCACCTGGAGCAGATGGAACAGGAAAGTGTCGAGTTGGGTTTGGAATGTCCCCAGAAAAGGAGATTCCACACCCTCCCTGCGCTGTTGCTCCATGCCTCCCTCACGGAAAGAAGCTCTTCCTCATGTCGAGGCGGAACTTCTGGTTTAGTTTACAGTCACTGCTCCTCGTCCTGTCGCTGGGCACCGCTGAGGAGTCTGGCACCATCCCCCGACACCCCTCGGAGATATTTTTATTCATTAATGAGATCCCTCCTCAGTCTTCCCTTCCCAGACTAACCAGGCCCAGCTCCCGCAGTCTCTCCCCACAGGATGATATGAAAGGATTTATTGCTCGCCAGCTTTTTGTGAGCAGCATTTTTAAGGCCTGTGGCCTCTCTCCCGCCCTTCGGCGCTCGGCAGCCCGGAGCGCTCCCATTTAACGTGGCGCGGAGCCTGTGCCTCCCAGCCCTGAGCTTAAACACCATCGGTGGGTTCGGTTTCGTGCCTTTTTGTTCCCATCCGGCTCTTCCAGACTTGTTTTCGGCCTGCAGGGCCGGCGGGGCGGCCGCGATCCCCCCGCCCGCCCTCGCCCTTTGTTCGCTGAGGGGAGGGAGCGCGCGGGAGCGCGGGCGGG
>JAHLSL010000244.1:128271-171386 GCA_025920805.1 Petroica traversi | reverse complement strand
CATCTTCCCTCGGCTCCCCCTCAGCCCCGCTCCTTCCCCTCCCCCGCGCTTCCTCCTCCTGCCGCACTTCTCCTTTCCCTCTCCTTTCCTCCCCTGTCCTCCCCTTCCGCCGCCGCACCGGGGGCCCCCCCGGGCCGCCGCCTCCTCATCGCCCCCGTTCTCGGCGACCCTCGGTATGGCGGGGTTGGAAATAGCCCCCCTCCCCCGCGCTTCCCACCTCCTCGGGGCTCCAGCTTCCCCTAAAAAAGAAGTGTGTTTGTAGCTGGAGGAGGAGGGGAAAAAGGTGGGGGTGGGACTGATTCTCTCTCGAAGGCTTCCAGGCGAAAAGGGAGGAGACCTCGGATCTTGCGGGGTTCCATTTTTAATTATAATTACGCTGTAGTGGTCTCTGCTAGACGGTTTGGGGGTCTTGTCTTAAGCCACAAAAGGCGAGTCCTCCGAGCGATCCAGCCGGCAGAGGGAATATTTGGAGAGAGATTCACGGGAAAAAAAAAAAAAAAAAGCAATGGTGTGGCTGCTGTAATGGTGGAAAACTGATTAAGAGGAGCCGGGGGTGAGACAAACAGGGTAAGGCTGCTTCCAGCACCCCCAGCCAGCCGAGGGCTCGCAGATGGGGCTCATGCTGGGTGTGCTGGGCGAGGGAGGGGTAGGGAAGGTTTTGTTCTCGTTAGAACCGGAACCGAGGATGGATTCAGACCGCATATTTGTTCCCCCATGTATTACGGTGCTGCATATTTTTGTGTGCCTGTAGCAGGGCTAACGAAGATCATGGAGGGTGTTTGCTACAATAGAAAGATGGAGTTTCCTCCTTGGAAATGTTGTTTAAAATATTTCTTCAATTCCCAGCTTTTTATCGGAAGGGTTTCAGCGTTATTTTTTTTTTAATCCATGCAAGGGGTATTGAACGTGTAGGATTTTTAATCCTACATCTTTGTAGGGAACGAAGATGTGTAAAGCCTTGCATGTAAATATGAAAGAGATGAGGCGTTTTATTAACAAAAAAATCTTGTCGAGAAGAAAATCAGAATGATGTAGAGGTTGTTGTAAGACGTCAATTTATCATTCCTGAAGATGAACTGAAATTTTAACGAATGTGATGTTTCATGATTCTATAACAAAGTCATGGCTGGGACTCGTTTTAAACCAGGCATCCTTTCTAGGATGTGCCGACTGCCACGTTATTATGTATTGTCTCCACAGGAGGAAATAGGAGGAAAGAACTGTAAATGTAAGGCTTAAGTTATTACTGAAACAGCATTTGAGAATAGTTGGCTCAACTTGGAGAGGTGATTTAAGACTGAAAAATGAAACATTTTGCTGCTCTAGGGTATCTGCACCTAATCGGGAGAGATTTCTCCCATATTTTAAGCTGATCTGGACACGAGGATGTGAATCTAGGCAGAATGCTGTCGATGTGTATGTGAAATACGTGTGAGGAAAGGAAGAGGATATGTTAATAGCTAAATCCGTCCCTAAATGTGATGGATCAGAGTTTATTTCTCTGCCTGTGTGCTTGAGGAGAGGAGAAGGAAAGGGGTGATAATAGTGTAGTTGTTTTGGTGGCTGCAGATTAGCCAGGGTGTGTGTTTGATTTTCTTTTTGCTGTGAATGAATGGATCTCTCTGTGCCTGGGCCCAGTAGCTGCAACAAGATGGCGTTTGCAGCAAGGCAGCTCTCATTTTTCAACTCCTCCTCACCCCAGCTTTGCCAAACTAGATCTTATTTCGTAATTGTGTTTTAGATTTACTTTCTCGTTCTCTTTGCTTTCTTCTCTTCTGGGGTGGGGGGTAGGAGGAGCATTTTTGAAGATTGCTGCGAGAAATCCGTGGGGTTTTTTTTTTTCCTTAATTTTTGTGAGCTCCTTCAGATAGGAACTAGGTGGGAGGAGTAAATAGTTTTATTGAAATGTTCACATAGGCTCTTAACTGAATAAAGGGGTGACAAAATTTTCGTTTTTACCTTGCAGTGCCTGCTTAACACCACCAAAAATGTTCCTGGCTTTTATTAAGCCTGTTGCTAAAAACCAGTTTTTAAACGTAGAGTATGCAAAGGCTGCTGGGCCGTGGGTCTCTGCTGGCCAGGTAATCATCAGATCAGAGCCTGTGCAGACAGGTGTCTGTCTGTGACACAAAAGAGTCTCCTGTCTGCTTCTGAACACTCAGAATTTTTGAGACTGCTGCTGACCCAGAATTACTGCCATCCTCTAGATAACTGTTCTTTTAATGGGCATGAATAAGAAAGGCTTGGGGGATGTTAGAACAGCTCTGTATCTGAGTAGTCTGTTTCAAAACAGCATTACATATTTCTAAAGCCTTTTATATGTATTTTTTTGTATCTTTTAGGAAAAATGGTCTTTTGATTTGTAACTTCTGTGATATTTCACTACAGTTCCAAACTCCTTAACTTTGGTAGCCTAAATAAAATAGCTTGGTTAATATTTGATATACTGGACTCGGGCTTAAAACAATATACTTCCCAGCAGGAAAAATAAGAAATGCTTGTTATGTCTCCTGTATTCAAGTGACCTCCAAACCTTTGATAATATCAAACATTTTAGTACTGTTTATCTATTACTTAATGTATAATCTGTTGTTTGTTAGTTTATTGTAGTAACCCAGCTGTAGCTCATGCAGAAGGAAGCTGGGAAACAGCAGAGCTGATTTTTGGTTGAGACTTGTGGTGCTGATTTTTTTTTTTAATTAAAAAAAAGCTGAAATTAGCTGAGTGCATTCTACTCCTCTGGTCTTTCAAGAACTTTTTTTTTTTTTTTAATTAAGAATACTGCCCAATAAACTAGTTCCATTTGATGTTAATGTCTTATTAGACCTGAAATTGCTTGTACAATTTTTTTGTTGCTACTACTTTGGCCTTTTAGTACAGGATCAGAAAGGAGAAGAGTGAAGTGAGATTCTGTTTTGGGTAAGATAAATTACATTTATCCTTGTTGAGTCCTTGCAGCTGCTAAGTCAGTACGTAGCAGGCATCCTAGCATGAAATTTTTGACAACATGGTAAATTAAAATTCCACAGGAAATCTTAGCTGAACAGTTTTTTAAATCACCTCTATGCCTCATGGAAATGTGGAGATGCTGTATTTGGACTTAATGAGAATTCTTGTGTAAGTAATCAATGAAGTTCTGTGTAATGAGGGAGTGGATAGGATTTTGTGCAGCATTATTCTTAATAAATCCCAGAAGAAACACTCCACAGCTATTAAAATTTTAAAACTTGAACTAATAAACTATTTTACTTAGAATAAAAAAATCTTTCAACTAATGCAATTTCAAGGTCCTTTAATTATAATAGAAATATATATTGTGTTTGTAGGATGCCTTTTCCTGAAAATGAAGCAAGATCTTGGCTGCACTGTGTAACTTCCTGGTGCTTTGGAGGCTTCGATTTGGTCATGTGGAAAACAACTAAACTGCTTCTTCTTAAATAGTAACTTAGTTATGATTTCTCAATCCCTGTGAAACCAGATGCCAATTCATCTGAAACTTTTGTTGTTTTTGTAGATTCCTACCAGGCCTGGAGCTGTGGTTGGGGATGTTAAGCAAGTGTTGGGTTCAGCTGGTTTTGTAGTTACTGCAATAAAAAATTGGAGTTGTTTGCGCTCTGTGAAACCAGCAGTAGATTTGTCTCCTCTATGCCGGGCTCAGCTCATGTTCTAGGCACTGAATTGGATTAAATTCTTACTGTCCATGGATTTTGGCTCTCAGCATTAGTGGATTGGTAATTGATATTCTCAATTTTAATATCCAGTTTTAGCCATATGGCACACCGTATTGTCTCAGGAATTGCATTTCGCGCTGCTTTGTTACCAGCAAGTTGCAGTGGGAAATTGGGCATTCCAGTGGTTGAATTGTACTTAGGTGAGTTGTCCTTGGAGTCTCTAATGCCTGTGGTCATGCCAGAATTTTAGATGGGCTTTTTTTTTTTTCACAGGATTTTACTGGTTATGTGGCAAAAAAAAAAAATTAACCTTGAAAGCAGCTTGCTTGCTTTAATGAAATGTTTCTTAAGCATGTGACTGAAGATAAAGTGGACTTTTTTTTGAAGGGAGTCTCTTGGTTGCTTCAAGTGCAAACTGAAAATGAAAAGAATACATACTCCATTCAAAATGTTTTTTTTCTCCCCACTGATAAAGTTGGAACTAGTATTAGCCAAGGTCATGATAAAAAACAAAAATACCCCCAAGCCCCTATGTTTCTATTTAACATAGTGTCTCAATTTATTATTTCTTCACAGGGTGTCCAGTGTGCTGGGGATTTTGTGAGTGTGGATTTGTTTTTCACCAAACAGAAATATATGCAGAATCCATAGATACTTGAGCCAACTGGTAGTTGAGCAGAACATTAAGAGGTTTTTAAAAGCTTTGAGCTGGCTATGAGCAGTACCTTTATTTTAGAGGCCAAAATAATCAACGTAAATTACTGTGGAAGGCTTCCTAATACAAAAATATGGACACTCCAAGATAGGTTTTGAGGCACAATACTGCATTTTTATTAAAGTAGAAGAGAATTTCTCAGTAGAGTAAAAGGAGATGGATGGCCTTGGAGTAGAAATGCACACTTAAAGATAATTTTATGGACATAAAAATCAGATCTTCTTGGCCTCTGTTTTTAGCAGCTGACCTTCTAGAATGAGTTCTTTGCAATTAATATCTTGTAAAGAGTATTCATTTGTATTAAATGCAAATGAATTAATGTATGAATATTAATAATTGTCCAGTGTATTTGTTAGAGTGATATAGAATATGTAATGATTTGTTAGTCTCTGAAAATATAATGAAACATTTCTGTCTGTCTGGAGGGTTTGAGTGTACTGGTTACAGGGGGTGATGTTTGCCTTGCCCAGGATATTCATAGAAATGCAGGAATTTTCTGTCTTGAACCCAGCTAGGGAGTAATAACAATATTCCTGGGTGCCATCTGGAAGCAGCCAAGATGTGGTGTCGCTTGCTATGTATATCTTACACTCAGTTTTAGTGGGGGTGCTGCAATTAGATGCCTACATGGGAAATTTTTTATGTGTTAGCCAAAAAAAATACTTTTTTGGGGACGTTAAGGAAGTGTAATTTGTAAGGAGGCTTGGAAAGAATAACTTGTAAATTCTCTCCAGGATTTTCAGCATTGGCTTAAATTGGCAGAAGATAAGGATACCTGCAGATGTTACACATTGAGCTGGTTATTGATACTTGGGGATGGAGGAGAGTGTGACAGGACACAGGAAAAAGGGCTTGAGAAAACAGTTAAAAAACAAATGTTGAGATATTGCTGGGTTCAAGTCTTGTAAGATTCCAATACAAATAACTCCAGCAGGTTTAAAATTTGAATGCTTTAGAAGATGTTGTAGATGTTTTGGAGACCTGGCTTTGGATTAATGAATGTGTTCCCTCTGTCAAATATTCTGTGGTAATTAAGAATTGTTGAAAATAAGGTATTTTTGTCATGAAGGGAAGACCTACAGTTATTTCTGCATTTGTTGAGACTGAAGGGTTAAAATTTGATCCCCTGTGCTGTGTCTATTTTGGAATCTTAATAATGGATGAGTGAAAATGAGGCTGAAGACCTGAGGAAGGTGATCTGAGGGAGCTTAAAGGAGACAGGCTCTAAGGTACTTCTGTAATTGAAGGTGGTAAAGATAGGCTAAATCTTGGAGTCTTTTCATAGATTGTATTTAGAACTTGATGAGGGAAAAAATAGTAGCAGTTAATGCAGTGAAGGTAAAAAGGATGATTGAAAATCTAGTTGCCATTTTAATGTAAAATGTAGTTCATTTCTGTAAGGAATTTGCCTGAAACTTCTTCATTAAAAGTAAGTATATTAATATGAGGAGGTAGAATATCAGCTTGTCAAATCACTGCAATTTCTTAAGGTTCTCTGTTTAGCAGAGAAATACATTCTAGATGTTACAAGGATTAATTGAATTGTGGATAGGTAAATATTTTTTCTGTGTTTCTACCTTGATGTGAAGAAGGTTTGCCTACAATTTCATGCCAGTTATGTTTGTCATGTTTTTTTTCAGATGAGAATATTTTTGATGTCTTGAAAACTGCAGTAATGCCTGCCAGCACTCCCCAAAAAAAAGAAAATATTAATTATCTGTAATTAGATAGATTAGATAATTTTTTGTAGCTTTATGTAACGTGGTCCTATATTCAAAGCTATGTATAGATTTTTGTCACTATTTTAAGCTTGTTCTTTTTTTCCCCCAGCAAAGGGAAAAAAAAAGTAAAACCAAAATACTTCTCTCTGGAAACTCAGAGCTCCATCCAGCTCCATCTAAACTCCTGCATGCTGAGCATCAAAGTAGGTTTACAGAATATTTTATCAGTTTAGATATCAGTGCTGATTTGGCTCATCCTCATTACAAAGTCAAACTGTGTTGGGGATGAGAGAATAAATAAGAAATTTCAAGGCTTTCTGTATGACTTTGAGGTAGCAGCTGTGGGGGTTGGCCTTCACTGACAGGAAGGCGATGCCTTTTCTTTGTGCCTTGTTTTGTCTTCTGTTACAGTAACCTTAATTACAGCAGCCTATGCCAGTTATTTTCTTTCTTAAAGATTTTCTGCTTAACTGTTACAGGTGAGCTGTTCATTCTGTACATCTCTCTTGGTTTATTTCTGTCTTTCTTGCCTGGCTTGGGTTAGATGTAGGGAACCATCTTAAAAGTCTTCTCAGGCACATGTGCTTTGTGTTTATCCTGCCATTTCAGGATTTATTAAAATCTGTCAATAAATAGAGGTTATCTAAAAATTACTTGCAAAACCATGAAGTTATTTGACAAGCTGAGTGGGTTTTGTTTTATTTTTGTGAAATGTTGAAATTTCCAGCACTGATCTGACAGAAGAATTTTTAATTGTGTGCCTCAAAATTGAAGTTTAACTTCCACGGAAATGGAAATACACATGCCCAGTATTAATGGGATGTTCCTTACATTAGGGACTTTCTCACTGGCACATCTGTGCCAATGTGGGATGTTTTCCCAGATTTCTTTTCCTGAGGGTGACTGGGCAGGATGTGGAGCTTACAGATGTTGTTGGAGATCACATGTCCTGTCCAGATGTGCCTCACAAGCTTGGGGTGTTGCTGCCCTTCTGTAATCTGTGGGAAACATGGCTTTCTTCTGGAACTGGAGATACTGAATCTCTTAAATTCCACAAAATACTTTGTATTCAGTCCAGCTGTAGGTATTTGAGGGATGTACCAAAACCAGTGAGGGATAGGAGGTGGGTCAAAGCTCCAAGGTTAAAACTATACAGAAGATGATATAAATGTGCCTTTTTTGTTGATGCAGAGATCTTAAAAGTCAATGCTTGGTTATCACCAGTAGTGAAATCTGTGAGGCCGGGCAGAAATGTTCACTCTGCCAACAGCACTGATCTGAAGTCCCTGAGCCTACTTCTTAGTTTGATATGTGTGTGATACTGATATTTTCTAGGAAGATCTTCATGGTGAAACCCAGTGCAGAAAGTCTGGTTTAGTCATATGTGTGAAGTTCTGTCATGTTTATTTAAATAATATTTGAGCTGATGCATCTTGGTTAACACCAAGTGGTTCAGGGTATGTGTTGAACATAACAATGCTTGAATTTCAAAATTAAAAAGGAAACTTAGGTTTCATTATCTAAAATACCATGAGTTATAACTGCAGAATGCAAAACTTACTACGTTTTGTTTCCAGTAAATGACATAACAGAGCTAAACAGAGCAGGCCTATGCCTGCCTCGAGATGCTGAGAAGAAATCTGTTTGTGGTCCTCTTGCATTTCATCATTTTGGTTCCCAAGACTCTGGGGGTTTTTGTTGTTTTTCAAATAGCCTAACAAATGCACTGAGAGGCTGGTGTGGTAATTTTCTCTTTTTGTCTAGAAAAACAAAGTAGATGTGAAACCTTTGGTGCTGGAAATAAGCTGATACTGTACTAATTAAGGAACTGTCTTTGTTGGAACATATGTTTGATATTCCTGTTGCACATTCTCTGTGAAGTGGCAGAACTCAGAAGATAGGGCTGCTGTCTGTGTAACAAAGGTGGTGTCTGTACAAAGATCAGGAACGGGCTGCTTGATGCTCGTGGCAGTTTAATTGTGCTGCAGGTTACCAAGTCCTGCATTTCACTGCAGCTGTCAGATATTATCTGGCCAGTGCCTGAAAACTCACTGTGTAAGTTCCCTGCTGAAAATGCTGTGGAGCACTCACAGAAAATGAGACTGAACAGGACCCATTTAATAAATTTCAATCTTGACAAAATAGTGGGGTCTTCAAGAGGTGCCTGAGGGGTTGGGAAAGTGAGTTTTTGTGTGTGGGAACTCAAATCTTAGACATTCTAGGCAATGAGGTCAAATTGGTTGGTTTGACTTAGAATTCTTCCTTTCTTCTTCTAACCATGGAGAGTAGATGAAGTTCCAGCCTTTCAGGAAGTACTGAAGTTCAGCATTTCAGGAAGTGCTGTGGTTTATCCTTCTGAGAGGCTCATGGCTGGTGTAGGGTGGGGGAGCTGGTGCAGAACTTGCCCGTGGGGCTGGAGGCTCTGGGCACAGAAGTCATGGGTGGGAGCCCCCGGTGCTGCTGCTCATCCAGAGGGGCTGTGCTGGGGCTCTGGGATCAGGGCACAACCTCAGGAGCTCCAGCCAACCTTCTTGGCTGCTGCTTTGGCACCACTTTGCAGGTATTTTTTCCCATAAAACAGCTGGGATTGTCTTCTGATGTTCTCCGTTTTGTCTTTCTCAGTTCATTCCCTGGTGTTACTTTATTTTTTTCCTGTTTATCATATTTCCCTCTGTATTTTGATGACCTATCAAGATGGATACCATCTTCAGGAATGCAACCAATACTTAAAGATTGCATTCCTGAAGATGAGTTTTTCAGAGAGTTAATGCAGCTGCTTTGGGAAGAGGGATGTCCAAGGGTGAAAGTGGGTATTTCCTGCTGTACCTTTGTGCTTTCTGCCATGATATGGGCCCTGGGCTGTGCTCTCCTATCAGCCCTGGGCACTACTGCCTCCTCTGTTCCCAAACACCACTTCTCAGTCTAATGGATTCAAGGTCTCCTGTGTTACTTGACTTTTCAGGCCCAGCCTTGCTTTTCTGGTTCTTCTGTACCTTATTTTGTACAAACAGTACACATCAAAATACAGCAATTGGGAGTAATCAATGAGCTACTCAGGGCATAAATCATTGCTATCAAAGCTAATGGAGCTGCTTGCGCATTGATTAAAGATGGGGCATGTTGATTTTGGGGCTAGAGAACAAAGTATTGCTCAGTCTATTTTGGGTGAAAAGATTAGAGAAATGCCATATTTTAATCTCTGCTGAGTATCTTTTATCTCCTATATGCATATAATATATTTTGTTGATTTTTAAGGTCCTCTGAAATTCTTCTTATCTTCAGACTGATGCTGGAAAGCAGCTGTTTTTCATGGGGTAGCTAAACTTATTCCAACAGTGCTCTGTTAATCTCTTACTGAAGATCACTGTGCTGTTTGAACATTAAATTCTTATTTCAGTGAATTAAATGTATTCTGTTTTTTAGCTGGGGCTTGGATAAAGATCTTTTACACAGTTGTAAAGAATGAATATTTTGCTTTTAGCTGATCTCTGAGGCTTTGTAGAGTCTATGTAGCAGAGGCACAAAGGAGCAGATGGTTTGTTCCAATGTCTTAACTCCCCTATTTTTGTTGGGGCAGATGTGGCAGCAGCTGTGGTGAGAAGGTAGTTATCAACTCAGTCCAGCCTGCCTCGAAGATGAGGTTACTTTTGTTACTTCAGTTGGGTTTTTCTTCTTATTATTTTTACTTTATAAAAGCTTTATACAGTAAAAGCTTGCTTGCTTTCTCTCAGTCGTTCTAAGGCAGAGCAGGGAGAAGAGTGCTTGGTTTCTGAAGTGCTCTCTCAGGATTTGATCCTGACAGCAAAAGGCATTTTGGGTGGAACTCTTGATCCAAGTGGGGAAGCACAATTGAGATTTGATAGAATGTGGACTATCTTGCTGCTCCTGGAAACACAATGTGTTTCTCATTAATGTTTCTCATTAGTGCTCTGAGGGCCTTGGTGCAGTGAGACATGGCAGCATGTGAGGTTCTCAGCCTGTGCCTGCCTGCTCAGATAAGGGGAAAGCTTTTCACAAAAGCATTGCTTTTCAGCAAAGTTGTCCATGAAAGATCACTTCAGATCTGTAAATGTCTCCCTTAGCTCAAGAGTAGAGAGATCCCCATTTGATTGGCTGTTCATCCTTGGTTTTTAATGGTTTTACTTTGAAGGATGTAAAAAGAAGTGTTGCTAAGTGTAGCCTTCTGGAAGTTGGTTGTGTTCTTTAAAAGGGTGTAGACAGGAAGCAGCTGATTCTCCTTTGACTCAGTTGACTCTTTATTAGCTGGCATATGTAGAACAAAATGGATGATTCAGCTCCTGTTGATAAAATAGTGGAGCTGAAATTTATGGAAATACAAAATACGGTAATTGGGATTTCTGCTCATTTTCTGTGCTTATGCAAGCACAGAGTGTCACTGATTTATTTATTTTGGAAGTATTTTTAATGTTTTTTGTTTCTGGGGGTTTTTGTGTTGTAAATAAGTGATCACATAGCCCATTTCCTCCTCTAATGTAATAAATATTGTAGTGAAGATCTTGATGTACCTGCTGATGTCACTGTGAGGTAATATCTGAACCAGCACATGATTTTTAACAAGGTGAGGGTCATTCCAAGCCAGATGTGTCAGCAAGCAGAGCTGAGAGAAATCCCATCCAGGCTTTTGGAACCCACTTGTTCTCTTAAACTTTAATCCCTGACAGGGCAGCTGATCCACTTGATGGATTTCATTGTAATCTTCAGGATTTTGGTAACACGAGATGCCTCTGCCAGGTTTTGCATCTCCCCATTCATTTATTTGCCTGGGAGTTCAGTGCAATGTGATCCAGTCATACACTGGGACCTCCTCAGCACCTACTGGGAAATGTTTGGGGAGAACTTGAGCAGAACATCATCCTCATAGAGAAATCCATCAGGCTTTGTGAGGACTTCTGAGCTTTTTTAAATCACAGAAAATGAACTGAAGACTACCTGAAAATTGGCTTACCCAGAAGTGACTTTTAAAAGACAACATTTGGATACTTAATGGGAATTCTCAAGAATTAAGTTTCTTAATAGGATTGCAGTTCACTATAAGCATGTTCTTAAATTGTGGATTAAAAACTTGTTTTGATACCTGAATAAACATGGTTTTAATGTTGACTTCTATTAAAAAGAAACAGGTGTATTATTTAGGTGTGGAAAGTGTTTTCATTTGCTGTGTAATGATTCTGCCACTGATTTGTCACACTGATCTGCTCCTCCAGCTTTGTGCTTCCATTTCTGGCCTCCAGGAGAAAATGTTGAGTGTGTAACTTGGATTGTGAACTGCCCCAAATCTATAGATTCAGCTGATGGACATGAGAGATCACACATTTTCTCAAAAGAAAATATCTTGGTACCGTGGCATTACTTGGTAACGTGACGGGAATATTGCAGTCTTGCTTTAATAATTAATAATTTAAGCAAGACTGCAATATTCCTGTGGTGCGTGTGCTCTGCCCTGCTTAGGTAAACACAGAAAATAGCAGTAAAAACTGGAGGTTCATGATAAAAGAGCTTAAAAAAGCGATGAAAAATGACAGTTGAAGTAAGAAACAACTGTTCAGTTACTGTGAGGCTCTGCAGATAGAAGCATCTAGTAATAAATGCTTAGTCATTTCTCCATTGGTTAATTAATAGTAATATATTCTCCTTCAGTGCTGCCTGTGTTCTGTTTGTCAGTCTGAAGGGAGATGTCTGGTAGTGTGTGACAGCAAAATTGCTTGGGTTTGGATAAGGGGATACTTCAGAAAGTGACAATTTTCAGTGACTTTTTTTTAATAAATGTAGATAGAAATTTATGCACAGGATTCTAAGTTTTTATGACTTACACTGGTTGTTTTGGGGTGTTTTTATATTCTTTTTAATTAGTAAGATCAGAAAAGAGGACAGCCAAAACCACCACTGACCAGTTGGATAAAATTGATGAGGTTGTCTATAAATGTGTTGCTCTTCAGAAGGACCAGCTGCATAGAAAGAAATTTGAATAAAACCTAGAATATTCGCTTATTGTGATTTAATAAATACAAGTTTGTTGAAAACTGTCATGAAATACCAGTAATTTTTGTTCTTAAAATAAGTTAACTTTTCATGTCTGCTTCTTATCAGGAAGTGTAAAAATGCTCTTAAATGGGAATTTCTCTGAGAGGAAGACAGAAAAGATGTAGTTAGGAAATCTAAAGTACCAAGAGTTATTAATATTCGTTAACTACTTCAAAGACAACTTAAGACCCTTATTTTTAAAAAGAGTTATTTTAAGCACTTGGCTTTAGGCATCTGTTAAACTTGGAATATCAGTTCTTTTATTTTTTTTACAGAAATTATCTGCTATACCTAGAATTGATTTTTTTTTAAAATAATGCACGTGGCTTCCAGATGCATTTAGAAAGGATTAATGAAGTGACCTGTTACAGTCCAGATTTTTATACTTAAATATTACATCAGTATGATTCTTTTTTTAAATGTAGGTCATGGGATTAGCATCAGGAAATGTGAGTGTTTTGGCAACGTGGGATTCTGTCTTCCATGAAGGCAGCTGGAGTTTGTGCAGTGCTGGAGGCAGAAGGAGACACAACCACTTCACTTCAGAGCTGTTTATTGCAGTCATGTGTCCTGCCATGATCTGGGCATTGTTGTCTGCTTGTTAGGCTGCTATTTTGAGAAAGTGGTAAACTATCCAAAAGGTTTATTTTCAAGTACTTGTTAAACAGAGGGAGGGATGACTCCTTGCAAAATCTGGGTGTGCAGGCAGGAGTTGATGGGTTATGCATCATTAGCATTTTGGTGACTTTCAGTAGGTGTTGTGTTGTGTTACAGTGTGGTAACAACCTCTGGCATATTGAGGAATCTGAACACCAAAGTTTAACTTTTATGGTGAATTATTCATATTCTGTAGCAGTTTTGGAGGAGACAAAAATGCACTGTTCCTCTGAGACACAAGTTCCAGTTTGGGACTTTGAATGTGAAAGCGCCTTGCTGAATTTGGGTTTTGCAAGGTCTTTCAAGGTTTCTAGATTTGTAAATAGTTTGTTTCTTCCCTGAATTTTCTGAAATAAAAGCTTGATTTTTTTTTCCTTTTTCTTTTTCCTGAATAGTAGCAGATATTTATGGTGGATGGGTTTGATCTGGGGTTTTGGGGTTTTTTTTGAGTGGTTTGGATTCTGAAGTGGCAGACTGAAGCAGTGAGGCACTGGTGCATTGCCTCAGTGCTTCACTGAAGGCATTTTGGTGGAAGGCCCTGTTGACTGATTAGGAGCTGTTCCATGTAGGTCTCTTGTGCCTGGTTTTTCCTGCTGTATGAGCTGGTTTGTGTGAATGAGGTTACAGGATGAAGGAATGTGGCCAGAACTTTGGAAGGACCCTAGAACTGACCTTTATTCTTTAGCCAACAATTTTCCTGTGTTCTGTGCAGAGAGGAGAATTTTTTTTATTCCTAATGTAGTCTTGTAGATCATTGAGCAGAGTAGAAAAAGTGCCCAAGTTTCTTCAGGAGGAGAGCATTTCTAGAGTTCTACTTGAAACAAAACACAAAAGCTTTAAAATTCTCAGTGCCAGTGACCTTGGAAATGGAACCTGTTATTCCATATTGAGCTATAGGTAATAATTGTGAAATCAGGTTGTTGAGTTGCAGCTATTTTTAACTTGTGTAATTATCATTTTACTCACTCACTCTATTGAAAATGGAAATTTGTGAGCTCTCTCACCAGCCAATGTGGCTGCTGCAAGATGAGCATTAACACTGATCGACCTGCTGCTTGTTTTGTGTGTACTTCCCACTAATATATGGAAAAATGTCTACTGAGCACAGTGACTGCTTCAGCTGGGAACTTGGCAATTCTTCAGCACGAGAAGCAGCCAATACCTCCCACAGAAACATTCAGCTGTGCTGGCCTTGCACGACACAAGTGCTTTCAGGAAGTTTTCGAAGGAGTTGTACAATCTCCTGTTGTCCCTACCAGGGTGAGCTCTTTGGCAAACCTGTTAGGAAGGTACTGCTTGCTTTTCAGAGTTCCTGTGCTTGGAAATTACAGACGTGGCAGATGGTTCCCAGAAAGGAGACCTCAAATAAAGGAGGAGTTGTATCCTTTCGCTCCGGCGTATTTAGATTTATGAATTTGTAATTATTATTTTATACGTCTCTGGGTTGTACTTCAAAGCTGCCCTTGGAGGAGGTGACAGCAAAGACTTGGCTTTCTGGGCTCCAGCTCTGCACTCCCCGAGGAGAGTCTGAGCTGGAATTAACTCTTGGAGGGGAACATGCAGATCCCAAAACATCCTTTGAGCTTCCAGCTGTCTGCCAGAGCTCTTAATGTTGATAGTTAGAACCATTAAACAGAGGATAGGATTTGTTTGGGAGATTTTTGTATACAGAATAATCTTGAAACTGTAAGTTTGAGACTTATAATTACTGTTGCCTGGTGGCACATTGGAATTTTGTGATGTTGGCAGTGGTTTGGCAAGGTGGTGTAATCTCTTGGGCAACCAGCTACTGTTCTGTGATTATAAGCCATGTAGGCTATAAGGAATGATTTTAATAAAATAACTTGCAATTGCTCTTTCCACAGCCATTATCTCTGCCTTGTAGGTGTTGTATTCCAGTAGTGATGATGTTGGGAACCTGAACAGAAACATCTGCAGGCTAAATTAGGAACTGCCTGCCTCCATCAGCCATCCCTGCTGGCTCAGGGGGTGCAGAGCAGCAGAGTAACTTCACTTGAAATTGCTGGTTTATCTTAATAGTAATACTGAGGTTTACTAGTAGGCTTTTGGATGGTTTAATGGTTTTTGGGGTTTTTTTCCCCTCCAGTGCAGTTATTTTTGTTTGAGTACTTTGAATAAACAACCCTGTGTGCCATTCGTGCAGGAGGATGTGTTATGCAAGACATTTTTAAGATTCAAGTGGTGTAATGGTCATGAAAACCAGTTTTTACTGGTGTTGATTGAGATCCATGTTAAACTATGTTGATAAAGCCACTAAAATACCTGTGTATACAGAAGACTGCACACACTGATTACATCCCACTGAACATATCTCAGCTTCTCCATGTTCTTACAGCAGGGACGACTGCTGGGAAGCCTGGGCAAACCTCATCCTCAGTATCCTGTCTGGTGCCTGGCCCCACATCAGGTTGTACATGAATTGCTGGTGTGTTTTAAGGACTAGAATGCCTTTGCAGCAATTCAAATATTAGCCTTGGCATCTGCTCAATGTGTGTGTAAAGCAGTCTTGAGAAGGTTGGAATTAACATCCAGAATATTTGGGGTTTAAGTCTCTCACTGAATCCATAGGTCAAGAGAAAAACGTGTTTTTGTGGTTAATGGCTTTGGAGAGGGTACAGTGAGTGTGTTTAATCTGTCTAGGAAATTGCTGTATTTTGGAGAGTTGTTCAGATTTCCTACGATGAAATAATTCCAAATGCTATCCATACTCTAAGACCTTTTTCTTCCTTTTCTGCTTTCCTTTGCCACATGAAAAAGTTGTTGTGTCTTCTGCAGAAATCTTCTTCATCTGGAGACTTGTATCTGGAGTTGAGATAAATTTTTAGGCTGAGTGTCAGCTCAGAGTAACTACTTCAGGATCTAGAGAAAAATGGATATTGGGATGGCAACAGTTAGTGAGGGAAGCTTTACCCAGAAATGACTAAGCTTTTGACTTCTGGAGATACTTTCCTCTTTTTTAGTCCAAATGGCTGTGCTGGTTCTTCACTTGGAAAGGAGGCTGTGGCCTTATGGGGACACCAGCCCTGCATGGGGCTGGCTCACCTCCAGGTGCTTTGATGTGATGGTTTAACCACTTGAACCACGCTCCAAGTGTTCTATGGAACTTTTTGTTCCCTGCTTTTATGAAACCTCAGTTTTTGGTGTCAAGGAGCTGCAGCTCTGGGCTCAGCAGGGCTGTCAGGGCAGCGTGTGGAGCTCCTCACAGGAATTCTTTGCTGAGCCAGTGCTGCGGTGCAGGGAATGAACTGGCCTCTAATTTTCATGTTGCTTTTACCAGGCTACATTTTAGCTAAAAATGGAAGCTTGTGGCAATGCAGATCTTTTTTTCATGAGTAGCTTGTCTGCTTTTGTCCTTAAATGAGCTCCATCTTTAAGGTAAAATTGAAAATATCTCCGTTGCCAGGACTGCGTTCTGCAAGCAGAACTTTTTGCTTTCAGCATCCTCAAGTGGGAACTTAACCCTTGGAAAAATAAACTCAACTTTTGTGGAAAAGTTTGCTTTTATGCTTCCTTCCTCTTCCTGCAGGCTGGTTAAAGTGGCTTTTGTTTTGTTTTGTTTTTGTTTTTCTTTTTTGCAGAAGGCATATGAAATCTGCAACACCTCTCCTGCATTAATGAGGGTGCAGCACAGGACAATAATGGTGTGTGTTTTGGCCTTTGCTATTGTGTATTCTGTGTACTGTTAGTGTGCCAGCATAAATTTACTTGTTTACATTTCAGGTAATTCTTTCAGAATTTCATTAGATTTCATTATCTCTGTAGTCAGGGCATTTTTTTTTTTTCCTGTCAAGACTTCTGAAAGTTGACTGGAGTTGTATTTTTAGAACTTAAATGGTCATGTCATGTTTTTGTGTCTGGGGGGTGGAGTTCGGCCTTTAAGTGTGAGTTACTGTTTTATGTCCAAAGTGTGTTGTTCTGGCAATAACAAACAAAACTGCTTACACTGTGATGGTTTCATAATCACAGTATTAAAATGTTTATCTACAAATGAGCTTGGGTGAGGATGATCCATATCCTAAGTAGCTTAACCTCCATACCAGACACTGAAGTGGTTTGTAAATTCTCCAGCTAGTAGTGAACTGTAAAGTCAGAAACACTCACTTTGTGTGAGATTTCAGTTGCAAGTCTGTGGAATTTTAGGCTGGTTTTCTGATTTCAGGTCATTTTGCTTTGGTACCTTCTTGCTATGTGCTCAGAATAATCTCCCCCTGTCCTTATGCAGCAGCTTTGAATGCTGAGGTGTCCCCTGGCATCACCCCCAGCCCTTTTCTTGGTGTGTGACAGATCCAGATGTCTGGGATGTAGAAGTGGCTGTCAGTGTTTCAGATCTTGGGGTGAACTAAAATATTGCTTTGTGCTGCCAGGAGAAAAAACTGTTCCAGAATCTCTTACGTTTTCCCCTTGCTGCAAAACCAGTTTGTAAACCAGTGCAGTCCAGACTGTGAGTGTGTGAGTTACTGAATGTGTCAGTCCTTTCTGTACTTTGTAATCTCATGAGTGATTTAAAGTTGTAACTCTTCTAGAGGAACCGTGTGCTCTCATTTGAGCTCGATAGTGGGAGGTTTATGTAACTTCTTCTGATAAAATAGATATATCATGGTATTTAACTGTGCTTAGAAGGCAAATGTAGCTCCAGGGACAGGATTGAGCAGAAATAATTCCAGTTTGTTGGAAATGCTGATTTTTGGGGGGCGGGGCACTTTGTAGTACAGTGAAAATGGTATGAGTGAGACTATATTTTGTTCTAATCCTAAATTCTCTAAAGCTTGGACTTCTCTATCACTAGGGCAGAAGAGCTGATCTCAGGATCAAGAGTTTTTTGGGAAAAGAAGGTCAAAATGAGCTTCTTGCCACCAGCCTGTCCCTTGGTTGTTACTGTTACTAAAACTGTGAAGGCAGAACAGCTGCCCAAGTTAGCCCACAGAAATAGTCTGCACTTTGATAGGAGTTTAATTTCTGTTAGATTTATTGAGAAATTGGTGCCCTTTCTGGATAATTATATTAATTGTGGTTTTGGTGTCTTTTTTCCCCCCAGAATTTACATGTTTGACAGCAGAAGTTGGCTTTCTACTGTAGTGAGAGAAAATGTAAGTAGAGAAAAAAGATTTTTTTTTCCCTAGTCCTTGAGAAACATCCTATTTTTTAAAAGTGGTTAATTCAGATTTTTGGCTCTTAATTTGTGCAAGCCTAAAATACCTGTTTTCTGCTTTACCATGTGTATTCTTGAGTCAACAGGAAGGATTTTAAAACGGCCAGGAAACCTGCTAAATAATAGATGTTAGTGCCTGCCTCCTGTCAGAGAGGGAACTGGCAAAGCAGAGGGAGACCACAGATGAAACTGTTTCATCTCAGTGGGGCAGGGAACTGTAATAAATAAAATGATGAGAACAGTCGTTCTCTCATGAATGAAAAATTACTTCTCCACCATGTTTGACAAAAGAAGGCCGAATTTCTTTTGAGCAAAGTGGCTCTTGTCAGAATGTTCTTTTCAACGTGTCAGTGTTATTTAAACAGAACCTAAAAGTTTTAGAGTTTATATTGTGTGTAATTGTAATTATTACTATTGTTCTTGGAGCAGTGAAATCTTCATTACCAGACTTTAACTTGCATTTCTCTGCAGCTCTGTAGTCTATGAGAAACATTGCTAATTAGCCAAGTGTTTGCTGAGTTAAATCTGATACTTTCAATTATTGGATATTTACCTGTTTTTCAAAATGCAGGTACCAGGCTTTATTTCTCTACCCATATCTCCCTCTGGATCCAAGGGGACCCTGAACTTTTTATTCTGTTTTAGTTCATATAAACGGGAGAGAGAACATCTCAAATTTGTTCCACAAGCAATTCTGCTCTCGCTGTATTTCCAACTGAATAAAAGCAAAACAAGAAATCAATCTCTGCTCCTGAAAACAAAAAGAGCCCTCAGCTTTTGAAAGCCAGTGTGACGTCAGCTCACTGTAACTAACAGTGAGTTGTGGATAATTCCTTTGTCATTGTGAAAATGTCCAAGCTGCTGTGCATGTTGCTAATAGGATTTGTGGTATCTGCTAGATTAGCACAGCTTCATTTAATCAGATGACCTGCTCTGGGACTGTCTGCTGGCCACACTCTGAGCTCCTTGTTACAGTTTGGGCTCTGGCTCTGCAAATGTTTGGCTTTTCATCCGTGTTGGAGTGATGGGTATTGGCAGGAAAGAGGTTGAGGGAACAAATGGCAGACAGTCTGTTCATGGGAGAAAAGGGATTTGCTAAACCTCTTTATAAAAACGACTGTGCTTGAGTAAAATATGAACACTTTAGCTTTAAACCCTCTGTGTTACCAGACTTTGCATCCACAGTGGCTTGGTGGGGTTGTGTTAGGCTTTGGTGGTAGTAATGTCTGCTAAAAATACCTTGTGGCAAGCAAAGTTTGACCAGCAAGGGATAGAAATTCTAAATATTTGACTTAATGATAGCTGTGATTTCAGATGTGGGGCTTTTTTTTCTTTTAATCTGTAGGGATTGTTCTCAGGACAGAGAGAGGGTGAAAGACTCCATCCTTTTTTTGTTTAATAGGAATGGTGTAAGAAAATGAAATTAAGTTTTTAGTAAGCATTACTTCATTGCTGTTACCAGCAGATGAATTTCAAAGAGGAATAATATTTAACAGAGGACTATATGTTTGGATGGGTTGTATTCAGCTCTCAAGCTTCAGGCTGCAAATAAGTGTGAGGGTGTTAATGATACCTTGGTTCAGAAACTGGATTTAACTGGATGAACAGCTTGAGCTGTGGAAAGGACATGGAATTGTTACAATGAAATGAGTGAATTTGAGTTCTTCCTTGGCCTTAGAATTTTTCTGTCACTGTTTTCTGAGCAGTGAGTGAATAATTCTTATTCTTTAAATAAGAATTAGTCCACTGGGATTGTGAGTATATCTCCATTTGCAGGAAGCACATGGAAGTTCTTAAGGCTTCCTACAGTTTAAAAATTCAGTGCAAAGCTGTGGGACACACAACTGACTGGACATACAAAACTCTCCTCTTACACAGGAGTAGCTCATGTTACAAAGTTAGAGAAAAGCAAACCCTGAATTTTTTCTTTTACATAAATGATGTGATAAATCCTTCTGACCCAGCTGAATTGTGAAGTTTTATCATATGTGGAAAGTAACAAATCAAGCAAATGCAGTTGATTTCCCTGTGTGGGAAACAGGAACAAAGTGACTTTTCTCAGAAGAGATTGGAGCCTTGGGTCACCTGGAGGAGTGGGAGCAGTGAAGTGCCCTGGAGTGCACAGATTGTTGTCCCCAGCAAGAGGGGAATTACCCACAAGGTATCCTGGTCAACAGGATTAGGAAAAATAAGCTTAGACCAGAGACACTTAAGCACTTCAGCCCCTGGGAAGGTCTTGAGGGAGTTGAGGAAAGTGAATGTGTTATTCCTGAGGAGCTGCCTTCAGGGACACACTCATATATTCCAGAGAAAGTGAGGTAAGCATGAGGTTGGCTCCTACCTATTTCTGCACAACTGTGGGGATAATTTGGGGGGGAAAAAAGTATGGAACTTGAGGAGTGACTTTTTCCTGAGGTTTGCTTGATTTGGAAATGCAGTAACTTCTTTCAAAAGCCCAGAAATAGGATCATCATCCACATCAAGCTTACAGATGCTTCTAGAAACCTTCTTGTAAAACAGGGTTAAATGCCTTTAGAACATGCCAAGAAATAAAAATCTGTTACTTCATGATACTCAATTGTGCTTGTTTGTGATGAGCAGACTGTTCAATATATGATCCATGTCTGTAATATAAATAAATCTGTGTAAAAATTTCCCATGTATCAAGAGTGAGAATAGATTAAAACATTTTCCCCCCATACATTGTTCTGACCTTACCTGATGTCCTCATCTTTTAAAGATACTTTTTTTAATATAAGACTTGTAAGCTCTGATTTACAGTATAGCTCAAAAAGACATAGGAGGCTGGAACCCTTTTCCCCTCCCATAGATCTCATTTCTACTATAAATTCAGTTGTCTAAAACTTGATATAAAAGAAATAGTGGAATAGCCAAGCTGGTTTGCTGTTTGTCCCATAAATTTTACAGTTTGCTTCAGAGAACTCCTATATTTTAATGCTCTTGGCTGCTTTAGGGTTGTCATTTCCTGAGTGAGTTCAGTTGTGTTGGCAGGAATTAGCACTTCCTGTTGATGTTGAAACAACAAAGACTACAAAGAGAACGTGGAAATGTGCTTTAAACAATTCCTATGGATTGGAAAGGCAGTTTGGAGTTGATTGGAAGGCACAGGGGCTAAGTTGGAACTTTAAAAGTCAATCTGTCTTTGAGATGGGAACTTAGATGGATGCAAGATGGGAAAATGAATTTTTTTTAATATTAAATTTTTTCCCTAAGATAAAGTTTCATCTCCTTAGCCCTTTCCCTGTTCCATGCAAAGAAGCTTTGTTTCATTTAAATGTAACAGAATTCTCTGTCATAGTGCACAAATTCTGCAGAAATAAATTGGTGTGCTATTTTAAGGAAAGGATCTCTGCTCTGACTGACGTGAGATTATTTCCCCTATTGTATTTTGAAATAAAGCTGCATGTAAAGTCTTCAGTGTAGATTCTTGTACCTGCAGCTGGAATTCTTGGTGTCCTGAGTCTTTATTGCAGTCTCATCAGTGAGTTGCTGTGACCTTAAGCAGAACACGAAAGTTTTGGAATTCCTTGCTCTGAAATAGGATTGATACCATCTCTAAATTCTTTGAAGTGGTCAGTATTTGCTTAGTAGGAAATGGGCTTATATATTAACTTAGAGAATGGCAGAAATGGAGATGAAAAAGCTGAAAGGTCTGAAAAATTGCAGTTTATTATTAAATTACTCCTTTCTGACAAGAGCACTGCATTAGGGTTTCACCAGGTGTGTGAACTGCCCAGGAGCTGCAGACATCCTCAAAATTCTAACAGATATCCAGCCCAGAGGGTTTGTCTGAGTGAACAAAACATCTTGAGAAACAAAGGAGCATTGAAAGAAAAGCAGGATAATAAAACACTCAGGGTGGCTTTTGTCTTAGCTGGATTTTGGGCTGAGCTGAACAAGCAATCTGAAAGGGGCTTAGAGATGACCCTGGAGCAGAAGAGAGAAGGAAGAGACCCAGTTTCACAATGAAGTGAAAGGCCTTGAAGTTATGTGAGTGGAGGCTTTGGGAGAGAAGCCAACTAAAATTCCTTTTCTAAGATACTGTGGGTTTCAGAGAAGAGGAAAAATTTGTAAATGATGCTATGACAAGATCTGGCATCTGTTCCTGGAGGTTTTCAGTTTGGAATAACTACTGTGGAGAGAGCTTCAACCTAAGTCTGGTTATGGGGGATAGAAATATTTAGGGAATATTGAAGTCTAAACTATTTTAAAGCTGCTTCTAACAGTGCTGTTTGTTCTACTGCTCTAATTTACCTTGACAGTATGTTCTGTTATTGTGACTGCATAAAAATTTGGAAGTTATCCTCATCTTTCTCCTTGGGAAGGGCTTTAAGAGGAAAACAAACCCTACATGCTTGCAAAGATAAATAAGCTGATTAAATCTTAACAGAATAATATGTAGAGCTCCTAGCAAAGCATTTCCTTTATTCAATAGTAAAGGGTCAATTCTGGTTAATAAAATGTTCTACAATCACACTCTCAAATGTTAATTTATAAACTCCAGGTGTTCTGTGTAGTATTTGAATTTGGAACCAATTATCTTATTCTGTGATAAAAAGATAAAATTAATCAGCATGTTTCTTCAGCATCTTCCCTTGCTGCAGAGATTTTAAAAAGTTTAGGAACAGCTGAGTTGGAAATGTGGAATGTTGTGGAAAATGCCAGCAGTATCTTTCTGGGACAGAGATTTTTAAAGTTAAGTTGTACATTTAATAGGAAATATCCATATGATTGTAAATTTGGGAAGCAGCCTGATAATTGAGCAACTCTATAGGCAAAAGTTGAGGTTGTTTCAGTGGTTGTGATGTTTCATGGAGCCTCTGTCTTGCTGGCTCTGTAAAATACTTAAATTGTATCTGAGTAATTTTTGCCTATGGATACTGGGAAAGCAGAGGCTTAGAGGGAAAAGAGTCTGATGGCTGTGGTTTCTCCAACTCCTCCCCTCAACCCAGCAAAAAATCACTGGTTTTACCTTGGCATCATGTTCATGTTACAGTCTGCTCTGGGATCTCAGACATTTTAGGACTTACCAAATAAAACCCTGAACATTCATGAGTGATCTCTTTTTCTCCAGCTAGCAGAACAATGTTTTTCATAACCATGATACTGCAGACAGTTCTTTCAGCATTTTGCAGGTGCTTGTGTCTCTGTAAATCCTTGTTCTTTCCTGGGAGGGTTCCTCACTCTGGTCTGGAGACCTGCAGGGAGGTTCTGAGTGCCATGTCTAAAATTGGTGTTACCTGCTTACTCACTCTTGGGCAACTTGAATTTGTACAAAAAATGATTCAGAAACACTCTAATGAAAAAAGAAACAAAGAAAGAGGCCTGGAGGGGAGAAATAAGTCCAAATTGTATTTCATTTCCTGTGGCTGGAAGCAAAGCACATCCATTTGTGCCAGCACCTTATGCTGAGGAGATTTCAGACACATTTTCACCTGTGTTTATAAGCAATCTGCCATTTTTTTCAAATTTGAAGTGGTTGAAAAGACTTGTAATTTCAAATTATGACTTCTCCTAATTCTCCTGCTTTTGACCTGTCTTTCAGATTTCTGATTGTTTCAGAGGTGGCAGTGGAGCTCACCTTTAGCACAGGAAAATGAGCGAGCTTGACCAGTTACGCCAGGAGGCCGAGCAACTGAAAAACCAAATCAGAGTATGTATTGTGCCTCAGCACAAATGACAGTGTCTTGAGGAGGATAGAAATGATGCCTTAAATGTTTACCCAATGTCAGAATTAATGCAGGAAGGGCAAGCACATGTGACTGCTTTAAAAAATTACTTGTTGGTCTTTTATATCGCTTAGAAAATAATAGTTACATAAGCAGTGCACAAAATTGCTGATCAAAATGAATGTTTACTGAAGTTTCTCTAAGCTAGAGCATAACTAAAGTTTAAAAAAACTCTTTAAAATAAGGTCAGTGATAAAGTTAGTCAGAACTTTGTCAAGTAAGGTCTTAGAAACTTCTGAGGTTGGAGGCTGCACAGCCTGTCTGGACAAGCAGTTCCATTGCTTGAGGGTCTTTGTGGTGGAAGTCATGTTACCTTTCTCCCAAAAGAAGAAGAAATTTCAAAGTTGAATGCACAATGTGTGTTGACAGCAGGCAGTGTTTTATGTTAATGCTGCTGTTAGGATGAGTCCTGTCTGGGTGACAAACAGAAATGTTTTCTGAACCTTGGGTTCAGGGGCTTAATCAGCTTGACAGAACAGAGAAAGAAATGTACAGGACTCCATCCAATTTCTCTGATTTCCTTCTCTTGCAGGATGCTAGGAAAGCATGTGCAGATGCCACCCTGGCTCAGGTAAGAATTCCAGAGTTTAAGAGGAATTAAGAAAATTTGTCTCATACAACAAGAAAATGCTGTGTAAGAAAGTGAATGCAAGTGAATCTGGTTTTGCCTCCTGAAGCAATTTTTTTGTTTTAATTTTGCCTTTGGGTATTTTCTTCCAGAAATAAGTACATGTTTGTCCAGCTCCTGAGAGCAGTGGCCTTGAGCAGTGATTTCTTTGAGTGACTCAGGGCACATTTCTGCTGCTTAATGGAAAATAATGCTCTGCTCTGGAGCTGGGAGCAGTACTGTTGTTACCCTGATAATCTGAACCATAATGCTTGCTGAGGTTAAACTACTTCAGTGTCTGCCACATTTATCTGTGCAGGAGGAGAAAACCCAGATCAAAGGTCTGAAATGCTAGAAGTCTAAGAAGATATGACCTAAACAAAACAATTTCTGGGAGTGTTTATAAATGCAGTGGGCTCTGATAAAGACATGCTACTTTAAATGACATAACTTGTGAATGGGCAATTAAAAAAAAAAAATCAGTCAGTATTCAGAGTGTGGGAATGTGGGAAGTGTGTGTGAAGTGTTAGTTGTGAACAGAAGGGAAAAACTCAGTGCGTGACATTTTCTGTTTCAGATCACAGCCAATATTGACCCAGTGGGGAGAATCCAGATGCGCACTAGGAGAACACTCCGGGGACACCTGGCCAAAATTTATGCAATGCACTGGGGGACTGATTCCAGGTGGGTACAAAACTGGGGCACGTGGCTTCACTGCTCCCTAGAAAGTTGAGTGCACAGTTCTTGGGACTACAGGGAATTAATAATTCTGAGAGAGCTTGGACAACCAAAGAATTCAGAAACGTAGAGTGCCACGATTTTTCTCCTTGTTGTTGTCGTCCAAATTTATATTTGGTGCCCAAATCCCAGTCCTTGTCTACTTACCTGGAAAACAGTAGTGGTGCCATATGAATACTGAGGAACTGTGGAAATAGAGTAGATATCAGTTGTCTTTTTTCCTTAAAAGCTTTCTGTTAATTACTGATTCATTAAAAAAGAAACTAAATGCCACTGGCATCAGCTGATTTCATTCTCTTTTCATTACAATGTTCATCACAGAGATGTTCCTTGGCTGCCCACAATGATTGTATTTCCCTCCTGTTTCCTTTCTAGGCTTCTAGTTAGTGCCTCCCAGGATGGCAAACTTATAATTTGGGACAGCTATACTACAAACAAGGTAAGGCCTTGAACCATTGCTGTGTAATTCAATTGTAAGTGCATCACAAGGAAGTGCTGCTCATCATGATTTTGGCTCTTGCTTTCCTAGTCCTACATCCAAATTTTGAATTATCCAAAGCAATCAAACTGTGTGTAAAGAACAGAGCTGTGTGAAAATGTGCACCACACAAGGAGAACAAGGAAAGGCTTCATTCTAAAGAATGTTTGGATTTGTTTTGATACTGCAGGAAAGTGATAAACAGAGCAGGCAGTGCTGAGTGTCTTGCACCAGAAGGGGCAGAGATTCAGCAGAGCCATGTTCATTTGTCTGCAGTGAAGTCCTGAAAGCCCTGACAAGTTCTCATGACTCATCACTTGGTGGCTGCAATCATATGAGACACTTGAGGACTACTTTTACTTTCATTTGACAGGGATTGGTATTTACTGATCGTGGCCACTGTTGCAGGGCTGGCAGCAATGCTCATGTAGCCCCTCATGGTTAGGCTGACAGAGCTGCTTGAGTCTGGTGCATGGAACTGGCTTTATTTCAAATAAACTTTCCTAACTTAGCTCCTCATAGCATTAAAATCAATATTACCAATGCACTGGAGCAAATGGCATAACTTTGCTAAAAACTTACTATAATACAGTTTGCAAATTAAAAATAAACCCTCTCCTTTTTACCTTCATCCTCCCCCCTTGACCCAGCCTGCAGGTAAATGTCACCTAAATTACTGTGACTGCTGAGAGATGGTAAAATCATCACCTCATACCATGATTTCTGTATTGGTATCTTCAATTCTTACATCAATGCTAATTAATCCATGCAATATTCTTTTGGCAGTTTCAGCACACACTGGAAGTAACACAGTGTTGTCATCAGTCTGATCCTTGCCTAATGATAAAATAAAATGGCTCAAAGTGAATATTCCAAATGGTTCCTTGGTAGAAGAATTCTAAAAATGAGCAGGTTGTGGTTTTAGGACAGGGTTGGGGGTTTTTTAGCTGCTCTTTGCTGGAGGATCACTGATTCCTGGCTGCTCCTTTGCTTCTAATGAAATTTTTCAGGAAGATCATTAATATTGAACCAATTATCACCATATGTCTAAGGGCACCAACCCTTTCCTAAAGACTTTATGAACCAGTTTAAGGGATGAACACGAGTTAACAAGATAGAACAGGTTTGGCTTCTATAATTATCTAAAAAAAGTTCTTTGAGCACAGAATGACAAGGAAACATGGGGTAGTTATTTAAATGTGAAGCTTGATTGCTTGCAGTGGGTTTCCAAAGGAGGATTTAAATGGCAGTGGAGGCAACGATTTCCTCACTTGTTCATTCACAGCATCTAAAGCCTAGAATTGGCAGTTTTGCTGACTGTGCTTGCAAGTCAATATTTTCCTGAACCTATAATAACCCAATAGTAATCAGAGCACTGCAATGAAATAATTCACTTCTGCCCCAAAATTGCTGATGGAACTGGATTCAGGAAAAGCAAATCTGAGCTTTTATTACGTCACTACTTGTTCTGACGAGCTTCATATGCAAGTTACCCTCAAAATAGTTTAATACTCAAACAGCTGTTTCCTCCTTGCTCCTCTGCCAAAAGCACATCCGTCTTGAGAGACAGGTGAAAAACTTCCTTTTGGTGCATCAGAGTTTTTGAGATGAAATCCCTGCCTGTCTCTGTTTCAGGTGCATGCGATCCCCCTTCGTTCCTCCTGGGTCATGACTTGTGCATATGCTCCCTCTGGCAATTACGTGGCTTGTGGTGGGCTTGACAACATCTGCTCCATTTATAACTTGAAAACTCGTGAAGGGAATGTCCGTGTCAGCCGTGAGCTCGCTGGGCACACAGGTGAGTGCTGCTCACCCTCACCTTAGCACACAGTGACCACTAAAAAAATACTTTAAATATAATTTCCTGTTAAGAATATCTACTTCTTTCATCAGGCAAAACCTTAGCTGCACACTGCCTGGTTTTAAATCTTCTGAAATGTTTTTAAGCCGTTTTTCTGCTGCAGAACTGAACAAAAACTTAGAGCTGGAAGTTGATGTTTGCAGGTTTTCATATTTTTTGCTGTAGTTTGAATTCTGTGCTTTGTGAGATGGAGGTGGTTGGCAGGCAGATTCTGCAATCGGAGTGGTTCCATTGATGGTTTGGCAGATGGGATTTCAGGAAAAAAGATGCTTCAGAGCATTCAGATGAAATTCTTTGATGCCACTGTTGGGGAACACCCAATGTCTGTGCTCAGGTCTTTGTACTGACTAGGATTGCAGTTTATTTTTCCTCAGTGGTTGTCTAATTCAGGTGAGGTCATCAGCATTTGTTGCTGCTGGATGCAGTGACACTGAGATCCACTTGCTAAGAAAGTTGAGCGTGTGCAGTGCAGGCCCAGCTTGGCCAGTGCATTCCACACTTTTGTCCCCCTTCCTCTGGTTGGGTTGGGGTGATCTGTAAAGAGCCAAAGCACGTTTGGTCCAAAAAAATTGCAGATTCCTCTACAAAAAACATTTTAGGCTTTTAGTGTTTCTTGCTGCAGCTTCAGGAGAGAGGAAGCAGATGATTAGCAAACCAGTATTGCCTTTGGAGGGTAATCTGTGGCTTTATTTGTGCACCTTTATTCTGTTTCCAGGCTACTTGTCCTGCTGTCGTTTCCTGGATGATAATCAGATCGTCACCAGCTCTGGCGACACCACTTGGTAAGATGGGACATGGGGACAGCTCTGTCAAAAGGCTTTTCCATCCATTCTCTGTGACTGAAAGAAACTTTGTCCTTCCTAAACTTCATCATTACCCACAAAACTGTGGTGATACTGCTCAAATGTCACTTTTTGCTGGTAATTTCAGCTCTGTGAGCTTTGGCTCTTTCCTTGTGCCCATGTTGTGAAGAGCCTGACCTAATTCTGTGTTCAGATGTTCTGGGGTTTTTTCTTAATGTAACTATTTGGCTTTGAGAAATAACTGTGTTAGACTAATGATTTTCCTCAAAACTCTTTTTGTATTCAGTATTTATTACTTAAAAAGTCATGTTTGGATATTTCTATTACAGAATGTAGTTAATGTTGTTATTCAGAAGAGCTCCTGGAAAATATTCTGCAGTGAATAGCTGGGTTTTTTGAGGAGAATGTAGGTGTATGTCTTCATAAATACTGGCTTCTGAACTAAAAAAGGCCTCCATCTTTTTTTTTCATAGATTTTTCTATTATATCTATTTCTTAAAAGCATTGCAGTTCTCCCAAGCAGCAGCACTTAGAGCAAAGGTTGTCTAATAAATACCTCTCCTACACATGCCAGTCTCTTTGAGTGCCATTTATTGGTCCACTGATTCTGAGTAGCTATTAAATATATATGGGATTAAAACCAGAAATGTTTCTGACTATGTGTTGGTGTTTATAAAACCCAAAACACTACAAGAAAATGAGAGGCTGTGTAGAAATGATGCTGTTTAAGGAGAATCCAGTGATCTTCAGGAGTTCCTGTAGTAATTCTGCAGTTGTCCTTGACATCACCTCAGTTCAGCCAAGCTTCAAAGGACTTTATCACAGTACAGGCATCTCTTGTTTGCCTGGTTTGAACCTGCTACTGATGGCTCTGCTTTGCTGAGAAATTAGAGAAATTAAAAATCCCGACTTCCTGAAGTGTTCAGACCTCTTCTTAAGGCAGTGATAGTGTTCTTTCATCCTGTTAGACTCTTAATTATCACTGTAGTAGTGATTTGGCTGACTTGCAACTTTGAGATTAGACATAATTCACAAAGTTACTCATCCTCTGTGAGTTTATAAAAATGAGAAATGCTGGCTCAGCTTTTGCAGTAGCCTTACCACTTTAAATGAAGCTGTGGTAGTACTGGGTAACAGGCACGGCAGAGAACTTTGGGATGAACAACCCTCAGTGTCACTTACCAGTTTTTTCCACTGTTTTTCAATTTAAAACCTCCCAGGGTTTTAAAATTGAAGATGCCTCTCGTGTCTTCTATGCACAATTTATCTGCAACAGCCAAATAGTTCAACCAAAAACATTTATTTCTATTGTCAGTACCCATATTGTTAATACTTGGAGTTTTACTTCAGCAGTGATTCAAACGAACCGCTTTAGAGAAGGTTTGGACCTTCTAGCAAAGCACAAACATTGATTTTTGCCTCTTTAATTATCTTTCCAGTGCTCTCTGGGACATAGAAACTGGTCAGCAGACAACCACATTTACTGGGCACACTGGAGACGTGATGAGTTTGTCGCTTGCCCCCGATGCCCGGTGTTTTGTTTCTGGTGCCTGTGATGCCTCTGCCAAACTGTGGGATGTTAGAGAAGGAATGTGCCGGCAAACCTTCACTGGCCACGAGTCAGACATCAATGCCATCTGTGTATGTACTGCTGCACTTAGCATTTCTGTTTCTCTTCAGCATGATGAAGTGTTCTCAGGAGTTTTTAAATAAGAGTTTGTGGAGCTGAGGGAATCACCTGAAACTTGGGGTGATTGGAAACGGGGTGTTCGTTCTAATTTCTTCACTGGGTTTGCCCATATCCCAGTGTGGAGAGCTGCAGCTTTGTGTTTGCTGTGTGTTGGGGAAGATGAAATAGGAAAACCTTATAGATATGATTGCCTTGCAAAAGATGCTGAAAATATGGAAAGTAGAATCGAAAATGAGATGAAGAGAAGGTTTGAGTTGCAGAGTAACTAAGAAACAATGGCAGAGCTGGCTGAAGGGGAATCCTCCTTCTTGATAGAACAATGCCCTCTGCCCAGGCAGCTCCAAAGGGCAGAGCAAACCCTGCCTGCCTGGGAGAGATTCCCAAAAGCAGTTTTTTTAAGGTTTAAAATATAACCCTGTATGGGAATGTGATGATTCTTACAGGTTACATGTAAATGTTGTAGGGTTTGTAGCTTGTCTCAGATTGGTTAAAGAGAATTAGAATATTCAACAGAGAAGATGATTTATTGGATTGTAAATGACAAATTGGCCCCTTTTTTACTCTCTCTTTTTGCCTCTTTCTCTCTCTCTCTCTGGCTGCTCTGAGCTGTGTCTTGCAGCCCAGCAGCCTCTCACACCCACGCTCTTCCACAATAAACTCCCATGCTCTAAACCCATCTTTAGAGATCTCTGGTTTCTATTTCACCCTCAGAACCAAATCCTACAGAGTTAAATCCTACAGCTGTGCTCTGGTGTGAGGCAAAGGAACCAAATCTGAAACCCTGCTTGTTTTTTTTGCCTTCCCCATGAAGTTCTTCCCCAACGGCAACGCCTTTGCCACGGGCTCGGACGATGCCACGTGCCGGCTCTTCGACCTGCGCGCCGACCAGGAGCTGATGGTTTATTCCCACGACAACATCATCTGTGGCATCACCTCTGTAGCATTTTCCAAGAGTGGCCGCCTGCTCCTAGCTGGGTATGATGACTTCAACTGCAACGTGTGGGACACGCTGAAAGCTGATAGAGCAGGTAAATGGGTTGGAGTGTTGGAAACACAGTGGGGGCTTTTTATGGAGTCCCCACGCCTGGAGGTGGCACTCAGTGGTCAAGGCAGGGTGACAAGGAGGGGACCAGCCACAGGTTGGACTCAGTGGTAATGATGCCAGAATGATTTTTGTCTTTTCTTTATATACCTTTTAGACAGTTCTGTGTATCCACAAGTATCAGCAGCACACTTGCAACCTTTTACTGAGTTCAGTGCTCAGTGCTCTGGGAGTGCCCTGCAGGCCCTGAGACTGAACAGCCCAGAGCTGCAGAGCCAGGGACACCAAACATTCTGCTGGCTCAGGAACCCAAAGTCTCCTGACAGGAGGATTCTGCAAACCAGGGGTTAGCCCACCCCAATCTCATTATTGGGCCCCCTTGTTGGAGATGCAAATGTGGAAAGTCTAGAACTGTGTGTGTGACTGACGGGGGTGCATTTGCCACGCTGGCACCTGGGGGAAGTGGATGCACCAAACGGGATCCTGATTCAAATCCTGAGGGAAAGACCCCAAAACCCCTTTAACCATGTCTGGCTTTCCTAACACCATGAAAAGGCATCAGTCTTGGTGGCCTTTTCCAGCCTCTGGTTCTGAGATACTCAATGTGTGAATTGAGTCTCATGCACAGATCTGTCAGAACTCTCTGAAACCTCTCAGGCTGCCCAGTGATGTTACAAATCCATTGGAATCCTGCTCAAGGATGGATGCTTGAGAACAGGAAGATTGCCATTAAAAACAAGGCCTTGGGGTGGAGGGATATTCTTTTTTAGGCTTTATGGCTTTGTTTATGCATTAACTATTCAAAGCAATTCAACATTAATGTTGCTATTTATACACAGGAATTTTTTTTCCTGGTATTTGTAGCAGTAGTTGTAGAGACAACCAGCAAAACAACAGAGACTGTGGAGTTTATCTTTTGAGGAAACAAATTCATGGTTCAAAGACGAAGAGAATTTCACTTCAGTTCTTTAAAATAAAAACTTTTGTTGGAATAAAGGTATAAATTAGGCCACAAATGTTTCATTACTCTCATCAGAGCAGGAGATGAGAACAAATACTCTGCATATTGAAATATTCCAAGGTTTCAGATTGCTGGGCGGATTTGGCACTTCTGATATTAAACATTTCTGTTTCTTCTGATACTGGCACACCTGTGTTAAACACTTTTGTGGTTGTGTGTTCAGTACAGGTATTTAAGACTTCTGGGGGCTGATTCTGGTTTACCAAATTGCAGCACTTCCTGTTGCTGGTGTGAGAATGAGGCGAGTCCTGTGAGCACTCTAATTCATGCAGGAAGATTAATTTCAAGTCCATCAAGAATATCTTGGCTCAGTGGTATGGACTGGAAAGCTTGAACATAATTAGGTTTTCTTTTTACCTCTTTGAAACGGTTAAATTAAAGGGGATAGAGGAAAATGTTGTCTCCCTTAATTTTTCTGTTTAGTGTCTCAATTTCTTTCTTTTAATGGTGCTATAATTGAATTGTATTAGGTTTCCATATTGACAAATAGATTGTGTGGAGGAGTCTGCCTTGAGAATATAGTAAGAGAAAATTGGATGAAAAATGCTTTAGAGTTCATAACAATTCAGTTTAACTTCTGGTTTTAAAACAAAATTTTTCACACACGTAAAAATTCTGTAAAATTTACTGATCTTCACTACTGTGTTGAGGAGCAAAAGCTCCATGCAGCGTGGTTATGGTGACATTGTCAGAATTTTCAGGGCTGTCACTTCAGAGCTCACAGGAGACCACCAAAGGTCATAATTTGGGGAACATAGAAGGAAAATTTTGGAGTAATGCATTTACTGGATTACCCAGCTCTGAGTCTGTGCTTGTAAAACCAAAGGCATTTAAAAATTCCAGCCATGTTTGTTCAGGATTTTTGACTGCAGAGTTTGGCAAATCCAAACGTGCCTTGGTGTTACTTGAACTGAGTCAGGAAATCCCCAACCAATGCAATTTCTCTGTTCCATTTCCCATGTGCAGGTGTCCTTGCTGGTCACGATAACCGTGTCAGTTGCTTAGGAGTGACTGATGATGGCATGGCAGTGGCAACAGGGTCATGGGACAGCTTCCTCAAGATCTGGAACTGAAGTAGGTGAGTTCCCAGCTCCTACATGAACTGCTTTTTGCCAGCAGTGCATGCTGATCATTCAGATCAGGAAATCACTCAGGAGCAAACCCAAGCACTTTGAGGGGTTTAAATACCATTAGTTTAATGAATGCACTGACATTTTTCTAGTGGCATGTTTTGACATTCATCACTTTGCTGTGTGGGTTTTTGGGTAAATAAATGTCCTTGGGAAAGGGAGGGATAAAGCCTGGATGTGTTGGGGTGGGGAGAGCAGGGCTGGCCACTTGTGTGCAGTTTCTCAAAGTGCAACTCTCACCAGATGTTTCTGTGTGCCAGAAGAGCAGCGGACTCCACGACTGGAAGAAGTTTCCAACAGTTGAAAATTAAAAATGATAGCATATCCAATCCAACCATACTAACTTGGACCCCCATCCTCCCCAACTTCAAAGGGCAAGATCTTTTCCGTCTCCTGTTGCTGAAATGAAGAGCACAATTACCTTTCCAAGAAGAATTTCTGTGTTGTAAGCAAAATGAAATTGTGCATTCCTTTTGGGACCATTTTTTTTTGTCTTGAGAATTTAAAAAGAAAAAAAAATGAAACACTATCATAAAAAGCATGACCAGAAAATAAACTTGAGCATATTTGTGAAACAGTTAGCTTTCACTGTAGTTTCCAAGTTGAAGTTAAGGACTTTATCTCACACACTTGCAAATTTTAAAGTCATGTTTGTAGCAGGATTTTTTTCAAGTTTCCTTTTTAAATACATTTCCTTATGTATTTAATTGAGCAAAACAAGGGAGTCCTAGCCCAGAGCACCTGGGGGTTGTTAACGCTGTAAATTTAGTCCCTAATTTTTTTTATTTTTATTTTCTAGTATCACAGATAATTGTTGCACAAAACTTGGCATATATAGGATAATGTTAAGCAGTAAGGTAACCAAGCACATGCTGTAAAAGGTAATGAATGCTTGTTTAAAGAATCCTTTCACCTTTTATGGATAACAAATGCAATCCTTGGTCCCTCCTGCCCCCCCCTTTTTCACCACACTGATTTTTTTAATCTGTTTTGGTTTGTCCACTTGGAAGGGCAGTTTATATATCCTAACACTATCCTATAAGTCTCAACAACCAGGAATCTCTGTTTTCAAAAGAGACCTATCCTACACTTGGGTATTGAGTCAATTCTTTGTGTATGAAATGATGTACAAATCAATGTTTTGAAAATAATGATCTTGAACTTTCTAAGTTAAACAGAAAAAAAAAAACCTTTTTTGATTGTTTGCCATATTGGGTGGGTTTACTCTTAGAATCGCATGCTGTAGAAATGCTAAAAAGTGCATATTGGACTAAGTCCTTAGATGTTTTTTCTTTGAAGAAATAACCTGTTTAAAAACTGTAACCATTGTCGCTGTATTCATTTCTTGTTGCTACTCTGTGCATAAATCTATGAAGAACTCCAGTACAAAGCTATGCACGTTTGGAGTAGCGTGGTAAAGTCACTTCTTTTTTTTTTTTTTTTTTTTTTTTTTTAAGAAAAAATAAGAAAAAAAAGAAACAGCCTGTTCAAACAATCGCTGTCAAAGATTCTGGGGTGTGGGAGGAGGGAACCTAGACCATCTTCTTTCTAAATCAGTTCCTCACAGCCAGTTCCTCTTGCAGGATGAGTCCTTTGCATCTGATCAGAGTCATTTTTGTAATGAGCAGGTTTTCCTGGCTTTCTTTTCAAATAAAATGTTAAAAGCAGCAGTGTTTGGACAGCAGATTGTTCTGTTAAACTTTCCTATCTTCTCACTGTATCCAGAAATGCTCCTTCCTAGCAGCAGTAGTAGCTTTTCTTCATTTTGTTTTTTCTGCAACATTCTGTACAAAAATGTGCTGTAATTGTGCGTTAGGCCTGGATTTGGCATAAAAGATGAGTTCCCTCTTACTCTCTTTCATGAAACTACTCTGTAGAGCTTTCTCCACGCCCTGTATCCCTCTTCACCTTTTGTATTTAATTTTAAAGTCAGTGTACTTCAAGAAAGCTGGATGCAAGATAGATACTATATTAAAATGTAATGTTATTTAAGATGTAATAAAGCAGTTTGACATGAGTTTGGACTGATCTGTTTTGCAGCTTATTGATCAACATGCAGAACATCTTCTGAGTTGTGAAATAAACACACAAGAGGAGGGAATGCTGCCCCCAGAGAAATGGTTTGGTGTTTTTTAAATGGTTACTGGTTAATTGTTGGGCAGAGTGTGCACTTAACTCCAAATTCAAGGAGCCAACACGGTTCATGAGGTGCACATGACAAAAATGCTTTTTGCAAGCTGAGGGGAGCACCTGAAGTAGGAAATCAAAGCAAAATGCTGAGTAACTTCTTATAAAACTTTTGTGTCCTTTAATAGGAAAAGAATTGAGTGGAACATCTTTGTGTCCTCTGAGGATCTGGCCATGGTAGCTCTGCTGGCACTGGTAGATTGACAGGGTAAGAAGTCATTTTCATGCTCAGTAAAATCAAAGTCTCCATGAGGCAAAATTTTATCTAAAAAAAAATTTTCAAATTATTTTATACCCAGAGAAGCAGGTTCTTGAAATGAGGTGTTAAAATTGGTTCAACAGTTTAGTATTGGTTGACTTGAAGATTTTGTATTTTTAGTGGGTAAAGTCCCATCTCTTGTTCTCACCTAAACAAAAGAGGATTTTCCCTCATTTCACATCAACCAAGAGAAATTCCAAAGCCATGGCTGGCTCTCATACCAAACATGGACATTCTCAGCCTCAGTGGAGAAGTTTTTAAAAGCTGGGAGTATGGAAAATATGATGGTGACATTACAGACCCAGCAGCCATTAACTGTGAGCACTGGGGTTTGGGGCTGCACCAGACTGGTAAGTGCTGGAAATGCTTAAATTTGGGATTCAGATTTAGTGGTTTCCAATTCCAAGTGCTAAAACTGGGCGTTTTCCAGTCACGTGGAATATTTTTATTCCAATGGATGTTTCATTTATGACTCTGTCCGGTCTGGAATAAAATCAGTGATCTGTCTTACCTTCTTTCATCTCAATCCATGTGTTAAACTTGTGTCTTGCCTGTGCTGGCAATAAAATACCTGCCAAGACAGTGATTTCTTGTGTCAGGAGGGTGATGTGCAGCCCTTTGGGATTTACATGAAATGCAAACAGCTGCACTTGCCTCTTACAACTCTTATTTTCGAGTTAAATACGAAATTTTATTTGATTTTAACATCTGTCATTGTGTGCTTGGTTATTCAGAGGGCTGCAGCTGGAGAAAAATGGGTGTGCAAAGGGAGCAGCTCTGAACTCTAAGTCTGGGCCAAAACTTTGGAGTTTTGAATGCCTTTAATTTTAGGACACCCCCCCAATCAAAATTATTTATGTAATCTTACCTTCAAGCTCCTCCTAGTGACTTTGAAAATACTCTGACTTGGAGGTAGTTGAGGGATGTGGTTTCAAAGAGCAGCTTCCTCCAGCTGCTGGTGAATTTCTGGTGTTAATTTTTTATTTCTGGGTCAGATTCCACCACCTGAGAACACAAATCTGTGAGAATGGGATTGAAATCCTCTCACAGAGTTCCAGGGAAGAGGTGAAGGAGGAGAGAACAGATTCCTCAATTCCAGCAGCTTGAGTTAAGATCTTCAGCATTTTCCGTGCCACTCAAGGCCTTTAATTTCTTCATGAATTAAATAAAAGATCTGAGGTTCTACTACCAGCAGAAAAAAAAGAAAAATTGAGTTGGGCATTCTTCCTTTTGACCATGAAGTCCCCTGGAGTGTTTTAAATCAGCTGTGAAACACACTTAAAATGACTGATTGAATCATGCCCTATAGGAGCTAAAAATAGAATAATCTGGTTTCTGGGAAGTGGCAGAGTAAATAAAGAATAATAAAACCTGTCACCCATGCTGAGCTCTGTGTGCCTTGGTCTGAGGCAAGGCAGGGTCCTGGGTGGTTTCATGATTAACACTTCCCAGTGTAGGTGTAGCCCTGAATTCAGATTGGAGGGGAAGGAATAAAAGAAGTGGCTGATGAACAAGTTCTAACAGCAGCTGGTTATTTTTGCATGGTGCTGTTCTCTTCAGGTAATTTCTGAGCCTGCCTGTGCTTTTTTACTCAATAATCTGAGTTGGTCATTTCACATTGCATTCCAGTGTGTGAGAATTCTCCTGAAGCCTGTGGAAAGTTGAATTTGTTCTGTTTCAGGGTTGTGTGAGGAAGTTGGGAGAAGTGAAATCCAGGTTTCAGTTTCCCTCTTGCAGAGCTGGGGTTCTGCCCTGTCCCTGCTGCTGGAATGGCCCTGGCCTGTGGCAGTTCCAGAGGTGGCAGCAGCATCTGCTGTCCTGCATCCTGCCAGGTTTGCTTTTTCCCTGCAGATTTCAACATCACTGCTTGGGTCCATTATTCCTGATGAGTAAAAAAATTCCTGCTGTGTCTCCTGCTCTCTTCTGGGTGCTCCTCAGTGCCCCCAGAGCCTGAGCTGCTGCAGAATGGGAATTCTTCATCATTCCCTGGGAGAAGCAGGGCTTGGATCTGCCCTGCCTGGCTGCTGCTCCAGCCTGGAGTGCCCGGGTTAAAGGCTCTCTCCAGGAAATGCTGCTGGGACAATCTGCAGTTCCCATTTCCTGGCAGGAGATGGAACATGACTGGCACATTCCTGGCCTGGCCACAGGGCTCGGTTGGAGCTGGACTTTGCCTGCTCCCTCTGTAACCTGCACTGCAGACAAGGGGGGAATTTATTCTGTAGCCCTCACTCCGTGGGTTAAATCAATTCAGGGGAAGCAGGAAACCTTCAAATATTGATCAATTGTGGGGTCGTAGATGAGGAGTTGATGTTTCCTTTTGAAAATCTGGGGCTATTCAAAGTAAGAAAAGGAAGGCCAAGTTGAATCATTCTGAGACTGCTCAGCTTTTTCTTCCAATATCAGTGCTGAGGAGTCTCCCATGAGTATTTTTAAATAAGGGATAGTAACTGCATTGGTGAAATTATCCAGTATTTTACTTAGCTGGGAAAACAGAAGCCATAGAAATGTGAATAAAAACTGAGTGAACTTCTCATTGTTTAGAGAACTGGCTGCTCCAAACTCGCCCTTTAGGAATACAGGCCCTGCACAATACTCATTCAAGTAATTCCTGGCTTAACCCAAGACAATTTTGTCATAAAATAGAACAAAGAGAATCTTCCTGCTTTAATTATTCATAAGCCATTTGCTGTGGCTGAGTGCAGGGAGATGTGATTGACCCTGAGAGGGAATCGTCTGGGGAGCTGGAACACAAAATGAAAAGTTTATTCGATGGAACAGATTTTTAAATGGCGAAACAGGTAAGGGTGGGAAAATCTGTTGAAAAGGCTGGTGGGGGTGGAAGGAAAACGCTGAGTTCCCGGGACTTTTGTCTGCAAGCACGAACAGTGCAGCTCCATCTGGTGGTACAGAGCCAGGGAATGGGTGGTCAGCACAGGGAGAACGTGAGCCAGAGCAGCCTGTGCTGCCTTTGGCTGCAGTTCGTGTTCCTGCCATGCAGCCCCTCCTTCCTGCGTCTCCAGGGCCCACTGAACGTGTGCAGATTTTTCCATAAGGCCTTACAAACAAAACAAAGCTTTTCCCAGTGTTTACTTTTAGAGGGATTCTCTTTCCCAGTGTTTTATGTCAAAACCCTCAGCTGGTGAAGATGGAGAGGTTAAAAATGAGCCAGAGTTAACTGGAGCTGGGGCTCTGGGACAACTTTAAATCCAAATCTTATTTAGAAAGATAAGACTTTATCTTTTCCTGCACTTCTCTCCAGCCCCTCTCCCCAGTATTCCTGAACTCCCTCTCACAATTTTTGCCACTCTCTGTCACAGCCATGACCAAAGTCCCTGCTCTTATCAGCCCCCCTGCTCTGCTTTAGGCAGCAATGGGGATCTGGAGTCATTAATGAAGATCTTGTGCTTGGCTGGGTGCTCGTGCTGATCTCAGCCTGGTCCCTGTGCTGTGCCAGGGAAGTCCCTCTGCAGTGGAAATTTGGATTTTGCTGTCACCCACACTCCTGTTGCACCTCAGAGAACCATCACACACATCCCAACCCCTTGTTTATAAGAGCAAACATACTTTAAGATGTATAGAATTCTAATATTTAGGGTTTTTTTCTCTCTTTTGCAAAGGCAGGGTTGATTTGAGTGAGGAGCAGCAGGCAGCAGCAGCAGCTCCTTTCCTACCCTGGCTGGTGCTTGGCTGGGTGAGTCATCCTGGAAAACACGTAACTGCATATATTTATCTCAACTTCCATTGATTTTTCACCAGAGTTCCTTATCTTTGCTTTATTGATTTACTTCTGGGGTATTATAAGCAAAACTGAAAGGTCCAATGGGAATAATCATGGCTGATCCTTGGCTCCCTGGAGCTGCTGCTTAATCCAATGGGAAGGAGCAGACAGGATTTGGAGTGAATGGGAGACAGCACCTGACATTTAAAATTACTCAAGATTTGTAACTCTTGAGTTATTTTGTTCTGACTTCTCCTCCACACAGAAGGTGCTCAGAATTCCCTGTTGGTATCTAAGGGTCTTTCACTTCACCTTGGGAAGCCAAAGTCCATCCCACCTTCTGCCAGTAGGAAAATAAAAATGGCAATGGATGGTATTAGCTGGAGTTGAAGCCACCCCCCTCCTGAAATCGCTGAAAATTCAGCCTTGCTCTGATTTGGCTTTTTCTTGTGTTTAAGAATTTAACAAATCTTTCACCCCAAAAGCAACAAAAAGCAGGTGAGGAGTAGTGAGACACTGAGCTCCTCTTAAGGGCACCAGTTCCCCTTCCCTGTGGCCCCTCCAGGATTTTTCAGAGCCCAGGAGCTGTTTAAGTGATGAAAAAGCTGCTGTTCTTTGCCTGCTGGGGATCTGAGCCTTGAATGAACAATAAGTATTCAGGGAGTGACAGCTCTGGGAGTGATGGACACCAGTTTGCACTAATGAGAGATCTGGGAGCCTTGCCAAGGATGACTGCATCACTTAATTGAACAATTCTATATTTCATCTGCCTCTTGCATCAGACATGTGTTTAACCCTCTGCATTCCAGAATCTTGGCAAATCTTGGCCCAGCTGACAGAGCTGCCCAGAGAAGGAGCTCTGAGTGAGCTCTAAAGGAAATCCAGAGAGCCAAGAACCCTCAATGTGAAGGAAAATGAATGAGATTCACTGGCCAGGCTGGTGTCTGTCAGTGGCAGCTCTAAAAAATGATGTTGGAATTAAAAAAATGATCCGGTTGAGCTTTTCTATCTCCCTCCTCCCAAGGCTTATTTCAATCAAGTGATAGCATCAGACGTGGTGGCAGGAAATGGAGCAATTACAGATAGACCTCAAGGAACAGCTTATCAGGACTGAAGGTTAAACTTTCATAAGCAAAAGGATCATTCCTGCTCTTTGAAGCCTGTCACTGCTCTGTCCACCAAGAGTAACTTAACCAGAAATACCAGATGTGAGCCAGGCAGCCTCTGACCTCAGCTCTGATCTGAAAGTGAAAGTTCCTCACTGAGTTGTAGAGCTGGAATTAACAGGGCTCATTTCTCTTTCTCCCCTAAAAATAATAAAAAAAAACAAACCCAAAAAAACCAAATTCTTGGGCCTGTTTTGTGGTGTGTCAGCTGTATCCAGCTTTAGAGTCCAAATGATCCTGTCAGGTGCTGGCACTTGAACGAGCCCCATCAATTTAAATTGGTGCATTCTGGATGGGAAACAGGCAGTTAAGGTTAGTGGCACCTCTGCCAAGAACTCCCAAACCCTGCTGCCCTTGTGTTGCTTCTGAATATTTGAACTTATTTATGTGCTATTTCTAGTGCCTCACTGTTTATATTTTGAATGGGGAGCAGCAGCACTGGCAATACTTGCTTTGCAGGGCGAGGTTTGCAAAGAAGCCTCTTCACCTCAACCATTTTATTTAATTTTTTTTAAAGAAACTCAGTTAGAAATCCAATGTTAAACCTGTGTGTGCCCATTTGATAAAGCAATGCCTCCATGTCTGTCCAGCTAAAAGGCAGAACCTCCCAAAGGATTTCATCACACTCCTTTAGCTGTCATACATTTGGGTGTGAGCCAGGGACAGCCCAAATATTCTTCATTTTACAGTTTATTCTCATGGAGATGATCTCAGGAGTTGTATCTGGCCGAGTTTTCTCAGGACATCCCTGCAGCTTTAGCACAGGGATTTCCAATCCAGTTCCTCCTCCTCAGTGCTGGTTTTTTGGGGGTGGTTGAGAGGCTTTAATCCTGTGCAGTTTGGACACCCAGCCCTGTGGAGAGAGGCCAGACCATAAAATAATTGTCTGTGCTCTTTGAAAAATTACATAACTGGGCAACTGCATCACAAGGGGAAGCGCCTTGGATCTTTCCCCCTTCTCCCTCCTTTTTTATGTCACAAAGCAGCAACTTCCATCATTAATCCAGAGCTGCTCAGGGGTCCAGTGGTGAAAGGGGCTGCAAGTGAATTTAATTTGTTCCCACCCTTAGGAGGGCTGAAATGCAGCCTGGGGAGCCTGAGCAGGGCCTTGCATTGAGCATTAACTCACAGCAATTATTTAAAAGCTTTCCTTGCACGAGTGCTCAGGTGCTGAGAACAACAAATGCTGCTTTTCCTAGGCCTGTGTGACTTTTGGGGGCTGATTTCCAGCCCCTGGTCATAACTGTGGAATGAACCATCAGCTTAATTACATCAAAATAATTGGATTTCTGGTCGTTTGCTTTGAAATTTTGGGATCAGAGGGAGGTTTGACAGCACGTGCTTGAATTTCCTGACTTTACAGGAGAAAACAAATATGAAGTGTGGGGGAATAAGACCCTAAAGAAGCTTTTTAGCTGTGGAGTTTTGTATCCACACAGAACTGATGCTGATCATCGATAACGGATCAATAACTGCTGTTTTCGCCTCCTTTGGCAAGGAATCTTCCCATGAGGAGCGGGGAAACAGCACCAAATCCTCTGTGGCGCTGGATAATGGGACAAAATCCGCCTTTTTTTTTTTTTTAAGAACGTGACCGTGAGAGAGAGAACCGGGCTGCGGCTTCTGCTGCCACCTGGTGCTGGCGCCCAGTTTGGCCGGGGAACTGGTCCCAGTGCAAATGGAAGGGTCTTTCTCGACGTCCAGGCTTGGCTTGACACCAAAATATAGGCTGGGAAAATACAGGATAATTTATTAATTCGATAGACTCATTTATTATTATTTATATAATATATTATTTATAATTTATTAAATAATTATATTTATTATTGAATTATACTTTATTATTAAATAATTTATTAATAATATATAATGAATATATATTCATATAGGAATATATGGAATATATGGCACTGGTTGCAGTGGATTTGTGGAGTGTGGAGTAGCTTAAAGCAGGTGCTGAGAGGTCACTTTGATGGAATACAGTGAGCAAACACCATAATTTCCACAAATGTTATTTATAGCAGCAAAGAATCCCACACGAGCACGTTGTGTTTCAGTGGTTTGGGGATGGGCAGGGAATATTTCTGTAAAACCTTCAAAGCACCTCCTGTCACATCCTTCTGGCCCTCTTGGGTTTCACTGGGTGAAATGTGAATTTTCTAATTCATTTAGAGAAATGAAGTCCGATGAAGGAGGAATTATTTCCTCTGTACTGATCAGTCTTTACAGACAACGTGTAAAGGAGCAGCAAAGTCAAATTTCTGTGTGTTCCAAACAGATCTGAGAAAGACCTGCAGGGAATTGTCTGGGAAAGACAATGGAGCTGACCTGGCTGGGCTCTCCCAGAGCAGCATTACTGAGCTCAGGGGGAAAAACATCACCTTTGGTGTTTGAGAATCTTCTGAACTTGATTAAAACCTCCTGAGCTTCATGAAAAGGCTCGGTGAGGAGCTCTGCCCGATGGCAGAGGCAGCAGAGGGCACTGCTGCCGTTCTTCCAGCAGCTCTGCCCTGATTTCCAGGATTCCAGAGGAACGTGGGACAGGCTGGGGGGGGACGGGGCATCGAGCCCAACTCCTGCACGGGGCACCCCAAAAAGTGCCCGGCTCTGTGCGGGGTTTGGAGCAGGGTTTAGGGGTGTGATTGATGCCGGAATGATTTTTGTCTTTTCTTTTATATCCCTTTTACAC
>JAHLSL010000243.1:503475-514294 GCA_025920805.1 Petroica traversi | reverse complement strand
AGCAAATGGAGCACTGGGATGTACTGGGAGCACTGGGATACATTGGAGCTGGGTCCCTTTGAAGCTCCAGGATCAGGAACGCTCCAGGAACACCGGGAACCCCGGGAATAGATGGATGATCAGGAGTTCTGGAAGCATCAGGATCCCTGGGGTTACAGGGATGCTCCAGGAGCACTGGGATATCCGGGAGCAGATGGAGCCCTGGGATGGAGCTGGATGCGCCGGGAGGCCCGGGATGGCCCGTGCGGTCTGAAAGCTCCTCCTCGTGGCTCCCGGGGAGAACTACCGGGAAAGGCCCGGGATAAACGGGAGAGCCCCGGGGCACGGGCCGGGCCGAGGCGTCGGGACACGGAGCATCCCGGGAAACGCGGGGCTGGAATTCCGGGATGGAACCAGGCTCTCCCTGACCTGGGACGGGACGGGGCCGCATCCTGGCGCACTTCCAATGGAAACACCACCGGCGGGGACCAAATTTCCACCAACCATCCCGGAAAAATCTCCCCACCGGGATGGGGGGACTCTGGGAAGGCTTGGTGTTCATGCACGGAATGTGATTTCAGGCCACGGTCCTGGCTGATCCAAGTGTGGGAGAGACGCGGGAGTGGAAAATCACTTCTGCTGTGAGCAGCAATTCCTTTATTTTTCCTTTTGCTGGCAAAGGTATTGAAAGTGAGAGGGAGAGAGGAGGAATGGGAACACGCAGGACCCTCAGGGCAGCTGCAGCTGTGCTTCCAGAGAGCTTTCCATGGATATTCAAATGGATTGCACCGTGTCCCCAGCCCAGCAACTTGCTGCTCCTCCATGGGAGGTGTCCCTAAAGCAGGGGGAATATCCAGAAATCCCTCTCAGGGAGCAGGGCCTGGCAGGGTCACAGGGATGTCCAGAAAGGAGGGAGCAGGATGGGATTGGGGCTGTTTTGGGAGCCAGTGGTGGGGTTGTGCTTGGCTCGTCACCTTTCCCACCTGATCCAAGTGGGAAGTGCCACCATTGGGATCACTCCCACCTCCTTATCCGGGAAAGGGTCCCCCCCCTTTCTCTGCCCTCCAGTCAGAGCTCCACAAGGAAAAATCAATACCTGACTTCCAAAAAAAGCAGCTGCCGGTGGCTTTTTATAGCAACCTGTCCCATTTGCATCCTCCCTCAGCCCCAGCCCAGGGAGCCCGACCTCTGGCTAAATTAGCTGCAAATTCCTGAGGGAAACATCCTCGGAAAAGCAGGAAGGGAACTTGGTTGTTCTGGAATATTCTACTGCAACCACCCCATCCATTGTTTCTTGCTGGAAGAAATTCCCTGGTGGGATTGTCCCGTTCCTGCAGCATGGCTGGGCAGTGGGGTGGGGTGGCTGCCAGCAGTCCCAGCCCCTCTTTCCCTTGGGATTGCTTTCCAGAGGAAAAGAAAATACATTGTGGGAAGCAGGAGAATCTGGGGCTGCCCCAGACAGGGAGTAGGAAAAGGGATGGCAGGAAAAACCCCTTTGGATGGGGAGATGCTGCCCCTGTTCCCCTGCAGAAATCCGACTTGTATTCCATGGATTACAGAGGGGCTGAGGCAGAGGAGCAGAGCACAGGGAATATTTAGGTCATGGTAAATGAGCTCCCTCATTAGAGCCTCTGGAGCTGCACCCACGCGGGGCCAGGGCGTGGAAATCAGGAAGGGGATTTGGACACCCCTGAGTGGGAGGGGAAGACGGATGGGCCCATTATCCCAAGGAAATTGAGGAGGTGGATGGGATAGTCAGGTGTGGATGGACAGGCCAGGAACAGTGGGAGGCTCCCGAAACACTTAATTCCTGCTATTTTGGGGTTTTGCCCTGGGTAAAAGCTTTTCCTGTTTTCCCACCCCGCTCATCCCAGGTGCTGCCCTCACAGCTGGAGCAGAGGAGTGATGGGATAAAATGGGAATTCCTTCCTTTGGAAGTCCTGGTGGGCTCCTTGCTGTGCCAGGCTGGGGCTCTGGAGCTGCTGGAAGTGCTTTGGGAGAAACTTTGGGAGTTACTTCCCAGATTTTGTCTACAGCACCACAGGGCCCTGGGGATGGACCAGGATTTTTCCTCCTGTGTGAATTTTTCCCTGGCATGGCCAGCAGGTTGAGAGAGGAGATTTTCCCCCTCTGTCCTGCTTTGGTGAGATCCCTCCTGCAATGCTGTGTCCAGCTCAAGGTGCCTCGCTATAAGAAGGCTGTGGAGCTGCTGGAGAGAATCCAGAGGAGCACTAGAGATGGATTCCAGAGGGATGGACACGGGCTGGGAGAGCTGGGGTGTCCAGTCTGGAGAAGGAAAAGCTCAAGGGAGGCCACAGGAGCCCTTCCAGTGCCTGAAGTGGCTCCGAGAGCTGGAGAGGGACTTAGAAGTGACAGGAAAACGGGGAATGCTTCCCACAGCCAGAGCACTGGTATGGGTTGGATATTGGGAAGAAATTTTTCCCTGTGAGGGTGGTGAGGGCCTGGAATGGATTTCCCAAAGGAGTTGTGGCTGCCCCATCCCTGAAGTGTCCAAAGCTGGGTTGGATGGGGCTTGGAGCAACCTGGGATAGGGGAAGGTGTCCCTGCCCATGGCAGGGGTGGCACTGGATGGGCTTTAAGGTCCCTTCCCACCCAAACCATTCCACGATTCTCTGACTCTGGATATCCTAGCTGGCCTCTGGCAAGGAGAAGAACCCAGCTGGCAGATTCAGGGATGCTCCCTCATAGCTGGGAGGTGTGTCAGGAATTGCTGCCTGATCCGGAGTGCAAGAGCCCTCCTGAGGATGAGTCAGTGTCCCTGAAAACCAGGCTGGTGATCCAGCAAAAAACATTCCAAGGAGAGACTCTGGTAAAGCTCTGCTCTGCATCATGATGTGATTCCATGAAGCTTCCTGCTCCAGCCTCCCCCTGATCCATGGCTGCTCCGGGGGGGCTCCAAGGTGTGTCCTCACCTTGAGCAGTGGAGAAAGCTGGAGCTCTCCCAGCTTCTCCTGTCACCTTGCACTTATTCCATGTCCCAAACTGGTGGCACCTCTGCTGGCTGAATCCTGGAATGGTTTAGGTGGGAAGGGACCTTAAAGATTATCTCCTTCCACAGGGACACCTTCCACTATCCCAGGTTGCTCCAAGCCTTTTCCACCCTGGCCTTGGACACTTCCAGGGACGGGGCAGCCACAGCTTCTCTGGGCAATCTGTGCCAGGGCCTCCCCACCCTCACAGGGAGGGATTTCTTCCCAATATCCCATCTAAATCCACTTTTTTTTTTTGGCTGAAAATAATTCCTGCTTGACCTTCCAGTGCTCCATGCCTTGGGAATGCCTGTAGCAGGGATGAGCAGGGATGAGTGGGAAGCAGCACCGGGCAGTGACTGTGTGTAATCGGTGTCACCACGAGCAGCTGATGGCGCTCATTTTGGGATGAGTAATTCCAGCAGCTTAATTTGGGAAATCAGGATCTTTGTGTCTTGCAGGGCTCGTTTGCAGGGCAGCCCTGGCGCAGCCGGAGTCACTGTGGACATCTGGAATGCTGGCATGTCCCTGGCTCCGTGCCTGCCAGGGGTGGACACGCCACAAATCCTTGGCCCTCTTCCCCCAAAAAGGGGGATTTGCTGCCTGAGGGGAAGGGGAACCTTCATTAGCACCTGGCAGGGGGGACAGAGGACATGGAATTCCTTGTGGATGCAGAGGAAAGCAAAGGGTTGAAAAGGTTTGGGAGAGGTTTGGGTTTTTTAGAGTCTGTGTTTAGTTTTGTCCATGTATGTGGGATGAGGCTCTCCTGGAATAGTTCCTTTGAATTTTAAGGCAATTTTGTTCCTGGGTGATGCTCCGAGTCAGTGCCCTGGGATGAGGGACTTCAGCTTTGGGTCCTGTTTGGAAGTGGCCTGGGTGACACAAATCCATCTGGCCTGGGTGACACAAATCCATCTGGCCTGGGTGACACAAATTCATCTGGCCTGGGTGACACAAATTCATCTGGCCTCACTCCCACAAATCCCACCAGCTGGGCGGGGAAGGAACAAGGAATCCTCCTCACCTGGAGGTGGATGCTCCTCTCCAACCCCTACACCCAATCCCTGGGCATTCCCACTCTGTGGGAATCAGATTGGAGCTTCTGGCAAAGAGGAAGGGCTGTGAGGCCCTGGAAAACTCCCTGTTGCTCTGAGGGACGGGGACAATCTGTGCTTTGTGCCATCTCCAAACACTGGGATCACCAGCAGGGACAAGCTTGGGACAGCCCATCCATGCTGATGTATTCCATATCTCCCTGGCTTCTCCTGGCATCTGTTTGTGTGGGTTTATCTCAACAGCAGCCAGCGGCAGCTTGGCACGGAATCTGGGAGCTGCTGCTCCAAGCAGCTCCTTGGAATGTGGCTCCAAGATGGAGCTGCCCACACAGCCAGCAGAACGGGCTGGAAGAGCAACTCGCAGCTGGCACTGCCATCTCTCCTCATCTTCTTCTCTCCCTGGGAATCTTTGGTGGCCCAAAGGAAATCCAGAGGGTGATGGTGGCATGTCCAGTGTCCTCCCGTCCTTCTGTGGAGCATCAGCTGCCTTGTCCTGCTTCCCAGAGAAGCTGTGGCTGCGCCTGGATCCCTGGAAGTGCTCTAGGCCAGGCTGAACAGGGCTTGGAGTGAGCTGGGATAGTGCAAGGTGTCCCCACCCATGGGAATTCAGTCACCTTTAAGGTCCCTTCCAACCCAAGCCATTCTGTGATCCTGGGATTCTGCAGTATCCAGGGATTTCCATGTTTTTCACAACGCTGGCTGCTCCTGGCAGGGCTGTGGAGGTGCTCTGTGGCTGGAGCTGTGCGGAGCAAATTCCTCCTCCCCCTCCTCGTGGTATCAGGAGAGGAGTAATCCCAAGGAGTGGACGATCCTGTCCAGGCTGCTTGGGACTTGCCCCAGTTTGTGTGAGAGGTGGGATTGCTGGGAAAGAGCACCTGCTGAAGGTTTCTTGTGGGCTCTTGGAATTTTGGGATCTGCAGCTCCTTGTGTACTTCTTGGGGTGATTTCAATCCAAGGAGTGCCTGTGAATAGTTGCAATGGGGGAGACACAATTGTTGCTTCCAGAGCTTTCCCTTCAGAGAATCCCATAATAATTTGGAGGGCAGGGACACCTCCCACTATCCCAGGTTGCTCCAAGTCCCAGCCAGCCTGGCCTTGGACACTCCCAGGGTTGGGGCAGCCACAGCTTCTCTGGAAATCCATTCCAGGGCCTCACCTCTCAGAGAGAAAAATTTCTTCCCAGTATCCCATCCATCCCTGCCCTCTGACAATGGGAAGCCATTCCTGCTGTCCTGTCACTCCATCCTTTATCCAGAGTCCCTCTCTTGGAGATCTTTTAGGTTCTTCCTTCCCAAGTGCCTCTTTTTTATGCCCACGGATGTGGCAGTGTCTGGGGCCAGCCTGAGGTGGGCAGAGGTTCCCAAATCCCCTTCTCTTCCCTCAAATCCCAGCCCGGAGCCACGCAGTGCCTTTTGCTTCTGAGCTCCACCGCCTTCACTGCCAAGGGATTCTTTCCCCTCTTTTCTTCCCAGCTCCTGCTTTCAGAGCCTTGTTTGTGGCCGTCAGGATTTGACAGGCTCTTGGCACATCTCCCACCCACGGCAGCAGCAATTCCTGCCCTCTCCCCCTTCTCCCTTACCCCACCACAGTGGTTGGAGACCTGTTGGGAGGGCTGAGTTTGCTGGGACATCAACTCCCCGGCCTTTTTTTAGAGCCAGAAAAGCCCTGGCACAGGGCTGACAGCAGCAGAAGCCAAGAGGCTCAGATGGTTTTAAATGTCAGGGAGAGGTGTAAACGGATCTGGGAGACAGCATGTCCAGGAGCCATGGGATTTCACAGACAGCATCCTGCGGTTTTCCCTCTCTGGGAGCTGCTGCTCTGCCCGGTCACAGTCCCAGATCCTGCTGGGATTTGCCCGTGGGATGGTGCTGGTGGCCTCTGGAGAAGAGGAGGACAAAGGGCTGGCGGGGGAAGCGTTGGTGATGAGCAGAAGCACAAATGTGCCTTGGCTCCTGCTGTCTCCGTGACCTTTTCCGCTCCGACGTGATCCGTCCTGACACTCGGAGAGGGGGGAGAGGGGGAAATGGTCATCTGGGCTTGGCTGCTGAGTGTTTGCCTGCTCGGCCCTGCCACTTCCCAAAAAAAAGAGTTCGGACTCTCTGAGAGTCAGCAAGTTGCTGCTGCCAGCCATCTGTCCCATTTCCCCTGGCGACCAGCCGTCCTTTTCTCCTTCAGAGTGTCTGAGAGGGATCCTGCCTGGCAGACCCTCGCTCACGTCCCTTTTCCCATCTCCTGTCACTGTGGCACAGAGTCCTGACATCAGAGCACGCTCCTCTCCCAGAAATGCTTGCAGAGGGGCTGGTTGCTCATCTTCCTGCCTGCTGCCTTTTTCTTTCCAGCCTGATCTTTTCCAGTCCCTCTCCATCAGGAAAGGAAAAGACCTCCAGGACTGAGTGCAGCCGCCCAGCTCTGCCACGGCCACCATTAATCCGTGTCCCCAAGTGCCACGTCCACTCAGCTTGTAAATCCCTCCAGAAATGGGGACTCCACCACTGCCCTGAGTAGCCTGATCCAACTCTTTCCGTGAAGGAGTTTTCCCTAAAATCCACAGGGAAGTTCCCCTGAGACAACTTGAAGCTTGTCCCTTTTTCCCTGGGAGCAGAGCCAGACTCCCACCAGGCCCTACTCTCTCATCAGGGAATCATGGAGAGGGAGAAAGTGCCCCCTGAGCCTCCTTTTTTTCCAGGTTAAGATAAAATTCCCTGCTGTATTTCATGGACTTGTACAGAAGGGAGCTGGGAACTTCTCCTTAGGATAATTTTTTCCAGTTATTGGTGTCCAACCTCAGCTTTGCTCTGAGGTCCCTGATCACAGCTGGGCTGTGATCCCAAGGCCAGGACTTTGTGAGGAACTGTGCTGAAATTTAGGATTTGGGATCTCCACGGGCAGCGGTGTCTCCTGGTGAGAGCTGAGCTTTCCCCTCTGGCAGTTTGGAGCTGGGATGAAGCCAAGTGGGTTAGACAAGGCTTTGAGGTGCAGGAGAAATGGCGAATGGCTCTGCAGCCTGGTGTGAGGAGCAGGAAAGGAGCCAGGAGTGGAGCCAGGGAGGAATTCTTAATGAGGAACCTCCTGGTTCAGTCCAGAAGCAAGAGCAGGATCCTGAGGAAGCGGAGGAGGGATTTGACCTAATGAAATTATCCAAGTGCCCTGGCTCCAGCTGCTGCTCTCCAGTCGCATCAGACTGATGTCCAGAGACGTGGCCTGAGGGGAGGGATCAAATCCTCCACAGAACATCCACATCCCCTGTGCTGTGCCCAGATCTGACAGCATTCCAGGCTTCCTAGAGAGCCTGGGAGGCTGCAGGTGCTGCCTGCTGAGGGAGAGTTTGTTGGGGAAGACGAAATAGGAAAGCCTTATAGATATGATTACCTTGCAAAAGATGCTGGAAATATGGAAAGTAGAATCGAAATTGAGATGAAGACAAGGTTTGAGTTGAAGAGTAACTAAGAAACAATGGCAGAGCTGGCTGAAGGGAATCCTCCTTCTTGATAGAACAATGCCCTCTGCCCAGGCAGGTCCAAAGGGCAGAGCAAACCCTGCCTGCCTGGGAGAGATTCCCAAAAGCAGTTTTTTTAAGGTTTAAAATATAACCCCATATGGTAATGTGATGATTCTTATAGGTTGCATGTAAATGTTGTAGAGTTTGTAGCTTGTCTCAGATTGGTTAAAGAGAATTAGAATATTCAACAGAGAAGATGATTTATTGTATTGTAAACAGCAAATCAGCCCTTTTTTACTCTCTCTTTTTACCACTTTCTCTCTCTCTCTCTGGCCTGCTCTGAGCTGTGTCTTGCAGCCCAGCAGCCTCTCACACCCACGCTCTTTCCCAATAAATTCCCATGCTCTAAACCCATCTTTAGAGACCTCTCCTTTCTATTTTACCCTCAGAACCAAACCCCACAGAGTTCAATCCTACAAGAGTTCTCCAACGCTGCTTCCCTGGAGCACTGACAGGAACAACACAGCTGATCCACGAATTTCCCTGTCCTGCCCCAGCTCTTCCCAGCACAGGAGGTGAGCAGGCTCCTGGAAATCAGGAAGCAGCTCATCCTCGCGGTGAATTCCTGTGGTTTGGTGTCTCGGCCAGGGAAGTGTGTTCGTGCCACAGAGCCCTGGGAAAAGGCCAGCACTGCTGCCTGTGGGGGTGAAAGCATCCCACATCCCTAAAGCTTCTGCTAAAATCCTGATTCATTCTGGACTGGAGCTCTCCTCCTGGAGAAGGAGGGAGCCAAGGGCATTTGAAAGGTGGGCGGGAGGGGAGGAGGAATAACATGCAGGAATTTTGGCATGGGTGAAGCAGATAAGGAAAATGACACGTTCTTGTTGTTGTTGTTGCACCTGGATTAGGCAGGGCTGGGATGGAGCTGGGAATTCCAGCAGCTTCCAACACAACCCTGTGACTCAGGGAATATCAGGGCTTTGCATTTTCCTCCCCTGGAAACCTTTGAGGTTCGTTTCCACAGTTTTTTTGTTTTTAATTCCCTGCAGAACCACAAGGCTTTTACAACCTGAGGTGAAAAAGCTCTGGAAAGATGGGTTTGTCCAAGGGGAAACGTGGAGGATGTTGGCAAATATCCCGACAGCCCAAAGCACTGCTTTAGCCTCTCATTTTTCCCAAAGGAAAAGTCACCTGGAGCTGCCAGGCTGGAAGATGTCTGGAGCTTTGTTGAGCAGTGGTGAGAAACCCCAGTGAACTGTTATTTAATGGTCCTTTTCCATGGCAATGGCTCCTTCCCAGGGAGAAATTTCTGGGCTGAGGAGTCACAGCTTGGATAATGCTGGGTAATGTCCTTGGGAGGGGGAAATGCTGGCAGGATCGATAGCAAATCTCCAAGGCTTGGCTTCCAGAGTTAGATCTGGCACCAATTTTTAGCAAAGAAGCTGGAAAGAGGAGTTTGTGCTTGGAATTGTGAGCAGCGAGGGCTGTGCCGAACTCTGGGATGCAACCTGCAGGAGAAATCCTTTCCAGGCTTTTTCTGTGGAGTCAAACCCATCCCTGTGTTTACTATGTGCCAAGAACCAGCCCACAGTGTAGGAACCCCTTGGAAAAAGGAAAGATCCCACTAGGAAAGGGACTTGGAGGCTGGAAAGGGGGTCCCTGAGGAAGGGACAGGTCACCAGCCTGTGCAGGTGGGAATGGGCAGAGTGCCTGAGGGAAGGAGTTGGGAATGTGCCAGCCTTGTCCTGCCCCTCTTGCCTGCCCACTCTGGGGGAATTTATGGAAGGAATTTTTCCCTGTGAGGGTGGGAAGGCTCTGGAATGGACATCCCAGAGGAGCTGTGGCTGCCCCATCCTTGGAAGTGTCCCAGGCCAGGTTGGACAGGGCTTGGAGCAACCTGGGATGGTGGGAGGTGTCCCTGCCCACGGCATGGGGTGGAATGGGATGATCTTTAGGGCCCTTTCTGTTGGGGAAGATAAAATAGGAAAGCCTTATAGATGTGATTGCCTTACAAGAGATACTGAAAATATGGAAAGTATAGTCGAGATTGAGATGAAGACAAGGTTTGAGGTGAAGAGTAACTAAGAAACAATGGCAGAGCTGGCTGAAGGGAATCCTCCTTCTGGATAGAACAATGCCCTCTGCCCAGGCAGGGCCAAAGGGCAGAGCAAACCCTGCCTGCCTGGGAGAGATTCCCAAAAGCAGTTTTTTAAGGTTTAAAATATAACCCCATAGGGTAATGTGATGATTCTTATAGGTTACATACAAATATTGTAGAGTTTGTAGCTTGTCTCAGATTGGTTAAAGAGAATTGGAATATTCAACAGAGAAGATGATTTATTGTATTGTAAATGACAAATCACTCTTTTTTTACTCTCTGCTTTTACCTCTTTCTCTCTCTCTCTCTGGCCTGCTCTGAGCTGTGTCTTACAACCCAACAAACCTCTCACACCCACGCTCTTTCCCAATAAATTCCCATGCTCTAAACCCATCTTTAGAGATCTCTCACTTCTATTTTACCCCCTAACCAAATCCCACAGAGTTCAATCCTACACCTTTCCAACCCAACCCATTCCAGAACTCCATGTCTGATCCCTTCAGGTGCCTGACAGAGTTTTCCCAGTTCCTGCCCTGCCTTTGTGTGCCATTCCAACCTCCAGTGTGCCAGCCTGAGCCTAAATTTGGGCTTCCAGCTTATCCCTGGATCAGCTCTCCCCAGGTTTAGCTCCAACTGGGATGTCTCCCCTCTAAATTAATTGTTTTTTAAGGATTCAGACTCAGGGATGGGACAGCAGCCTGCGCCCCTTAAATCCCTTCCTGATGCTGCAGGAGCCACAGAAAACCAAGGCAGCTGGAGGGAGAGATTTTTCCAGGCATCCAGAGCACAGGAGAAGCATCTCCATTCGGGAATGATTTTTATTTAAAGTTTGAGTGATGCTGTTTCTCTGCAGAGCTGAAGGGGGGACACTGCCAGGTGCTCATCCCTGCCTTGGGAGCTTCCCAAGGACTGGGAATGATGTGGATTGTTGGGCCAGGAGGTTCTGGCCCCAGGTTTTTGGGGAGATCTGCTGGGATAATGAAGGATTTGAGGAAGAGTCTGGAGGCCCTGGATTTGCTGTGCTTTGGTAGGAGGTGATGGAGGCTGATGGATCTGGAGAGTCACAGGCAGGAATCACGGGAGGGCTGGGAAGCAAACACAGTCACTTCCCACTTGGTGACTGGGAATGAGGGGCAGGGATGCCCATTGTGGTTTTTAGAAGTGCTTCCCAAATTCTGGATGGAAACTGTGTGGTTTGGTGGGAATTTTGTGCAGAATTATGGTTGGCTGCACAGAGGGGATGGAAGCAAACACAGGC
>JAHLSL010000243.1:479687-499557 GCA_025920805.1 Petroica traversi | reverse complement strand
CCGCCGGGAGGGCCCCGCTCCGTGTGGGCTGAGGGCCGAGGGAAGCGGCGCTTCCACCTGCGGCCCTGGAAAGCCGCCAGCAGGGCCCGGGCAGGTGCGAGGCGTGAGGGCGATCCCGGGTTTGGGATTGGGGATCCTGCGGTGCTGCGGGATGTCCAGGGGGAAGAGGCTGCGGTGAGGGTGTGGGTGTGACACAGGGATTCTTCTCCCAGCTTTTATTACTTCCCGCAGGGACTGGTACCTGAGTTGAGCAACGCGGGCGGATGCTGAGCCGTGGCTGTAAAAAATCCCAAATTTAGGCTGGCGGGCAGCTGCAGAAGTGATAAATCCGTATAAAAGTAAGGGAGATGTGGCCCCGAGGTCTGGGAGCTGGGATGCTGCCAGGCTGCTTAGCCAGAATTCCTGCTGTGCCCAATTCTGGGAATTAGTGCCTGCTGGTGAGCTTGGGACGGGCTTCAGTTGGCACTGGGAATATGGGAATGGAGATTGCTGAGCCTGGTCCTTAAAACCAGCTCCAGGTGGGAATGCACCAAAGACAGGATATAAAGCCCTGGGACATGAAAGCTGCAAAATTCTGGGGAATGGGTTTAAAGGAAAGGAGTATTCTAAGGTGGGAATCTTCGAATCCCTGGGTGAAACTTAGTGGGGATGAGTTGCTGCATCCCCCTGGCTGGACAGGGAGAAGCATCAGAGTTTTTGTGGTCAGGCTGAGTGTTCTTATGGGAGATAATGAAATTGTGGGAACTGGCTCTTGGAGAGCTTGGGACTCTCTGTGATTCTGGCATTGGCTGAAATGTGAATCCCATGGACACCACTGGAAAAAAAACTTTCTAAGTGGGAAACCTGAGCTTGGGGAAGGTGTTTGTTGTGCCAGGTGTTGGTTTTCGGGGTCATAAAAGTTGCACAGGGGTCTTAAAGCTGCTGGTGAAATTCCAGCAGTGCCAGCTTGGACTGGGAATGGCTGAGGGGGTCGGGAATGGTCAGCAGGGACAAGAGACTTGGAAAAGCATCTGTTTTGTGGTAAATGATACAAATAACCTGGAATTTCTGCAGCCAAAACCCTTCAGCAAGGAGCAGGATAAAATTCCCCCGCTTAAATGAGAATTCAAATCAGAAATTTGAGAGTTGGCAGCTCTGCTTTCCAAAATTTTACTCCGGAGGGTCAAAATCAGGGATTTAAGGATATGAACTGTGTACTGCAGGTACTGATTTTGTCAGTGCTGACCTAAAAAAAAAAATAAAATCCAGATTTGGCCCGAATTCCAGTTTAAATTAAGGCACTGGGCACTTTTTGCCTGCTACTTGCACGGCTAGATCCAAATCCTGGAGACAGGGAATGCTGTAAATCCCTGGCAGCTCACTGGGAAAAGAGCAGTGAGAAAGGGAAACTTCTCTGGGCTGTGCTCACCCGTTCCCTTTCCAGAGGGCTGGGAAGGAGCAGTTGTGCAATAATGGGATTTGAGGGAAGTGCTGTGCCAGGAGGGAAAGTGGAAGGGTGAAAATGCTCCTCTCAATGACCAAGAATGTGGGAAAAAGAAAAAATCCTGTGTTTTGGAAACTTTGTTTAAATTGCCTGGACAAACAATTGCAGCAACCAAAAAAAAAAATCCTCCTGCTTGGGGGTTTTTTTTTAGACTTTGTGTGGAGATCTCAAGCCTGTTCCTTGTGCTTTCCTTCCCCTTGGAAGTTAATTAATTGGGAGCTGGCTGCTCCAAATGAGGTCACTTGGATTTCAGAGCAGCTGTATCATTGTATGGATTTGCAAAATCAGGTCTTAAGGCTTTTGTGCCTGAGAAAATTTTCCTTAAAGCGGCATAATCTTGGGTTTTGGGGGTCTTTTCCAGGCAGCTGAAAAGATGTAGGGAGGAAAAGTGTTCAAATTGGAGGGTACAGAGCTTGGGATGCTGCTCAGCTTTGGATGGAGAACATTTGGAGAAGCTTCCAGTCATTCCCAGACCTGGCTGTCATTTATGAAACTTGCTCAGACTAAACAGCAGGGATTCCCTTCTGTCCCAAACATCCCTTTTTTAATTGTTTTTTTTTTTGTATTAAACTTTTTTACCTCCCCCAGATCACACAGCTTTGTTTTGGGGAGTCTGCACCCTGCTCTTCCTCCCATCCCCTTCCATCTTCCCCAGATAAATAACTCTTGGTTCCACCTCTGCTCCCCACAGTGATCCAGCTGATGAATAAGAATATCTTGAGCTGGATTGAGCCCTGGAGTTTGAGGAATTTCCAGTTCAAGATGCAGCAGTTGAGATGGGGTGAGTGAAACCATTTTAATTCGCTCTTGGAGCTGAATGGCTGGAGTTTTTCAGGAGCTGGGAGCAGATGAAGGTGGCCTTTGTGCCATGGGGAGTGTGACAAATGGACTTTTGTGGCATCTGCAGAGAGCTCCAGGATGTTTATTCCTGCTGGGATAGATGGGAGTCAGTCAAACTCTTCAATCCAGGCTGATATTTTCATTATTCCATACATGATATTGTTCATTTTAGTGTGTTCCTGTAGGTTATTTTGTGGATTTTTAAGGAGAAATCAGGGGAAAAATCCTGGAAAATTTGCCAGGTGCAGCACCTGTCCAGTCTGGAACTTTGAAAATGGAAGAAATGGAAATGATTTTCCAGGTTTTTGATAAGAAATGGGAAAGTTTGCCCTGCCCTGAAATATGGACAAAAATGCTGCTGGACCTTAGCAGGGGATTTTGGATACAGGGTGTAATTCTTAGAAAAGTTTAGGAAAGCTGTGCCCTGTACCTTCAGGCATTCCTTATTCTTCCTTTTCTTCCCTTTCTCCCCTCCTTCCAGTGGAAGGCACATGGATTCCTTCCCTCTGGATCTCTTTGAACAGATGATATTAAAATATTTTTGATTATTTACCTCTTTCTTACAGCAGGAACTGGAAATCTGCATGGCAGGCAGAGACTGTCAGGAATTCTGTCCCAGGCTCTTAATCCAGGAGTTTCTTCTTTAACTCAAATCCTTCCTTAACTGCCCTTGTGCTCCTTCAGATCCCTGAAAATCCTTATCCCATCCCATCCACTGGCATTTCTCCCCCTCTTTGAGGAGCCTTCTGAGCTCCCCTTCACAGATCTGTAGAATTGCATGAAAAATCCTGGCTTTTTATTCCCTACAGCTGAGAGTTTGGTTCCTGCCTATTCCCTTGGACTGGAATTAAAACAAGTGGCTTCCTCAGGAATGGCTTTGAGTTCAATAGGAATTTCCCCTTGAAAACCAAATACAAGATGCAATTTGGAGTCTTCAGTTCTGAGTTTTCCTGGTGTTTTTCACTTGCCATTTCATCATGGAGTCAGTGACAAAAATCCCAGTGCAACTCACTTGTAGCCATCAGTAAATATGGGAATGCCACCTTAAATGAGCATTTTCCATGGCTTTTTTCTCTGGAACACATTTACTTGGGATTTCTTGGCCTGGATGTTTTATTCTCACCTCACCACAGGCCTGAGTGATGCTGTGTTTAGATCCAGGCAGGCTGCAGGACAGAATCCTTATCCTTGCTCTTTTGGAATAAAATTCTGAATCCCTCAGGCCACCTTAAAACGTTTGAACTGGATAATGGGAAGAAACAGGAAAATTCAGGACATTCCTATTATAGTTCAGTGCAGTAAATAGAAAATGGGGATGTTAGGGTGGAATTCAGCCCTTTCTTCCCTGAAAGGTGCTTTTCTTCTCAGGAAGGTTGCCATTTGGATGTGCCCTGCTGTTCCATGTCTGCTAGAAGTTGGAATTTTCACAGCTCTGCATCCTTTGGGATGACATTTAATATTCTGATATGGCTTGTCTTTGCAGGCCAGATCATGGGTGTTGACACAGCCAGGATGTATTTTTGGAATATGGATTTCAGCTCCAAACTGGGAGGCCTCTGGAGGCTTGGCTTTTCCCATTGGATCTGCTAAATGATCCTGCAAATTGGTGCTGTTTTCCCCCGTGGGAAATGAACTGTTTCACCTCCCAGAAAATCAGAACAAGGCAGGTGCTGCTCAGGAGTTTCCAGAAGAGCCAGCCAGGGATTATCCTGAAAAAAGTAGATCATGCTCTACTTGAATCCCATGTTTAGAATCCTGGAATGGTTTGGGTTGGAAGGGGCTTTAAAGCTCATCCCAGGTTGCTCCAAGCCCCATCCAGCCTGGCTTTGGGCACTTCCATGGATCCACAGTTTCCCTGGGCATCCCATTTCTTGGTGATATCCAGATCCCATAAATGTTCTTCATTTACCTCTGGGCCACATTCAGTCTTTAGAAGCACATTCTCCTTTTTGTGACTCTGGTTTTTTCCGGCTGATTCAGTTGTTTGTCACCATCTCCATGGCACCAGAGCATCCGCTAATGACAACCAGCACTTCCCTAAATGAGAGCATTCAGGGATGAACTGCATTTTTCCTTGGGGAGGGGAAAACATATGCCCTGTCAGAAGAAGGAGAAAAACTTCCTAGCAAAGCAGGAATTTGTCATTTGTGCTGTTTATTTTTTTTTTTGTCTGGATAGAGTAGGGAATAAGGGAAAATTTCCTGGAGAGATTCTGTGCTCTGTGGGATTGCTCTTCCCTCTACCTTGGTCAGTTTTCCCTTATTTTCTAGTGGAAAAAGAGGCATCCACATTCCAAAACTGGAAGGATCAAAGCTTTCCTCAAAATTCACTGTCAAATCCAGGGGCAAAATTCCCTTTCCCTTTGTGGAATTGTGGTGTTACAACTTCTGCAGGAAGCCACAGGCTGCTTTGTCTGGAAAACCTTTTCCCTCCAAATTTCGTGGCTATTCCTGGATCAGTGTGTTGCTTTTGGAAAGGAGTCTTTTGGCTCTTAGTAAAATAAAGTGATCATGGCATCACTGCACTTCCTGAGCCCTTTTGAACATCCCCAGTGTCATAATGGAATTTAACTCAGTGGGAAATGGGCATATCCCCAAATCCAGTGTTATCCTTGGTTATTCCAAGGCCTGGGAGAGCCAGAGATAAAGAGCTTTGTTGCATGGAACTCTCTGCCTTGTGGAATCCCAGCTGCCAAAGAGAATTTTGGGATTCTCTGGGGCCTTGCTGTGACTTTGTGTTCCCCTTGGATGAGGTGAAGGCATGAGGAGAGGTGGCTTGGGAGGTGGGAAGCACTTGAGAAGCTGCAGAAAGCTCTTGGGAACAGGCAGCTGAGTAAGTGTGGAGCCTCCTGGGAACATTGCAGAGCTGGTGAAATTCCCTTGTGAGGTGGGCAGAGGAATTTGGGGAGGGAAATCATGAACATGCAGATGTTGGAAGTTTCTCTGTTACCTAACGTATGAGTTTGCAGGATGTGTTTTATCCTGGAGAAAAGGAGGATTCCCCACAACTCCATGATGGATGTGAGAGCCAGGTGGGGTTGGACTCTTTTCCCAGGGAACAAATGGCAGGACAAGAGGAAATGGCCTTAAGTTGCACCAGGGGAAGTTTAGGTTGGATATTTGGAATATTTTTTCATGGAGGGGGTTGTAAAACACTGGAAGATGCTGCCCAGGGAACTGGTGGAGTCCCCATTCCTGGAGGGATTTAAAATCCATATGGATGTGACACTTGGGGCAAGGGTTAGTGGGTTAGCTGTTGGATTTGATGGTCCTAAAAGTCTTTTCCAACCTTAACAATTCCATGATTCTCTGTAGGCAGGCCAGGTGCTCTGGAGGGGTTTGATGTTCCCAACTCTTCCATGTCCTTCATACCATAACCTGTGTTTTGTGTCCATGGATTTGCAGGCTCCTTGGGTGTTTGGAACCCTGTTTTCCAGCCATTTCTGGGTAGGAGCTCTAAGGATGGTTATATTTAACCTTTATTCCTTGGGACACACAAGGTTTAGTTTGATCCTCAAGGGGATGATCCTGCCAGATTTTTCTTTTCCTGGACAGGGAAGTGAACTTCTAGAATTGCATAATCTGCAAGCCCAGTAAGTGCTTGCAGTTCTGGATTTTTGGGCTACATGAGGGGGTTCAGGCAGCAGAAGTGATCCGAGTGGCTTTTAACAACTCTGGGCTCACCCAAACCCTTCTGGCTCAGGAGAGCAGAAGGGAATGTGCTGTGTTTGTTCACTGGATCATCCCAAGACTCAGATGAGTTCAGTGTTCCGTGGCAGCTCCAACCGGGTGGACCAGGTGCTGGGGAGGTGTCACCTGGGCAGGCTGAGGAAAAGGTGGAGTCGCCTGAGGGAATGTGGGAATCTCTCCAACATGAAGGATCCTGGACTGTCCTCAGCCAGTTATCCTCCCAAAACCTTGGGATGCTGCAAAATGGACAAGTCTATCACAGGAGATCCCAAGTTGGAAGGGATCCATAGGGATCAATGAAATCCAGCTCCTGTTGTCCTTGCTGTTCCCAGCTGCCACTGTATTTATCCTGTCCTTTCCCAGCTGCTCTCCTCAATCCAGATCCTGCTTCCAAGTGTTGATCAACTAAGAGTTAACAAGGAAAGAAAAATGAGGAGAGCAAGAGGTGCTTCCCACTGCTCAGGAATGAGGCCTCTTATTCCAGGAAAGCCTAGGCAGGGAGATTATGGAAAACTGGATGGAATGGAAGGAACTCCTCCTGATTTCTGCTGCTGTAGCTGCAGGATTTTGCCTTGTGTGAGGCAGAGCTGGGAAATGCCGCCCTTTGGAGTGCAGAAACGTGGCAGGGCGTGGTCAGAGCAATCCGGAACCTTTTCACCTGAAAGCACCTGATCTATGACACCAAAATCCCAATGTTAACATGGATTTGTTTGGTGAACCAGTCTGCTCTGAGTTCCCTGGGGCTGGGCCAAAACACTCCCTCCTGCCTGGCATGGAAAACACAACCCTGGAGCCTCTGCTCCGGAGCACGAGGCTCAACATTCCCAAAAAACAGTGAGTTGGCCTTTCTGTTCTTCCAGCAGGTGCTGCTTGATTAAACTTTAATATTTAGGGAATTTTGTTGAGTGAAGAGTGGGAGCAAATACCCTTTTTCTTCTGGAGTGCTTTCATTATTCCAGTGTGTCAGGGCCTGGAAGTTTTATGTGGATAGGATGGAACCAGATGGATCTTCTGCACCAGAAGTGGAAGGTGTTGTGCCAGAGGGCGGGTCACTGCAATTCCTGGTTGCCCAGGCTGGAGAAGCAGGAGATCTTGTTCCCAGACAACGTGACCATTTGTTTCCCTGTACTTTAGACACCTGTCCTGGTGTTTGCTCAGCTCTTTACACCTGACTGCAAGGGTTTTCCAGGGATTTGCATTTCACGTTGGAGTTTTTGTTGAAACTCTGGATTTTTTGAGGAGAAAAAGTGACAAATTCAATTAGGAGAGAGGAGAAGGGAGGAATTTGGGATTATCAAAGACTTGGTGGTCCTCAGGACTGTGGCTGCTGCTCCCTTTTTGTAGGAGAAATGAGGGAAGTGTTCTTCTACTTTTCCCAATATTTGCAGTATTCCTACTGCTGAGGTTTCATTAGACATTCCTGCTCTTGGAAAAAGGAGATGAGCTTGGGAGTTCTCATGTTCCTATGGGAACAGGGAGTTGCAAGGCTTTGAAGTTCTCATTTATAAGATTTGTCAAAAAAGGTGGGAAAGGGATTTAATTTCTGACTTCAGTGGGAAACAAAGATTCCTTTTCTCCTGGTTGGCTCCTGACTCCAAGTTTTCCCATTCCAGGCTGCTCTGTGGCCTGGGAGTTAATTACAAGTTGGATAAGGAGATGCCTGAATCCACCCTGCTGTTGTTTTGACTCAGCAGCTCAGAGTTCTTTTTTTTAGGGAGAGGGGCAGCAAAGAGACCACCCTGGATTAAGGATGCTTGTGGAGCAGGGTTAGGAACCCCCTTGGGATGAGTTTTCCAGGCTAAGCTACTCCTGAATCTGCTTTTCCCAACTCCTTGGAAGTAGATAAGATGTTCAGGACAGAGAAATCAGGTTTTTTTTCTCCCCCCCAGTGCAGCTGTTGTTTAAGTAGCTCCCAAGGAATATGGGACTTTGCCCAGTCCTGTTTGCTTGCCTTTTCTGGGAATATTGTCCCATGTGTGTTCAGAAAGCTTGGGAGTTTGGGAAATTTGGGAAAACATCTGGGAAGATGAATTGTGATCTCAAAGTTCGCTTGGAAAATTGAAATGGAAAAAAAGATGGGAGGTCAGTTAAAGAAGATAATGTGGTTTTAAAACAAGTTTCCAGCCAAATCCAATGGAACAGTGGGATTTCAGTGTGTTGGGATCCTGGCTGAAGCAGCTGTGGAGATTTTTCCCTGTGGGAACTTCCCAAGGGCTCTTCTGCCACTGCACTGTGGCTGGGATTCCTGTTTCAGGGATCCAGTCCCTTAATTTATCATAAATCTGGGATTTAGAACTTCTGCCTGAAGGTTGTCATCCCTTATTTTATAATAATGGGATTGTCTTCTTCTCCCCCAAATTTGGATTTTCCATTAATTAGTGGCTGTTATTCATTACAATTTTCTACTTTAATACTTCAATATTCCATGTTTCCAAAGCTGTGGAATGGAGTTTGACTTCATCCATCCCTTTGGAGTTTAGGGAAGTTTCAGCTCTCTGGTTAAAGGGAAGCTCTGCCTTGCTTGGAGCCTTTTTCCTTGGAACTATTTTGAGTACATGATTTCATCTTCCTCCTGGAGCGGGGGAAAAACTCACCCCAGAAACGTGGAGGATTCAGAGCTTCTGTTCTTTGCTGCAGAAAATCATGGAATTGTGCCTCAGACTTCCCAAAAAGTGGGAACATTATAGTAGGGAAAAGGGGTGAGTTGTGTGCTGCTGGTGAATGGATCCTGTTCTCCAGAGGTCACTCCTTGCTGGCAGCCTGGAGCAGGAATGGGATTCCTGGCTGCTGGCAGCTGAGGGAGGTGTGTTAAAGAGGCAGCTCCTGCTGGCCTTTTCCAGGGATTTCAAGCCTTTCCCTCCTTGTTTTCTCTTGGATCTTTACCTCTGGATTATTTGGCTTCCATCCTGGTCATGCTAAATCCTGTGGTGGGCTTGAGAAGAGCTGGATGAAGGTGGAGGTGAGATCTCCCAACACTTTTCAGAGCCTGGGTTGTCCCTCTCCCTCCTGCTGCTGCTTTCCTGGTGGAAATACAGAATTTTCCCACTTGCTGTGTTGTCTTCCTTCCTGCTTATCAGGGAGAGGGTGAAGAAGGGATGTGTGGGCTGCTGGTGCTGGGATTTAAAACCTCCTCATGGAAAGCTGTGGGGTCATCCCAGTGTCCTTTTTCCCTTTTCCAGCTTCACTTCAGGCTGGCAGCTGGAACACCTTGAAAATTCCAGCCAGGAAATCACATCAGTGAGGGAATAATCTTATTCCCTTACTCCAGAGGAGTCATTTGAACTCCTCTGCTGGACACTGATCCCAGCTGGGAGCCAGGAATGTGGTGGAGGGAGGAAGAAACCTGTGGACATTCATTTTTTCCAGCTTAAGGAATGCTTGGGTTCATCTTGTGCTGGACAATTCCAGGCTGGATGCTGGAGCTGGATATTCCCTGGATCTGTCTGCTCTACTGTTTCCCTCTTTGCAGTGAAAACAGAATCCTTAAATATCCATGGCATCTCGAGGTTGCAAAAATGGGAATGCCAGCAGCTGGAGACATCCATGGATTTCTTTTTTCCCCACTGGAGAAGGTGTGTTGTCCATGGAAAGTGGGAAATCTATCAGGAATGTGGCTGGGAAGGTTGTGTGAGAAGATCCTGGAATTCTGGGAGCTGTTGGGAACACTCAAGAGATCCCTTCTCAAAGAGACCTTTGGAATTCTTGTGGTACTTTGGAAAAAAATCAAATCCATCTGACCAAAGAGGTAACAATTGACACTTGAGTTGTGCCAGGGGGAGTTTTAGGTTGGACTGTGTGATCTTGGAGGGATTTTCCAGCCTGAACAATTCCTTGATCCATTTGTCCATGCTTTTGGACTCGGTGTCAGCCTGGGATTTGAGGACAATTTGCCACTTCTGTGCACTGTGGGATCCTAAAACACCTCCTCAAGGATGCAGGCAAAATTCCTTATCAAGAAGACTGGGAATATTTCCTCTTACTGCCCAGAAAAGAACTGTAGGAGATCTCAGCTTGTGCCTGTGCTCAGAATTTAAGGCTGAGGGAAGGAACTGAGGGGAAAAGAGGCCCAGGATTGGGGTGGAGAAGAGTTGGACCTTGGCACGGATAATTCCTGATCCTTCAGAGCTTGATTATTCCTTAATCAGCTGTGTTAATTACAATATCATGTTCCCAGGCCTCTGGGCTCTGATCAGGGTGAGGATGTGAACTAAAAAGGTGGAATGAAGGATTTTTTTCCAGCTTTGGAAGTTCACTTGCCCAGGCAATAACGGAATGAGTCAAAGCCCAGCTCTGGTGCCTGTGATCTCTTCCAGGCTGATTAGAACATTCCCACCAAGAGCTCTTCCAGGCATTTCCTTTTGAAGCTTAATTGAAAAAGCTCTGGATGATTGGATACTTCATGGTTAATTATAAGATAATTAAAGGAAAGGGAGAAAAATCCACACCTGGACAAATCCTGCCAAAGGAATCACTGCAAAGGCACTCAATTTAATTACCAGGATGGCCATGTGTTGCCTTGGGAATAAGAGGAAAAAGGAATTTCTTTTCCAGCAGCCTCAGACTGGTTGGGCTGGAAGCCACAGGCTTGTCCTGAAGTAGATCCTGATAAACAGCCTTTTTCCTTATAATCCTGTTTGGATTCTAAATTCAAGTGTGAAATTAATTTGGAATTCCTATCTGCTGGACGAGGGGAAAGGTGGCTCCTCTCAGAGAAATCAATTGCAAAATGCATCCCTGTGCTGTTGGAGCAGGGATCCTTCCCATTTTCCAAGGGTTGCCAACTTCCCTGGGTGAGACTTGAGCTCTGCTTGTTTTTGGGGAAATGGAATTGCTTTCCTTTGCTTTCCAAAAGCTGCAGGGTTAGTGGGTTTGGTGAGAGGGATTGGGATCCAGGATGTCCCACAACCAGGTGCCAAATCCCTGAGGATGGTCCAGCTGGGATTTGCTGCAGGAAAGGTGATGTTTTTCCAGTTCAGTTCAGACAGTGATTGAGGACAGGCTGGGATTAGTGGGAACGTTCAGCCTGGACAAGAGAAGGCTCCAGGGAGATCTTCCAGTGCCTAAAGGGATTCCAGGAGAGCTGGAGATGGATTTGGGACAAGGGGGAATGGCTTGCAGCTGATGGAGGGCATGGATAGATGAGATATTGGGAAGAGACACTTCCTGGTGAGGAATGTCCCTGGAATGGATTTTCCAGAGAAGCTGTGGCTGCCCCATCCCTGAAAATGTTCAAGGCCAGGTTGGATGGGGTTTGAAGCAGCCTGGGATAGTAGGAGGGGTTCTTGCCCAAGGCAGGGGCTGGCTGGAATAGGATGATCTTAATGTCCCTTCCTACCCAAACCATCTGGAATTCAGGGATAGTTTTAGGAGGAACACATTCATCTCATTTTCAGGATCCTCCTGTGTATATTTTAGGAATCATATGGTTGATTTAGGTTCTGGATCATCTCCTGCTGCTCCTGGATTAATCCTGCTCCTGCCATAATCCTGCATTCCCCAGCTCCAGAGCTGGTACATTCCCACACGTGGCCAGTTCATATTTCCTGCTCCCTGTTCATTTGGGAAGGATAATTCCTGATTTTCTGTGGCATAACCAATTGTAAGGAACAGTTGGTTCCCATCTCTGCCTTTCAGTTCGTGCCTGCACAGCTGCTTGGAGCCTAGGAATGCTTTTCCAGGGAATTTGTTTGGCTGCAGCTCCACTCTTGTCTCTGCTTCTGCCTCACCTCCTTTCACCTCCCTCTTGTCCAGCTTTTCCAAATGAATTCTGGCTGAGAGGGCAGGGACAGTGTCCCTGGAGTGACAACTTCCCAAGCTCTGCTGAGAGACTTCTCCTAATGAGGGAAAGTGAGGAGGCTGTGGAAACATGGAGAGTGGAGGAGAAAAATCCCAGAATGGTTTGGGTTGGAAGGGATTTGAAACATAATCCAGTTTCATCCCCCTGCTTTGGGCAGGGATATCTTCACTATCCCAGGTTGCTCCAAGCCCCAGCCAAGCTGGCCTTGGACACTTCTAGGGTTGGGGCAGCCAGAGCTTCTCTGGGAAATTCATTCCAGGGCCTCATCACCCTCACAGGGAAGAATTTTTTCTCAAAATCTCATCTAATTCCACCCTGTGTCAGTGGGAAGTCATTCCCATTGTCCTGTCACTTCATGTCTTTATCCAAAGTCTCTCTCCAGCTCTCTTGGAGCCTCTTTAGGCACTGGAAGGAGCTCCAAGGTCTCCTTGGAGCCTTCCTTTCTCCAGGCTGAACAAGGTTAATGTATCAAGGAGAGGCTAAGGGTGTAAATTAGGGAATAAGCATGGAAACATGCAGGTAAGATGAGAATCAGCAGTTCCAGCTCCAAGATCTGTAGTGATGAATCCACAGGGAGAAACAGGCACAAGGAATCTGTGTCAGCAGGAAAAAGTTGGAGTAAATATGTGTGAGTAATTCCAGGAGTCAGAGCAGGGAAACCAGAGGGCTGTGGAAATTGAGGAGGAGATGTAAAATTGCCTTATGGAATGAAATAATTCCTGAGCTTAAAACTGAATCCCTACATCCTGGCTCTCCTTAGGGAGCTGCAGGAAGGGCTGGATCCTTGCTGGGGATTGTGGCTGCCAGGAGAGCACAGATCCCAAGTGCTGGGAGAAACTGCAGATCAGCTCCACGTGCAGGCTGTGGGTGGTGAGGAGGAGGGATGTGTGTGCTGGGCTTTGGAAATGCAGCTCCTGGGGTGTCCAAGGAGAAAAGAATGGGGAAAAATAATTATATTTAAGGCTTAAATATGACACAGGATCAGGGAAGCCTTGGCTTGATTCATCCTTGCTTACATAAACAAAAGGAAAAGAGGCTTCCTGCTTTCCATCACAAATCTGAGATTCAGGAAGAGTCTGGAGACCTAGGATTCAGCCCAGGATTCCTGTTCTAGGTTGCTCAGTTGTCATTAGGGAAGCACTGCATGGGTGAGAATTTCTAGGGAAAGGAGAAGGAATCATTTGGTCCTGGTAGTTTGGAAAGGTGTGGGACTGGTGCTGTTTGTTCCCTGTGGTGATTCCAACATCTTTATCCCAAGCACCAGCTGGAGAAAGAAACAGGCTGGGAAGTCCTAGGATTTGGGAATTTGGGACTGAATTCCCTAAACTTGGGAGAGAGTTGGAGCTGGATGTGCTGGACTGTTGCTGGTTTTTCATGTGCTCTTCCTGGGTGATCTCCATGTTCCTAATGGACAATGGGCCTTTTTGAGGGAGCTGATCCCGAGGGTCTCCATGAGGGCTGGAATTTTGGGGTCCTGCAGCACTGGGGTGATTTATTCCTAGGAGCAACACTGAGGCAGGAAAAATTTCCCAAGCTGTCATTTAGGTGAATTGGAGACCTGGAATCTGCTTCTCCCTCATTCTCTGCCCCTGCTTTCTTTGGATTACACCATAATTAACAGCTTTACAGGGAGCCAGGGCAGAGCTGGCAGCTTGCTTTAGAAAACTGTTCTCCATGTGGGAATAAAGCAGGATTCTTCTGCTGGGAATGCTTAGCCTGATGATTTATTTTACTTCCAGGGTTGTTTCTGTGTGTTGAGGTGGAAGCCATGGGATGAGAAGGGCAGAACCACATTTCTTGGGAAGTTGCAGCTGGAATTCTGGAGTTAGGCTTGAAAAGTTCCCTTTGAGCTTAGGGAAAAGGGAAAGAATGTTGTCCATATCCTTATCCAGGCCAAGGATATTTCCAGGCTGAAATTTCCACTTCTCTGCTGCTGTGCATTTAAAATTTCTACCTGTGCAGGTGTTCCTGTCCTGGCCCTTCCTCAGACAGGACTTTTGTGTTTGATCCTTGCTTCTGGGATAAACTTCTGGGAAGTGAAAGTGGATGCACTCCTGGTTTCAGTGTGGAAAGAAGCCCTTGGATAGCAGCAGTCCTTTGGAAGTTGGGTGATTAGAATTCATGAGAAGATCTTGCTGGAAAAACATTGATTCAGGGTTGGTTTTTTTGTCTATAAATCTTCCTGTAGGTTCCAGTTTATCAAATGAACTTGCAAAAATAATTGATTCCAGCATATGCTGATGTTGGATTGATTTTTCACTGGAAGCTGGGAGAAATCTACAGATGGGGGCAAGAAACAGATTCTGCTTAATAAGGAGCAAGGTTGATGCTTTCCAGCATATTGGAAAGTGGGAATCTGGGAAGGTTTGGGGAGTAACAGGAAAAGGCATGGCTTTTTCAGGGAATTCACAGCATTTGGGAATATTCCCTGTTGGATGTAGTCCTCAGGCTGTTGTTGTCTTCTGCTGGGAGTTTCACTTGGGCTTTGGGAATTGTGATCTCCATGACCTCATCTTTCCAGGCTGATTTATAGGAATGTGGGATACAGGCATGTCCTTGACCAAAGGAAACAAGCAGGGACACTGTGAGGGAAATAAACAGGCAGTACTAGGAAAATGGGAATAGGTCGTGTCCAGGTCAGTTTGAGGCAATTTGAAGCCATTCCCAAGGCTTTTGAGCCTGGAAATGTCACAAATCTGTATTTAACAAGGACAAATTATATTAAGAAAAGACGTCTTTGGGTTTAGTCTCCCAAAAAAACCTTCCCAGTTAGCCCTGATTCCCAGCCTTTTTGACTTGCAGCTTGGCATGTACCCACCTAACCACTTAGTCACAGAATATAGGAAGAGGAAAACTCCTTGGATAAGCTGTGGTGGGATGTGATACAGAAAAAACAACAATTTGGCAGTGTTGGTGAGCAGGGAGTAAGAAGCTGGAGGCCCTAGAATTCCACGTGTGTCCCTCTTTCCCCCTCAGTGCCAGGAGGGAGAAAAATAATCCCTACTTTGAACTCCTTAGGATCATTCCTGGGATGTGAGCAGAGCCAGCATTCTCTTCTATCCCATGAGGAGGGAACCATGGCTCTGGAGCTGCCTCTCCTCTCCAGCACATTTGTGGGGAGGGGAGCAGGGAAGGAGTGCCAAGGAATGGTGTTGACCACACAGTTTTCCCGAGTTTGGCAGGGATTTTGTGTTCTCCCACTTCTTTCCCTCTCCTCGTGTTGGCAGCGGTGGTCCCGGCGCCGCTCCTGGTGCCTTTCTCTGCATGTGACTCATCCCCAGGGAATTCCTGAAGCAATGAGTCAAGTTATTGGGAAAACTGTTTGCCCACTAGTGTAAACTCGGGAGCCAAGCCTGCAGGAGGGGAGGGAGGCAATTCCTTTCAGGAATAGTTGGGTTTCTCCTCCCTCTTCCCTAAGGCATCGCTTCCAGATGTGCCAGAGCAGGGATGTGCCTCTGAGTTCAGTATCTCACCTGGAAATTTGCTCCTGCTGCTTCTTTTTCCTCCTCATTTAAAAGGAGGCTGAGCTGATAAGCAATCCAGGGTGGAGTAAAACTGTCAGATAGGAATTTGCCAGGATAGTAGTGGGAAATAGCTTTTCCTAAAGAAATGAGGCTCCATCTGAAATGCTCCTCATGTAAGTACCTGCTGCCCTTTGGATCTGCCCTGGCTGGCTTCATCCAGCCCTTGGAATTTTGGCTATAAATAACTCAGAGGCCGTGTGGTTTCCAACTAGGAATTACCAAATTTTGTGTGTAGCCCTGGGATATTCCAGCAAAACCAAGGATCAGTGATGCCTGGTAATTATATCCAGGGAAAATGAGCTGTCCCACACCTAGGAGCAGATTTGGGATGCTGGCAGCATTTATTGCCATATCTATCACCTCATCCAGGTATTCTCTCTACCCCATTCCTGCCAAACTTTTCTTGTAGTAGGGGATTTGATTCCTCTGTAGAACATGGAGTTCTGTTTCAAATCCCAGATTAGTTGGGATTTAACACATTTCCCCCCCCCTGGCAACTTGGCCATTATTTTTGCTGGAGCTCAGAGTGGGCTCTGCTGGCACAAACTGTGGGTGGAATTGTGGAGCTGCCGACATCGAGACAAGGATTGGGTGTTGTTTTCAACTCCATTCCTGGCAGCCCACTGGGATTGTGCTCCTTCTCCACTCCCAGATTCCCAAGAAAGTGGTGGGTTCCCATATTTCTCAGCCACGTATTTGTGCAGGCTTTGGATTTTTCATAGGCTGATAAGTCTGGAGCTCTGGAATTAAGGTGTGCTCCTGCCAGGGTCAAGGAGAAAAGTCTTGGAGATCTTGGAGCTGTGAGTGAGGCTTTTCCATTCCTTTCCAAGTGTTATCTTCCCTTTCATTTGGTGAACTGGAATGTCTCATGACAATCCATATCTTTATGGAGTTATCTCTGCAAACCTCTTCCTGCATGCCCAGGGATAGATGCTAAGATTTGGAATTAATAAAGCCCTGTGGATCCTTCTCATGGAATTGCTGGAGCATGTCCAGGGAAGGGTTTGGAGCACAAAGAGCAGCTGAAGGTGCTGGGAGAGTCAGCCTGGAAAAAAGGAGGATCAGGAGGGATCTTCTCACTCTCCACAAATCCCTGATGGGAGGGTGGAGTCAGGTAGGACTGGGCTCTGCTCCAAGGGAATAAGTGACAAGATGAGAAGAAATGGCCTCAAATTGCATCAGGGGAGATTTAGGCTGGATATTAGGGGAAAATCCTCAATGGAAAGAGTTTTAAAGTGTTTGGAGCAGGCTCCAGTGGTGGAATCCCCATCCCTGGAGGGATTTAAAAGCCATGTGGATGTGGTTCTTGGGGGCATGGACTAGAGATGGCCTTGGGAGTGCTGGAGGAATGGTTGGACTCGATCTTGGAGGGCTTTTCCAGCCTTAATGGTGTTGCTGTGAATAAATCCTGGCCCATGGGGTGTTGCAGGGATGTCACTGGATATCCATTGGGATCTGGGGTGTCACTGATCTGTAGGACTGGGATCCCTGGGAACAGTCTTGGAACTTTTCCCAGTTGTTCAGAGGAGGTGCATTCCAAAGTGGAGAATTTCCTTATTTCTCTTTGATTCAGTGAATCCCTTATCCTACTTTTAACTGGGAATAAGTGCTGGGAGTGGCACCCTTGGGACTTGTCCATTGCTTGCACTAAAACCATTAAGGTTTGCAAGATAATCCCATTTTTCCTGAAAACTGCACCACTGCGGTCAAGTCCTTGCCAAAGAGATCCATTCTGGAGTCTCCTGATTAAAAATTAATCATTCCCAGTGTAACAGGAAGGAGATGTTGTGCATGTTTGAGGGAAGTGTGGGATTCATGGGACCTTTTCTACCCCAAGGCAGGAGAGTTTGGTGTTAAGGAAAAAGGGGGTGGATTTAATCTAGGAGAACATGCAGCTTGAGGTGTTCATGCTGCAAAGGGGCTTTGGGAAGGAATTTGAGGAAGGAATGAGCTGGAATGGAGATGAATCAGTGCTGGGCCAACTGGGAAGTGGTTACACTGATCTTGTGTCCATCACCATTGCACTTCCAAGGATTTTATTCCAGGATTTCGGGGTTAAGATGTTGGGCCAAACAGGTAAGTTCCTTGTTCCCTGTGTTTTGAAGGTCAGTTGATGCTCCAAGATTATTTTGGGAATTTGTGTCAGTGGGCAGCACTGGAGTTCCAGATCCAACCTGATCCCATTAGTTCTGTCCTGATGACATTGCAGAGGTGCTTGTGGTGCCATGGCCTTATCCCGAGGGAGCCACATCCAAAGTGTGCCAAGCCACAGGAGGCTGTTTGAACCTCTCCTGTCTCCAAATTGCATTCCCTGGCTCTGCTGCTGACTCATTTTCTTCCCTTCTCCTTGGAAAATGGGAGATTATCAAGGTGAATCTTCAAAGTAGCTGTGAAGATACCCCAAAATTCAAATCTCCATTGTTTTTTGCCAGTGATCCCTGCCACCTAGGATTTGCTTATAAATATGGCTCTTAAAAGATTTAAGATTCGTGTTCCATGAATCCATGGAATATTCCTTAAAGTAGGGATCTGTTCCCTTAATCACGTCCAGTGAGGGCAGAGCTCTCCTCAGAAGCTTCTGGCAGCTGCTGTGCCTTCTTTCCCTTGGGAAGAGCTTTCCCTGCAATTTTTGCAGGCACTGCTTGTAGCAGATACTTCCTGCCCTTTGGAAAAGGCAGAAAGGAAAGGATTCTCCTTCCTTTGGTGCCATGTAATTTGTCCCCTCTTGGTGTTCAATCCTGGAATGGTTTGGTTTGGAAAGGACATGGAATGATCATCCCATTCCACCCCCTGCCATGGCCGAGGGCACCTCCCACTATCCCAGGTTGCTCCAAACTTTGCCCAGCCTGGACTTGTCGCTTCCAGGGTTGGGGCAGCCACAGTTTCTCTGGGAAATCCCTTCCAAGGCCTCACCACCCTCACAGGGAAGGATTTCTTCCCAATATTGAAACCAAATGCCTGCTATGTCAGTGGGAAGCCATTCCCCCTTGTCCTGTCACTCTATGCCCTGTTCTAAAGGCTCTTTCCAGCTCTCTTGGAGCCCCTCAGGCACTGAAGAGGCTCCAAGGCTCCCCAGAGCCTTCTCCTCTCCAGGCTGAGCCATCCCAGCTCTCCCAGCCTGTCTCCAGAGCAGAGCTGCTCCATGCAAATTCCTCTGGCCAGCTCCAGGACATTCTGTATGGATGTAACCCCATCCCCCTTCTCCCTGGAAGGCGAGAACAATTCCCAGATTGTGAGGAACAACTTGGAAACAGAAAGAGCCTCATTTAAAGCCCTTGAGAACAGCTGGATGGGGCCTGATGGAGTTGGATCCAAGCCGAAATTGAGGATTTCTGTCAAGCCCAGTAAGTGCTTGGTGGGAACGGGAGGGTTCTGGAAGCTGCAAGGGAATGATCCAGCCTGGAGTGGGAGGCCCATATTCCATGTGGGACCTGTTGGTAAGGGAAGGAAGGATTTGGGGTGACTTGATGAGGCCAGAATTCTGTTGTCTGTTATCCTGCAGAGTGGAAAAGCAGGATACACCATCCATGCCCTCAGGATAGGAGTCTCCAGCACCTGGGCAAGGTGACCTGGATGTGCTCTCAGGGAGAAGGGAAGCACTTCTGCTCTGGAACAGAAAACACTCCTGAGGAAAAACTGCTGTGGGAGCTGCCAGAGCACAAAGCTCTTTTGGTTTTAGTTTTCCAGATGTGTTTCCCAAAAAGTTGATCTGGCCTGGGCTTGAACTTCCCAGAGGGACAGCAGGTTAGAGCTGGGACATTCCCAGGGAACATGGTGGCATTTCAGCCAGGGAAAGGGATCCTGGGAGGGGCAGCATCCTGGGACACAGTGCTGGATTTCTGTGGAACAGCAAAGGGCTTTGTTCTTTAGTAGCACCTGCAACCATCCAGTGAGATCTACAAATCCTGGTTTTTTTTGGGGAATTCTGTAGCCCTGAGCAGTGAAGGCAAACATCTGGCTTGTTTTTCGGGAATTTCCTTGGATGAGTCACACTGGAGGACTCTGGAATTTGCAGAGGCCGGCTGAAAACGGGTACTGGCAGAGAGGGGATTGCTGTGACATACCTGGGCTGTGTGAAAGTGCCAGCAGGTGCCTGAGGGAAAAGGTAGGGAAGAAATATTTGGATAGCAGGGCTTCCTCCACACAGACATCCCCAGGGATCTGACAGAGGGAGAAAAAACTCCTGGCAGATCCGATTTCAGCCTGGGTTTAGCTTCCCATCTTTTGCTCTGAACAGAAGGAGGTTTTGGGTGATAGAAGTGGGGATGCAGAGATGGGGAGTTGCTGTGGTTGTGAACCTGTGGATACAGGGATGGGGAATTGCAGGGATAGGGATTTGAAGGGATGTGTGAGCCTGTAGGTGCAGGGATGCAGAATTGGATGGGGTTGCAGGATTGGGAATTTTCAGGGAGTTGTGAACCTGTGGATGCAGGAATGGGGATTTGCAGGGATGGGGAATTGCAGAGGGTTGTGAACCTTTGGATGCAGGGATGGGGAATTGCAGAGGGTTGTGAACCTTTGGATGTAGGGATGGGGA
>JAHLSL010000243.1:436906-479677 GCA_025920805.1 Petroica traversi | reverse complement strand
ATTGCAGAGGGTTGTGAACCTTTGGATGTAGGGATGGGGAATTGCAGGGGGTTGTGAGCCTGTGTATGCAGGGATGAGGATTGCAGGGGGTTGGAGCATTGGGCTGTGTGGGTGCCTTGGGAATCTGCGATGCTGGGAGCTTGGAGCAAATCCTGCCTGGATTTGGGTGGAGGGAGTGGGTAACTCCGGGGGTGTTGCTGTGGTGTGGGTGGGCTCCTGGCATGCAGGATCCAGGCACAGCCTTTTTCCTTCAGCTTTATTTCCTTGTGTACTTCTCCCTAAGGAGGCTCATGTCAGATGGGATGGGCTGTTGGATTAGCCTAAGTCTCCGAGGTTTAGCTGGAATGTTGTCTCACTGTAGCGTTTTCTCCCTTGCTCTTTTCCCTAAGCCTTTCCCTACAGACAGCTAATTCTCCCCTTCCCCCACATCCTGTCATAGCCCAGAGCATGTCACAAGGAATTAACGGCTGGAAAGGCCGGGAGAGGCTCCTCTGGAACAGTCTCTCCTTTCTGTGCCCGGGGTGGCCCCCTCTGTGTGTCCCTTTTGTGTCCCATCCAAGTCTCCTCCCCCTGGCCATTCAGTGGGGTGAGTCCATGGCCAGGAGCCTTTCCCAGCCCGATGCCATGGCCGTGTCCGAGGATTCCCGGTTTCTCGGTGGGAAAAGGGAGGAGGTTTGTGCCGCTCGAGGGTTTTCCTCCTCTCCCGGCTCCGCATCTCTGACGGCATCGCCCGCTCTCGCTCCCGGTCCTCCTTCCCACAATCCACGTACAATCTCCTCAGAATAGGGATGATGTCACTTCCTTCCAGAGGGTGCTGGGGGCTGTGGAAGGGGGGAGTCACGACCTCTGGCTCTCGGCATTCCCGGTGGATAAATGAGGTGCAGGGAGGGAGTCGCTCTGAGGATGATGCCCGGCTCTGTCAGCGGGCAGATCCCAGTTCCCACGCCGTGCTTCCCTTTGCCGAGTAGGATTTTCAATGGCTGCAGGAAGAGTTTGCTGTTCCCTTCTGAGCTTCTGATGCCTGTCTCCCTGGATATGCACTTTTCCTGAAATACCCTTCTGGGAGAGAAGGATGCGCAGCGGCTGGACCACATGCCATGTAAGATTCCTGCTTCCCTAGACCTTGCCTGGCTCCGAGGGGACTCCTTGTGCATGTGCTTCCCTTTTAGCAGTGTTGGGAGCTTGGGGCTGCTTGTACTGGGATTCAGCTTTCAAGATCCTGGGAGTGTTTGGCTCTTTCCTGCAGTTTTGGGGGCAGTGTGAAGGTTCTTGCTGTCGCAGAGCTGGGGTCAGCGGTCTCGAGGCTGTTGGCACTTCAGCCTTCCACTTTGTCTCAGTTCCTCTGCTGGATCATATCTTCAGCATCCTAAAACAATTCCTGGGATCTGCTGTGCTGGGATGAAGCCAGAGAGTCCTCACAGTGAGAGCTTTCAGTGAGAGCTTTTTTTGGTGGGTTTTCCAGCCTCGGGCCTTTCGTCATCTCCCTCCTTTCCAAAGGAGGGGCAAAGCCCGGTACCTCCTGGTTTAAATCTGGGAGTCTTTGGGAATTAATTGGGAATGTTTGTACCCTGATAAGTGGAGTGACAGTTCAACAGTGAGTATTCCCGCATGTGACAGCGAGTGACAGGCTGCTCTGCTCCGTCCCCATCTGTTGCTGTGGATAAGGAATCTACACTGGATATTCGTTGCTGTCGTTGATATCCTGCTGCTCAAACTGGGAGAGGATGGTGGGGACTGGGAGAGCCCAACTGGAGGGTGGAAGAGTTCTGGAAAGCGTGTTGGCAGGATACAGCTGAGAGATGACAGGAACAGAGCTGGGAGGTGCTGTCCAAAGGCAGCAAGGGAGCTGGAGGTGTATCCAGGGTTTCTGATATCCCTGCTGTCCCGGGTGGTGAATGACAGGCAGGACAGGGCTGGGAGGGAGTCTCCAGATGGCCCGAGGAGTGAAGGTAGAGCTGGAATGTACTCAGTGCTCTGATTATTCTGTGCTGAGGAACTGGGAATCCAAATGGCGTTGGAATTTCGCATTTGCTTTGTTTGCGGAATGGAGCGTTTCCTTCAACCAAGTGAGGAGTGATTGCCTGGAAGCAGCCTGTTAACTATGGAATCTCCTGGAATTTGAGGGGATTATGTAGGTTTTCAGTAATGGGTGGCTGGAACAGGTTGGAAAATCCATTCCAGTGGCTGTGGGTGTCAGCACAGGAGGAGAGACTCTGGATTTGGGATGTTCTTGGAAGTGGTGGGGTAACCACACCTGACTGCTGGATTTAGTGGGATGGAGCAGGAATTGATGCTGTCCCAAACCCAGCATTTGTGTTACCTAGAAGGCTCAACTTAGTTTAAATCAGGAGCAACCTGGACTGGTGGGAGGTGTCTCAGTCCATGGCAGAGAGTTGGAACTGGATCATCTTCAAGCGCCCTTCCTATCCAAACGATTCTGGAATTCTGTGGATGTCCTCTCTCTTCTAATTTGTTCTTCCCACAGCACTAAATTAGGGGCATCATATCCAAGTGTGGGGTTTTTTTGCCTGGTACAGAAAGTGTTGCAGGTAATATTCCCTTGGGAATGCTGTTGGAAATCCTGTTGTAAGGAATGGATGAGGACACCTTGTCTTGACCTGGCAATTTGCTGTTGGGCTCACAGAGGCAAAAATCCAAAAGCACTTATGGATTTGGAGGTGCACTTTTGGAACAGCATGGCCACTGCTTGCTGCATGGAAGGAACACTCCAGCAGCAGTGCTGGATGTGGGAGTTGGGAGGTGGATGGGAACCGAGATGGATCAGTTGGGAGAACTTGGAGCAGAGAGGCACAGGTGAGGTGTGGCACTCCCTGGTAGCACAGGTAAGAAGTGGGTCAGGGATTAGGGTATGGAAAGAGGGACAGGACTGATCACACCATCCAGAAATCCCTGCTGGCTACGGGGAGATTGCAGAGATGCCATCCTGGATTTGGCAAAACCAAGGAAATGGTTGTGGGTCGTGTGTTGAGCCATGAGTGGAATAAGGTGTGCTGCCAGAGTCCCTCTGGAGCAGCTTGGAGTACAGCCAGCTGGGATGGAGTGGGATGGCTGTGCTGGAGGAGGCTAGAGCACCCAGTGCAGTCTCGTGACTTTGCACCGCTCCTGTTTCTATTTTCCAAAGGGTTTGGGAAGCCCTAAAAATAGGAGCACAAACAAAACCCGGGGAGGAGCAGCAGCTCCTCAATCTTCCACCTTGGAATTGGTTGTGCCTGTCAGGGCCGGCACGGATGCGACAGAGATGTGGAGCTGGCAGGATGCTCCTGCTGCTCCAGGGGGAGATCTCCTAGGAGCCAATATCCTTACTGGGAGTGCACTTGGGAGCCAGTTCATAGTTCCCCAGATGCTGCCACTGACTGTTAATGGATATTTTGGCTTCCTGAGCCAAGTGTGGGGGGGGAATTGTTGAACAACAAGAGCTTGGCAGCAGGTTTGTCCATGGAAAAACACAGTGATAGTGTTTTCCAGAGATTTCAGGCCAGTATGACCTGTCCCAAATCCCACGGTGGCTGCTCACCATCACAGCCTAACAGGATTCCAGGTAATCCCATGAAGTGGAGCTGGATGAGTTTCACACCAGCTTCACCTAATACTTCCCACTCCTTCAACTCACAGCCCTCCTTGCTGTGCACACCGTGCCCCCCTGGTGCTGGAAGGATGCAGCTCTGGGATAATCCAGGAGGCTCCCAGGTTGGGAGGCTCTCCAGAGTGCGCTGCAGAGGCTCAGCAGCAGCTTTGCTCCCATTCTTTTCCAGGAGGTGAGTGTGGTGCCTGCTGAAGCTCCTGGGACCCGCCAGCCATGCCAGGGATTGTTGTGTTCCGCCGGCGCTGGTCTGTGGGCAGCGATGACCTGGTTCTGCCAGCCGTCTTCCTCTTCCTCCTTCACACCACCTGGTAAGTGAGAAGGGCACAAGGGTGCTTGGAATTCACCCAGCAATTCTTTTGGCTATTCCTGGCACGGCTGGAAATTCTTCCTGTGCTGCTACACGGGGCAGGAAGGTTTGGTTGGGGCGCTCCTGATGGACACCAACATTTTTCCAGCTTCTGTTTTCTTAGTTATGTTCCAAGTTCTATCCTAGTTCCAAAGAGCTTGACCAGAGCTCCTTGTTATCCTCCTGTGCCACCCAAGATTCTCCACTGGAATTTAGGACTGTGTGTCTGTACAGAGGCTCATGGCAAAGAAGCATGGAATCCTGGAATAGCCTGGGTTGGAAGATGCCTTAAAGCTTATCCCTAGGAATGATACAGAAGACACCTGAGCATTTAATATCTGCAGTTTTACCCAATCATAGAACCCTGGAATGGTTTGGGTTGGAAGACACCTTAAAGACCATCCAATTCCAACCCCCTGCTGTGGGCAGGGACCCCTTCTACTAGACCAAGTTCTTCCAAGCCAAATCTAGCCTGGTCTCAGACACTTTCAGGGATGTGTCTGTTGGAATTTGGGCTGTGTTTCTGTACAGGGGCTCAGGAAAAACAATAATGGAATCCTAGAATGGTTTGGGTTGGAAGAGACCTTAAATCCCACCCAGGTCTGTTGAAGACCACCCAATTCCAAACCTCTGCCATGAGCAGGAACTTCTTCCACTAGACCAGATTGTTCCAAGCCCAAACCAGCCTAGCCTTTAACATGTTCAGGGATGTGTCTGCTGGAATGTGTTTCTGTACAGGGGCTCAGGGAATACCACCATGGAATTCTGGTTTGGATTCCAGCCCTCTGCCATGGGCAGGGACAGCTCCCACTAGGTTGCTCCAAGCCCCATCCAGCTGGGCCTTGAACACTTCTAAGGGATGGGACAGCCACAACCTTTCTGGAGTGGCAAATTCTATGGGATAACGTGGAATGGATGAAAGGGTTCTGACAGGGGTAGCAGGGCCTCTGGGTAGCTTATGGTGATTTGGGGCCCAAATGAAGATTATGTAAAGATCTGGAGGATATTCCATGGTTTCCCTTGGCTTTCCTGCCTGGCAGGTTTATGATCCTCTCAGTGGTGCTCTTCGGGCTGGTGTACAATCCCAACGAGATGTGCTCCTTGAACCTGGTGGGATGGGACAGCCACAACCTTTCTGGAGTTGCAAATTCCATGGGATGATATGGCTTGGATGAAAGGGTTCTGACAGGGGTAGCAGGGCCTCTGGATGATTTATGGGGATTTGGGGCCCAAATGAAGATTAATGTGAGGCTCTGGAGGATATTCCATGGTTTCCCTTGGCGTTCCTGCCTGGCAGGTTTATGATCCTCTCAGTGGCGCTCTTCGGGCTGGTGTACAATCCCAACGAGATGTGCTCCCTGAACCTGGTGGGATGGGACAAATTCCTTTCTGGAGTGACAAATTCCATGGGATAATATGGCATGGATGAAAGGGGTAGCAGGGCCTCTGGATGGCTTATGGGGATTTGGGGCCCAAATAAAGATTAATGCAATGATCTGGAGGATATTCCATGTTTTCTGTTGGCTTTCCTGCCTGGCAGGTTTGTGATCCTCTCAGTGGTGCTGTTTGGGCTGGTGTACAACCCCAACGAGACGTGCTCCCTGAACCTGGTGGACCACGGCCGGGGCTACCTGGGCATCCTGCTGAGCTGCATGATTGCTGAGCTGGCCATCATCTGGCTCAGCATGCGCGGGAGCATCCTGTACACGGAGCCGCGGGATTCCATGCAGTACGTCCTCTATGTCCGACTGGGTAAGCAGCCGGAGCCTCCCTGTGCCCTGCCCAGGGAGCATCCTCTCCCTGCCCATTGCAGCTCCTCCTGCATTCCCAGATGGCAGCTGGCATGTGCTGTGCATCCTGATGAATCCATAGCTGTGCCTTGTCACGGCTGTCAGACTGGGAGATGTCCCAAATAGCCTCTTTTTCCTCGCATGGAATCTGCTCCCCTTCTGTCTCTCTTTTCCCCCCCTACGTTTTCCAAGGATAGAGGCATAAATCCCAAAGGTTCTGACCCCAGGGTGTTGACCCTCTTGACTCACCTGATCCGTCCTTCCTTCCAACTCACTTGCAGGCACCAGGAGGGAAACAGGTTTTCCACCTGCTCACTCCCTTTTTCGTGTTCTAAGCAATTCCTGTCTCGCTCCCTTACCAAAAACTAGAGCAGGGAATAGAGCATTCCTCGTTCCCTTTTAGCTTCTTTTCCCTGGGTTCTTTTGCCTTCCAGGTATGGAAATTTAATCAGGTTTTTCTCTTGAAATCCTCATTCAGAACAGAAAAATCTTTGGAGATGCAGAGCCAAACCCATTCCAAACAAATCGTCCTGTGGGTTTGCATCCCTGCTTTTTGCTGTGTTGTTTTCCTGCAAAATCCTCTAAAATAGGGATAACCTTGCTTGAGAGCTCAGTCTGGAAGACTTGGAATGCTCAGTGCAAGTCATTAGTGTGTACAGCAAACAAATCTCCCTCTCCAGCCCAGCCAGTCTCCCTAGGGAAGCATGGAGAGCCTGGCAGTTTATGTTAAAAGCAGACTAAATGGGGCAGGGGAGGTAGGGATAATCCTAAGAGAGGTTTTCCTGTCCCCCAAAACATCCCTTTTTTTTCCATTAAACTCTGTATGCTCAGGAGTGAGATTTACTATAGATTTTGGGTCTTGTAGTCCCCTTTTCCTGGGTTTTTTGCTCCTGGTAGTTGATCAGTTGTGCTGATGGAAGTGTGACCAGTGCGTGGGCAAGGTCCATGTGACTGTCCCAATTTAAGCATGTGCTGTTTAATGCAGAGGAATTTAGGGAATTAACTCCAGTGTGAACCTTGGAATGTCTCATCCCTGCTCCTGCTGCTCCTGTCCTGCAGCAGGGAGAGGAGCCAAGAGAAGCAAAGCCTAACTCAGGCATGAATTGGGTTCATCAGGAGCCAATCCCAGCCCTGATTCCTGGCTCAGGAAAGCTCTGTCTCCTGGAACTGGTCTTTCCAGGTCTGTAGCAAAGCCACTTAGGGAAAAATTACGTGCCATTAGGAGATAAGGAGGGTGGATGGGATAAACCAGGCTGGATTTAGTCTCAGCTCCACCAAAATTTAGGCAATCCAAGCAAGTTATTCACCTTTTCCACATCTGATTTCCCACGTGTCCTTTGAAATTTTGGGGAGAAAGTGGGAGGATGGGCACTTTGGAGCAGTTTCCCAGCTTTTTTGTTTCAGGGAAGCACTGTTAATCCCCAGTTTCTAGTGTGTTATCAGAGTCACATGCAAAACTGAGGAGCTCCTTAAGCACCATCTCCTTGGAACTATTAAGGGAAGGGCTGCAAAGGTGCAGGGAATGTTTGCTAAGTGTAGTGAGCAGGATTAATCCTGGATCAGCACGATTTATTTTGGATCCGTGAGTCAGGCCAGCTGTCTGAGGTAGTTAAGGTTTGGGTCCTGTCATTCCTGCTGCCTCAGGGAGTCTTTCCAGCGGTGTGGGAGGAAGGTCTGGATCTCTGATTCATACCTGTGACACAACCAAGGGTGCTGACCCCTCCACGATCCCATTTTTTTAGAGTCACTAGGGACACATCGCACTTCTGGCTCGTCTCCTTGTGCACTCCTTTCCAAATAATTTTTATGCCCTGCTGAATAACGTATTCCTTGGGAGGAGATGGGGAGAGGAGCTCATCCTTAGGGAAAAGGCTGCTTTTATCCCTGCTGTTCCCTTTTTTTCCAGCAATCCTGGTGATCGAGTTCGTGTACGCCATCGTGGGCATCGTGTGGCTGACACAGTACTACACCTCCTGCAACGACATCACAGCCAAGAGTGTCACCCTGGGTATGGGGCTGGAATGTGGCTTGGGAGCATCCTGTCAGATTGGCAGGCATCCTTCACTCCTGCCTGTGCCCATTGACTCTGGGAAGTGGATGGGAGCTGTCAATGTGGGGCTTGTTTTCCTGTTTGTTGCTCGGAACAGTTGTTCCATTCATTCACCCGTGCTGCTGGCCCTCAGGCAGGGATTCGTGTTCCCAGGGAAGGGCAGTCTGAAAATTCCACTTTTTCTCCTTCAGAATGGCTTGACTGTTTTCCTGGAAGCCTTTCCCTGTCTCCTGCTGGGGATGGTGTTAATGGTGCAGTCCCGGATACTCAGGGAGCATTTAATGGCCCCATAAAACAGCCAGAAGACTCATCCAGCTGTGGCTTAAAAGCCTTTCCCGAGGATTTCCTTTGGCTGTGGGAGTTTGGGGTGAGAATGAAGGGCCCGAGCACTTGACTCCTGGTATTTTTTTGGTTTGTTTTTTCAGGAATGGTGGTGTGCAACTGGGTGGTGATCCTGAGTGTGTGCATCACTGTGCTGTGTGTCTTTGATCCCACGGGACGCACCTTTGTCAAGCTCCGCGCCACCAAGCGCCGCCAGCGCAACCTGAGGACCTACAACCTCAGGTAAGGCAGACCTCCAGGGGATCCCAGAATTCTGGGATCTCCAGACCTTAAAGGTCATCCAATTGCAGCCACCAGTCATGTGCAGGGATACCATCCACTAGGCAAGGTAGCTCCAACCTGGCCTTGGACACTTCCAGGGATGAGGGAAATCCATTCCGGCGCCTCCCCATCCTCCCAAGGAAGAATTTCTTCCCAATATCTCATCTGTCCCTGCCCTCTGGCAGTGGGAAGCCATTTCCCCTTTTTCTGTCCCTCCAGCCCCAGTCCAAAGTCTTTTTCCAGCTCTCTTGGGTTCACTTTAGGCACTTCAAGATCTTTCTGGAGCCTTATCCTCTCCATGCTGAATATTCCCAGCTCTCCCAGCCTGTCTTCACAGCAGACTGACTTTCCCTTCTATCCAAAGAAACAAAGATTTAAGGAAAAAAACCATTAAAGGGTTTCAGGGTTACCAGTGCTGTGTCCTCACAGCCACAAGCACCTGAAATCCTCCCACAGCCAGGGAATTTCAGGATGGTTTGAGTTGGAAGGGATCTTAAAGTAATGGGGAGGGACACCTTCCACTGTCCCAGGTTGTTCCAAGCTCTGTCCAAGCTGTCCTGGAACACTTCCAGGAATGGGGCAGCCACAGCTTCACAGGGCAAGGTTTCTGGAAGGGTGTCCTGCTTTTTTGGGATCTTGCCCTTCTCCTTCAGGGAGCATTGCACTCCACTGAGGGGGATTTTGGCAGGATGCAGCTCCCTGCCAGGTGCTGTGTGTGGGCACCTGCATCCAAAGGAAGTGAAGCTGTGCAGAATCTGCCTGGGTTCTGTCTCAGTCACTGGATTTGTGGATCCTCATGGACCCTGCTGACCACAACAACCTGTTTGTCCATATCCCATAGCAGTGTTTTCCGTGGAAACAGTGACCCTGTGCTTAAAATTTCCTTACTTCGAGGCACCATCTCCTTCCAAATCCCCTTTCTTCCTTTATTTTCCTCTCAAAAATCCAACCTTTTGCCCTGAGGTTTCTCCTGTGTAGTCTTGGCCAAGGAACAATTCCTTTTGTGTTGGCAGTCGGATCTTTTAATTACGAATTGATTCCCTCTTGGAGCTCCCCAGATGGGGAGAGAAAAAGCTTTTTTTCACCAAGCAAAGCTTTTCCTGAAGAATTTTTTCCAGTAGGGGACAACACAAACAGGCTTTGTTTCCTTTGATATGTGACTGTCCTTGAGGAATGTGGCTTTGGAGGGCACCAGGATCCGAGGGATGAAAAATGGGCTTTCAAAAAACACACTGTAAATTTCCCATTTTTTCGTTGGGTTTGTGTATTTTTTGTATTCCAGTGACTTGGAATGAGGTCCTTTTTGAGGGAAAACTAGGCTTTTCTAAGAATAGTGCATCAAGTTCTGTGGGAAGGAGCCAGGGCTTTGTTGTGGAATGCCAGATATTCCTCTTGACCTTTCCAATATGTGACAGTAGCCTGGAATATTTGGAATATTCCTAGCATGGTGATTACTGCTTGGGCAGGCATTCCCAGGAAGATAAGAAGGATGATACTGTGGATTTAGCACTACATCCAAGGGAAAAATTCTTCCCTAGGAGAGTGGTGAGACACTGGAATGGTTTTCCCAGAGGAGCTATGGCTGCTCCATCTCTGGAAATATTTTGCCCAAGCCTGGATGGGGCTTGGAGCAATCTGGGATAGTGGGAGCTGTCCCTGCCCATGGCAGGGGGTAGAACTGGATGAGCTTTGTGGTCCCTTCCATCCCAGCCCATTCCAGAATTCTGTGATGATTTTTCCAAAGCAAATCTGTGCTCCACAGCTTGCACAAGGAGACTCAAACCAGCCTCAAAATTATCTCCTCTGTGGGGGATTTTGAGATCCCAGAGAGCTGAGTGAAGGCCTTTCTCCCTTGGCTGGGTTTTTCCCTCCAGGCCTGCAGCATTTATGGAGAGCTTGTTCCTGCTGTTCATGGATTTTCCCTCTGGAAAGGGAATGTTAACAGCTGTTAACAAGCAAATGCTGTGGGCTATGATGTGAAAAACAAACATCAAATGTGACTGTTCCCTGCTCAAACAACTGTTTCCAAAGGTTTCATTCCCAACTTCTCCCTCTTGCTGAAAGCAATCTTTTCCAAGGAATAGATGAGGAAGTTCTCTGCCTGGCTGGATTGTGTCCACAGTGATTTTCCTTTCCCAGTGGCATTGTGGTGTGTGTGGGCTGGGAAAAAGAAACAACCCAATAAAGGACTTGGCTCGTTGTGCCAAGGCTTTTCCAAGGAGCTTTGAGGCTCCTACTGAACGTGTGGAAGTTTGGCATTAGGAAGAAAGAATTTGGTAAAAGGATGGAGGGAAAATAACTCGGCTGTTGAACTCCAGCAGGAAAGTTCTGGAGTTCTTTGGAATCTGAGGGAACAGAGCCCTGCTGCCACTCATATTCCCATTCCTCTCTTGGAATCTTGGGAAAGGTTATGGAGAGCTGTGTTCAGATACTCAGACATGAGCTGATGGATCCCTGTGGGATCTGCTCTTTTAATTTCAAGCCAATATTCCTTGGCCAGCCTCTTTTCCTTCCAGGCACAACCCACTTTCTAGGCTTGGGCTTATCCTGATGGGATGCCCTGCTAGAAAATGGAATGGAATTTATTTTGGATTGCTCTGACCTGGATTAAATCTGTGTTTCCCTAAAAAAAAAAAGAAAAAAGAGGAGCTGTGGACTTCAGGGAGCTTGGCACTCCAGCATGGAATCAGTCCCTGCTTCAATGGCAGGGGTTGGAATGCAATGATCCTTTAAGTCCTTTCCAGCCCAAAGCATTCCATGATTCTGTGATTGTGAAAAATTGTGTGTATGAAATGCTCAGGGTCTCTTGTGCCATTCCCACTCCTTCATCCCGAGGTAGATTTTTCCTTTGGAGTGGTCTCACATCGTGGCACATGGAGCAGCTGCCAAATTGTAACAGGAGCTTCACTCCATGCATCCCATTCAGGCAGGATAGCAGGTATCCAAACACAGAGCTTCATCCTGTGGGTTCCCACTTCTCTGGAGCATATCCAGGGAAGGGAATGGAGCTGGGGAAGGAGCTGGAGCACTGAGGGAGCTGGGAAAGGGGCTCAGCCTGGAGAACAGGAGGATTGGGGGGGATCTTATCTCATTTTTCCAGGAACAGCACACACTGTGCCACTCCATGTTGGCTCCTCTGCTGTGTTCTGCCTCTCCTCACATTCCTGCTCTCTCCTTTATTCCCAGACACCGCCTGGAAGAGGGACAAGCCAGCAGTTGGACACGCAGGCTCAAAGTGTTCCTTTGCTGCACACGGACAAAGGATTCGCAGTCGGTGGGTATCAAAAATCTCCTGTTTGGAATCAAAAGAGCAGTGGGAGAAATCCCTGCTTTCCTTCAGGTGAGGGTCACAGTTAGCAGCACTTCCTGGGCAGCTCCCATTTCCCTTTATCAGCCACTTCCTGAGCACTTTCTGCTGTTGTTTCCATCATTCTCAAACCCTTAAGGAGGAGAATTTGGTAATGGGAGAACAAAAACCTGGAGGAATCACCAAAATACTTCTGGATTTCCTATAAATCAAAAACTACTGTCTAGTCCATAGTTCCACATGAAGATCATTGGGAATTCTCATGTACTGCCATTGTGATTTTCCCTTACTGCTTCCTAGCAGGGAATGATGAAGGCCTTGAAATTCCTTCCCCAAAAGTTGTAATTCCATTCTCCTTAGAATCACTGGAGGCAGGTTTGTGCCTGAGGGTGGGATTCACCAGCATTCCTGAGGACCTGCTGGAGAGGCAAGTCAAACTTTGGCACTGCAAAACTTTGCTTTTGATATAACTAATTTGGTTGGAATTCTGAGGATTTGAGGACTCCTGAAGGAGCCAGCAGAACCAGGAAATTATTCCCAAAGGTAGGAGAAAGTTATAAAAATCAGGAGATTTGTGCACTCGCGGACACTGAGCTCTGAATTAGTTACAACCTCTCAGGGAAAAAGCTGGGATTTATCAAGGACATTCCAACAAAACCAGCAGTGGCCAAAAAATCCACCCAGACGTTTAACTCCAGTTAGAAGGTCACAGAAAATGACAGGGAAAACACTAAGGGACCAACCACAGCCACTGTGTCCTCACTAAATTTAGCCCAGAGTTGGTGTTCCAAAAGGATGCAGCAGGAAAAGGAGCACGTTGGAAGGGATGTGAACGTGGAGAGGAAGAGAAATGAGATGGGATTGAAAGCTCCAAAGGGAAAGAGGAAAAATAAAGGAGAGTCAGGTGAATGTTTGTTCTTCCCAGGTGATGGATTGGATTAATAACATTTCTTAAGGAGTGCTGTGGAATTATCCACAAGTGCAGCTTCCAGAGTGTGGAAGACTGCAGGAATTGTCCCAGCCCTTGTGCAGGAATCCTGGAATGCTGGATCCCTTCCCTGGCTGAAATGCCACCATGTTCCCTGGGAATGTCCCAGCCCCAAGGCAGGTCCCACTGGGAAGTTCAAGCCCAGGCCTGCCAGCTCCCAGCTCAACTTCTTGGGAAATCCATCTGGAAAAGCATCTGGAAAACTGAAACCAAAGGAGCTTTGTGCTGACAGCTCCCCCAGCAGCTTTTCTGTGGTGCTCTGGAGCAGAAGTGCTTCCCTTCTCCCTGAGAGCACATCCAGGTCACCTTGCCCAGGTGTTGAAGATTTCTGTCCTGAGGGCACAGCATGGATTCATCCTGGGAGAGAGAGCCCTGACAGGCACCTGAAAGCCCTGAACAATTCCCTTTTGATTCAGGATTGCAAAGTATTCCAAGTATTTTGAGTCCTTTTTAACAAACTTTCCATTCTGCAGTGACTGTTTCTCCTTTTTTTTTTTAAAGCTTGGAATAAAAGTGGTTTCCAGATGCCTGACATTCCTCGTGCTGTTGAATTTCCACTTTACATCCAGCTTTTGTGCAATTTCCAGCCTCTTTCCTCAGCAGGAACAAGCCCTGATGTTGTGTCCTGGCATGGCAGCGTGTGGAATGAATGAGCACGTAATGGATCAGAAATTAATCCATTGCTGCCTATCCCAGACTTCATGGGAAAAAAAAAAATGTAGCAGCAAAGGATCATTGTCCTTTGGGCTGGAAAAGAGTTTTATGGGATGGACCTGGCTTTGGGGAAAGGATCTGGGGTGAAGCCTGAAGCCTCAGAGCCTTCAGGGTTTGTAGCAGAGCACTCCAGGTGGACAAACAGGAACAAAGTCAGGTTTTTCCACAAAAAGCTGTTCCTTTGGAGCAGAAAATATGCATTGAACTTCCATCAGGGCTTTTTTTTTTGTCAGAGCATCCAGGGCTGTAGCTGCCACTTTGGATTAATGGGTGTTTGTCCTCTTTCCTTTGGAGGCTCTTGGCATTTCTTGTGTGCTCACAGGAGCTGTGCTAGGATTGATGAGGTCAGGATTTCAAGGATACTGCAGTTGGAATGCCTTTGGCTTTCCAAAGGCACTGCTGGCACAGAGAGTTGGCACCTGGAGCCCCAGTTCTTAATGGGGATTTAACTGGCTTTTGTAGGGAAGTGAAAAATGACAGAAAGTCATCCCACACTCCAGGAGTTTGGCAGGGATAAAAGGATGTAGGTCATTCCTGCAGGGAAGAGAAGGGATTTACTGTCTTGATGGTCAAAGAAGGGAGAGGAGAAATCCTGTCCTGGAGTGCTCAGGGTTTCCACAACACTCCAGTCTTGTGGGTTTTGATGCTGGATGAAGGATACTATGAAAACATGGGATAAAGGTTCAGGATAAGGCTGTGATCATCCTTGTGGGAAAAGTTTAGGATGGCAGGAGTCAAATACAGGCCATTGGTGGGCAGAGCTCCACATTTTGTTGCTCTAGCCTCTGGATCATCCTTGTCCTTAGGCTGGAATAATGACAGGTCAGCACAGACCCCCATCCAGCCCCTCTCCAGCCTCCCAAAATATTCTCTTGTAAGGTTTTGAGTTATTTTTCCTGTATCGCAGAGCAAAAAGTGGGAAAAGGACACTTCTCCTCAAAATATCCTCAAAATATCCTTGTCCCTTTGTTCCAGAGCCGTTGCTTGACCCCCTCTCAGGTCACTTCCATTTCTGTCCCTCCATTTTTTTTGATTCAGTCACCTTCATTCCTGGAAATTCTGCATTCAGTGACTCAGTTTTTACTTTTCATGGCTTTTTGCTTGGGTGTCATCCAAAATAAACCTGGAAAAGCTTGGCAGTATTGACCAAAGGATCCCAGGTCTGGGATAAATATGGGCAAGTTAAATTTGGGCAGAAGGATCTCAGATCTGGCAGAAGTACAGGCAAGTTAAATATGGGCAAAAGGGTCCCAGGTCTGGGTTAAATTTGGGGTCAGAATCCCAGGTTTAGGTTAAGTTTGGGCAAAAAGGATCTCAGGTCTGGGATGAATGTGGGAAAAGGATCCCAGGGTAAAGTTTGAGTTGAAGAGACTCTAAAATAGAACAAAATTAGTGTTTTTTTCCACATGGAATGGCCTTTATTTTGCTTTAGAGGAGAAAGGATGACTCCGAGGTTGCACTGGATTGGGATTTACTTGGTTTTCATCCCATTTTCTCTGTTTTGCTTAACAGAGAGAGCCAAAACCATTCCCTTTCCCTCCCTTTGTCCTGCCTGAGCTGTTTGGATGTCAAGGTGCCCACACCCAGCACAAATCCAGCCCCGAGCAGGACTGTGGAAAATAAACAAGAGACAACAATCATGTGATTAGTCCAGGTCTGGCATTCCCTGCAGGAACCTTGTGGCTGTTTCAGCTCCAAAAACAAATCTAGTTCTCACTTTGTGTTTTGAGGCTCCTCACATCCAAACCCCTCCTTCTCCTCCAACCCCTGTCCTGTTGGATTTTGCAGGATGCCTACTCTGAGATCGCCTACCTTTTTGCGGAGTTTTTCCGGGACCTGGACATTGTCCCCTCCGACATCATCGCGGGGCTGGTGCTCCTGCGGCAGCGGCAGCGGGCCAAGCGCAGCGCCGTGCTGGATGAGGTGGGGAAATCCTGGGCATCTCTGCAGGACTGAACTCTGTGGGATTTGGTTCTGAGGGTAAAATAGAAATGAGAGGTCTCTAAAGATGGGTTTAGAGCATGGGGGTTTATTGGGAAAGAGCGTGGGTGTGAGAGGCTGCTGGGCTGCAAGACACAGCTCAGAGCAGGCCAGAGACAGAGAGAGAGAAAGAGGCAAAAAGAGAGAGCCAAAAAAGGGCTGATTTGCTGTTTACAATACAATAAATCATCTTCTCTGTTGAATATTCTAATTCTCTTTAACCAATCTGAGACAAGCTACAAACCCTACAACATTTGCATGCAACCTATAAGAATCATCACATTACCAGAGGGGGTTATATTTTAAACCTTAAAAAACTGCTTTTGGGAATCTCTCCCAGGCAGGCAGGGTTTGCTCTGCCCTTTGGACCTGCCTGGGCAGAGGGCATTGTTGTATCCAGAAGGAGGATTCCCTTCAGCCAGCTCTGCCATTGTTTCTTAGTTACTCTTTAACTCAAACCTTGTCTTCATCTCAATTTCAATTATACTTCCCATATTTTCAGCATCTTTTGCAAGGTAATCATATCTATAAGGCTTTCCTATTTCATCTTCCCCAACAAATCTCCACTTCCAGGATTCTCTGGGAGCAGCATGTGGCTCTCCCCACCTTGTTTCTGGGCTGTTCTCCCTTGCTGAGCTGGGAAATGAAAATAACGGTGACTTCAGCAGCTTTTTCTGAGTTTTTACCTGTGTTTTTTTTCCTCCCGAAAGGCTCAGTTGATGCTGGGTCAAGTCTGGGATCTAGAATGATCTTCTCCAGGCAGGTGGTACAGGGGGAGCTCTTGGTCCCAGAAAATCTTCCTAAATGAAAGGGAAGATTATTCCCACTGCACAGTGATGTGGAGAGGTCTCCAGCAATCTGCAGGAGGCAAAATTCCCAAATTTCCAAGCCATTATTGAGGTTTGCAGTTTGTTGGCCCAGCAGGAAATTGATTTATTTTAATTTTCTTTGCTCCCTTGAGTTGGGATTCAAATCAAGCAGGAATAAAACCTTTGGATTTAGCTCAGGGGCCTGGTTGGGATATTTGGGAGAAGATTTTTGTCTTGCTGTCACACAGAGGAATTTTTTTGTGTATTTGTGACTTCCAGGCAAACAATGACATTTTAGCTTTCCTGTCTGGAATGCCAGTGACCAGGAACACCAAATACCTGGATCTGAAGAACGCGGTAAGTCCCTGGGATGTGGGATCCTCCAAACCTACCTGTGATCCTTGTTTTCTTTTCCTCACTGGCTCTCCTTATGCCTTTCTGCCCCTCTTTGAAATAACCCAAGAAATTCCATGAGAATGGAATAAAACTTGATCTTTGGAGGCTTGGTCTTGCTGCAAGAGAGCCAGCACTGTTGTGCCTGGCTTTGGTTTGTCCCTGGTTTGGTTTGTGCCTGGCTTTGGTTTATGCCTGGCTTTGGTTTGTCCTTGGCTTTGGTTTGTGCCCGGCTTTGGTTTGTGCCCGGCTTTGGTTTGTGCCCGGCTTTGGTTTGTGCCCGGCTTTGGTTTGTGCCCGGCTTTGGTTTGTGCCCGGCTTTGGTTTGTGCCCGGGTTTGGTTTGTGCCCGGCTTTTGGTTTGTGCCCGGCTTTGGTTTGTGCCCGGCTTTGGTTTTCCCGCCAAATTTCCACCTCATTTCCCCCTGCCATTTTGCCCCTCAGCTCTTCCTCCAATTTACCTCCAATTTCTCCCTGGTGTTCCCCTGATTTTCCCCTCTGTTTATCCTGCAGTGTTTAACCCCAATCCATCTCTCCAGGATAACTGAGATTTTATAGGATGTGACTGCAGCACACAGTCATAAAATGGCTTTGTAGCCCTCTCCAGGCATCCTCTGGCCTGCTGGAAAGGGGGTATTTAGGGGAGCTCATTTCCAAACCTGCATGAAACAGCTTCCTTGGCAGCTTGGTGGGATGCCCAGAGAATTCCTCAGGAAATGTGGCACAGAGATCTTTGGGAGGAGCTGGCTCTTGCCTGGCATCCCCACCTCACTCTCAGTCACCGCACACAGCTGAGAGGGGGCTGATGCTGGGCAGGTGCCTAATTTTGGGAAAAGGGGATGAAGGGAGGGAATTCCAGGAGATTTATGGCTCAGGGAGTCCCGTGTCTTCCAGCAAGAGATGCAGCGGTACCGGGAGGTGTGTTACTACATGCTCTTTGCCCTGGCTGCCTACGGATGGCCCATTTACCTCATGAGGAAGCCCACGTGTGGACTCTGTCGCCTGGCCAGATCCTGCTCGTGAGTGCCCACTCTTACTCGTTTCTTCATGCCTGGTTTTCCCACATTTAAAAATATCCTTTGTTTTTCCCCACATGGATTTCATTCCCTTGGTGCTTCCTCCTTGCTTAGTTTCTTCTCGGCCTTTTTCTCCTCGTGTTTTTTCTTTTCATCTCTCTGGGCTTCGTATTCCAAAGGGTTCCTGAATCCCTTCCAGTTCCTTGTACATAAACCATCCTCTCTTCTGCTCCATCCTCTCTGGACCACGGAACAGCCAGTGGAGAGAACTCACCTGGCACAACACCAAGTCCAAAGAGAGCTTCTGGGAGCTCAAAAATCAGGGAGTTGACATTTGTGTCCTGATTAAAAGATGTCCAAGATTTGCCTGGCTTGGGCTCTCTCGGATTAATTGGATTTTTACAGCTCAAGATTTTTGCCCTGTTGCAAGGGTTTGTTTCCAGCTACCACATTTCTGTCACCAGATTTAATGTGGGGACAAGCTTTTGGCACTTCCTGGGCTATTGGGAGGAATGTGATTCCTTGGGAATATTTTTATTTGTGAGAGAGAAAGAAGGAAAATCAATCTGTGCTTCTTTTTATTTTGGGATGATTCTAAAGCTTGTTCCTATAAATAAACCTGGAGCTTGGTCAGTGTTTGCTTTTCCACGCTGAAATGCTGGAAAACTGCACTTCCAGCATAGTATCCTTTGAGGAGCTATCCCACCCCACCACACTTGGATTCCTCGGGGACTGGCTGCACTGTAGCTCTCTCTTGTGCTCAGAAGGAAAATTGCACCTGATCCCAGATTTTGTGGATTGATCTGCAGGATTGAACTCTGTGGGATTTGGTTACAGGGGTAAAATAGAAGTGAGAGATCTCTAAAGATGGGTTTAGAGCATGGGAATTTATTGGGAAAGAGCGTGGGTGTGAGAGGCTGCTGGGCTGCAAGACACAGCTCAGAGCAGCCAGAGAGAGAGAGAGAAAGAGGCAAAAAGAGAGAGCAAAAAGGGCTGATTTGCTGTTTACAATACAATAAATCATCTTCTCTGTTGAATATTCTAATTCTCTTTAACCAATCTGAAACAAGCTACAAACCCTACAACATTTGCATGCAACCTATAAGAATCATCACATTACCATACGGGGTTATATTTTAAACCTTAAAAAAACTGCTTTTGGGATCTCTCCCAGGCAGGCAGGGTTTGCTCTGCCCTTTGGACCTGCCTGGGCAGAGGGCATTGTTCTATCAAGAAGGAGGATTCCCTTCAGCCAGCTCTGCCATTGTTTCTGAGTTACTCTTCAACTCAAACCTTGTCTTCATCTCAATTTCAATTATACTTTCCATATTTTCAGCATCTTTTTTAAGGCAATCATATCTATAAGGCTTTCCTATTTCATCTTCCCCAACATCTATCCTTCACTTGGCACTCACTGCTGTTGGGATGAGGGTCTGCCTTTCCTCTAGGAATGCCACTCTGAATCCAGCTGTGCTTCCCTCCCCAGATGTTGCTGCCTGTGCCCGTCACGCCCGCGCTACGCTCCCGGTGTCACCATTGAGGAGGACAATTGCTGTGGCTGCAACGCCATCGCCATCCGCCGCCACTTCCTAGATGAGAACATGACCTCTGTGGACATCGTCTACACGTCCTGCCACGATGCTGTAAGGACAATCCCAGACCCCCTTCCCAAAGGAATTTACCCACTTCTGGCTATAATAGGACAAAGAGAGAAACCAAGCCCTTTTCTCTTCCATTTCCATCCAGAAATTCTGTCATTTGGATACAAATCCTGTCATGTGCTCTGCCTCCTTATCCCCCGAGGATAATCCAGCAGGAATGTCTCTCCTGATCTTTTCCAGGTTTATGAAACCCCTTTCTACGTGGCCGTGGACCACGACAAGAAGAAGGTGGTCATCAGTATCCGGGGAACTCTGTCCCCAAAAGTAAGTGAGATATGTGGTGACGTCCCTGGCAGACATTCCAGGGATTTGGAGCCCTTCCTGTTTTAGAATCCTGACCTGGATTTGACTCACCTGAAGCAAGGTGACTGCTCTTCTTCCAGGATGCCCTGACGGATCTGACGGGGGATGCAGAGCGCCTGCCAGTCGAGGGGCACCACGGAACATGGCTGGGCCACAAGGTGGGGAAAACGATCCCAAAACCAAACCAAACCCTATGGATTCTTCTAATTGTTTCACTTTTTAATTATAAACCCCCAAGTGGTTTTAATTACTTGAAAAAGGAGTTACAGAAAGGGCTTTGAGGTGTTAAATAATTAGTGGGAATGGTTAAAATCACTGGGAACAGTAAAAATCGCTGGGCGTGTAATTAAAAACTCCATATGATTAGAGAATTCCAAACTCAGAAAGGCATTGTGAAGACCCACAATGAAATTCCTGGAGCCACTCAAATGAATTTTTCTTCCAACGACCTTTAAGGAATTTTCAATCAAAGCCTGAGAACGTGCTTAAAATTCTGATGTGATGGGAATGTCCTCAAAAGGAGACTGGCAGGACTTGGATCCATGAAATTAAGTGGATGCTCTGTGTCTGTGAGCAGCTCTGGGCTGGCTAAATCCATTTATTCCAGAGCTGACCTTTGCCTCTGTCTGGCAAAGGAACGACGTGCTGAGTTTTTAAGATGATCTGGAATTTGGCAGCTTCCAAAGCTGCAGTGCCAGGTTGGGAAAGGAAAATCCAGAGTGAAGGTTGGAAGGAAAGGAGGAGTCACTGGAAGTCTGCTGGGGGGGGATGAGGTGTTGCTCAAGGTAGGATATGGAGCTTGGAAGTCCTTGGGAGCCACTTGGGAACTCCTGCTTTCCTCATGGTCTCCTTCTGGGATACCAAACCTCTTCTCTGTCCTTCTGGGATACCTTTTTTTTTTTCTGGGATTCTCTTTTTCCTTTAGGAAATAGAACCATGGGATTCTGGGATGGTTTGGGTGGGAAGGGACTGTAAAGATCCTGTTCCAACCCCTGCCATGGGCAGGGACACCTTGGAGGGTGGATCTTGGAGCAGCCTGGATTAGTGGAAGGTATCCCTGTTCTTGGGACTTTTAGGTCCCTTCCAGCTCAAACCATTCCAGGATTCCATGCTTCAATGAAAATCCAGGAATAGATCCTTGCAGAAATGGGCTTTGCTTTTGATATTTATATGAAAATATTCCTCTGCTGGCGACTTCCATGAAACATTATCAGTTTATTCCCTTCTTTCCAGGCAGAGCTTTTATTTGTCCTTTGTGTTATTTCTTTTTTGGGATTGCTGCCAGGACAGAAATATTCACTGTCTCTGGAATTATTATCAATATTAATCTGCAGACAATAATGTGCTGTTGATTCCTGAGGGAAAACTAAGGGAGATAATGGAATTTTAAATGCATTTTTAATGTCCAGGAGTCAAGTTTAATATCCAAACAAATCCAATGTCTCACTTATACATTTAATTTGGAAACAAGGACTTGGCTGTGTGGGAGCTTTCCCAGGATTTGTCTGATTTGGGGTGTTTTCCTGCTGATTCTGTCCCACACACCCCTAGGGGTGTCCATCAACCATCTGAAAATTCCAAGTCTTGATGTTTACTTGTGGCTTTTTTATCACTCCACAGCTCCAATGTCACAATTAAAAAGTATTTATCAGGGCTCTGAGCTATTCTGGATGAAAAAAGAGAGCTGGAGAAACGTTTAGGGAATAGAGCACCAAAAAGAGAGGGGAACTCAAAGAAGAATCCAACTTCACTATTTTTGCAATAAAATCCACTGATTTCATAACAAAGTTAATTTAAAAAATAATCCCGAGCCAAGGGGGAGAATCCATATTTAGTTGTTGAACTCCCAGGACAAAATTAGTGAAAATAGAATGTTATAGAGCTTTATTTGCTGGTGTTGAGCCAGGAGGACAAGAAGGAGGTGCTGGAAAGTCCTGGAAGCTCAGCCACAATCCCAGGTTGGTAGAACATCCAGTAATGAGAGTTTCTAACATTTTTCTTTCCCAAATAGACCCCTCTGAGAGTTTTCCCCTCAAAATTTCGAATGTCCCAGAGCAGTTTTGTGCCTTTGGGAGGCAAAACAATGCAGAATACTTCCTTTTCTTTTACCTAAATCCTCCATCCCTTTGGCTATTTTCATGTGAATTTCCAAAATAAAGCCCAAAATAGTTTTATTAACTTGAAATTGGATTTGTTTCCCAGAGAAATTATGGATGCTGCATCCCTGGAAGTGTCCAAGACCAGGTTAGATGGGGCTTGGAGCAACCTGGGCTAATGGAAAGTGTCCCTGTCCATGCCAGGGAATGATCCTTAAGGTCCCTTTCAACCCAAACCAGGATTCCATTAAATCTAGGAAATTTTTCTAATACAAAACAATCTAAATGGAAGTTTGCAGTCTCATTCTATAATAATTAAAAGCTCTGTCTCCACTGGGATATAATTACCAAAAACACCTCCCAAAGGCTGACTAACATCCCAGCAGTGACATCACTGTGGATTTGGGTCACGCTCCCTAAAAATAGAATCCCAAATTCATGGTGGGAATTTAGATCAGTGACCTGCTGCTCACTTCTCATTTGGGTTGGGAATGGAGACCCTTCTGGAAGCTGCTGGGAGCTGGGAGAAGTCACAACCACCGTGGTGCTTTTTTTTTTCACAAATATCTCATTTCCATGGAGTGGGGTCTTTGCTGCCCTGCTTCCCCTCTCAGTTCCAGGCTGGGATCATTTTGGATACTGAGAACCTGGAAAAATCAGTGTTTCTTTCCTTTCTTGACCTCTCTAGCTTTTCTTATGCCTTTCTGCCCCTCTTTGAAATAATCCAAGAAATTCCATGAGAATGGAATAAAAACTTGATCTCTGGAGGCTTGTTGAGGTGATTGCTGCAAGAGAGTCAGCACTGTTATCCCTGATTTATCCCTGATTTAGATTTTCCTGCCCAATTGTCCCACTGGATTTTCTGCTGAATTTCCACCCCCTTGTTTTCCTCCTGCCATTTTCTCCCTTCATCTGATTTACCTCTGATTTCTCCCTGAAGTTTTCCTGATTTTCCCTTCTGGTTATCCTGCCATGTTTAACTCCAACTCCCAATCCAGTTCTCTGGGATAACTGAGGCTTTATATATTATTATTTATATAGATTTTTCTTTGCTTTTGGAGCCAGGAATCCTTTTCATATCTCTGAGATGGAGAGTGAGCCCTCAATAACATTCCCATTGTACTTACACCATTTTAAGATGGGGATTTAAAGGAAAACCCCCAAGGAGATGATTTTCCCCATTTTTTGGAGTTCAGGCTCACTTCCCACTCAATTAAACTGTGTTATCACCAGGAATTTATGCAACAAACCAAATACCAGTTTCTTGTTTATAACTGCACTTGGAATTGGATCAACTACACTTGGAATTACCACACAGAAGGAGAAACACTCCTCAGCAGACAGGAGGAATGTTTAGATCCAGATAGGATAATTTCCATCTTCCAGCACTTCTTGACTTCTAGGGAATAAAAACCTTTAATAATTTGGGATGAATGTCCTCTGGCAGCCAAATTTCCATAATCTTGGTGGCTGGAGAAGGCAGGAACTAATTCCTAGTGCTGCCACTTTTTTCCCTTTTGGTGTTTGTCTTATTACCTCTATTAGAATAATTCTTACTTTTATTCCCAGATTTAAATGGCAAACTCTTTCCCACATTTACCTGGAATAGGATAATTTGGCTTTTAAAACACCAATATTTGGAATATCCAAGTCTATGTCTCTGTTCTGCCTCAGGTCCCAGGCTGAAGTACCAAATCCACAATCCTGTGTTTAAGTTAATTGGATTTGGGGTGGTTTTCCCTTGAATTAAGAACTGTTAAAACCAAACCAAAACTTAAAACCTTAAACTTTGAAAAGGCAGAGGGGGAGTCAGTTCTCCCTCCATCCTGATCCATGCTGAGGGGCTTTCCAGAGCTTCCTCACCTTGTGGCTGCTGGATATTGGGATCCCATTTACACCCTGCTGTGTCTTCCTCCTTCCCACAGGGAATGGTGCTCTCTGCTGAGTACATCAAGAAGAAGTTGGAGCAGGAGATGGTGCTGTCCCAAGCTTTTGGACGGGATTTGGTGAGTATGAGTTGTCTCTGGACAGAGGATGAAATTTCCATGAAAAATTGGGTTTTAACAGAATCTCTGTGTGCCTGAGTCTATTGTATTCATTTCTCAGCTCTTCCTTTAATTCCTGTCCCTGTGGATTTCCAGCTAGTTATCCTGGAATGGTTTGGGTTGGAAGGGACCTTAAAGCTCATCCCATTCCACCCCCTGCCATGCTCAGAGAACATTCCACAAGATCAGGTTGCTCCAAGCCCCATCCAGACTTCCCACAAGGCTTTTTTATTTTGGAAGCACCAACACTGCAGAGCTCCTGATAATTTTCCTTTTCCTAAGGCAGGAAGTCCCATGTGGTGGCAATGAAGGACAGGGAGCATTAAAACCAAATCAGCAGGAACTAAAATCCCATCTTTATGGAGATTTTCTCTGGCACATTCCTGGCGGCAGGGAGATGTCACAGGACTCAAGGGAGACCTTGGGAAGCAGCTTACCTTGGTTTATATGTTGGGAATAGCTGTTGAAGTGCTCCCTTGGGATATTTGGTGAATGGAGGGGAGAGATAAACCAGAATGCAGCTTTTTGGGATGGAGTTTCATTCCTCTCAGCTTAGAAAGGGAAAATGGGAGTTGTTCCTGTTACTCAGGAGGAATTTTTCCTGGCTTTAGGTCCTTAAGTGCCATCCCAGGTCCTACCAACCCAGGATATTGTTTCTGACAGTTGCTAAGGACAGATATTCCAGGTAAAAGTATCCAGTGAGGTGTAGAGACACTTTTTATGTGGGTTTGGATGTTATCAAGAGGGGCAAAAAGCTCCCATCAATAACTCAAAACAGCTGGTGTGCCTTTCCTTTTTCTTCCCACCTTTTTTCTTTCATGGAAATCCCAGTAGGCCAAATGTAGAATTCCATAAATAAATGAATTTCAGCCTCCAGTGAGGCCCTGGCACAGGTTTCCCTGTGTCTTCCCCATCCCTGGAAGTGTTCCAGGACAGGTTGCCTGGGATTTGGAGCAACCTGGGCTAGTGGAAGGTGTCCCTGCCCATGGCAGGGGGTGGAATGAGATTGTTTCTCCATTCCAGGATTCCACAATGATTCCATTATTCAGAACAAGCAAAAAAAAAAAAAATCAGCTGGAATCTGGACTACTTATGTATACAGGAAGACTCCAAAACTGGGGAAAGGGAGAAATTTGCAGGATAAATTCAATTTAATTTCCAACTTGACCTTGATTCCTTGTTATTTCCATGGTTTTTTAGGGAAGAGGAACAAAACACTATGGCCTTATTGTGGTTGGGCACTCCCTGGGAGCTGGCACAGCTGCCATCCTGTCCTTCCTGCTGCGTCCCCAGTATCCATCCCTGAAGTGCTTTGCCTATTCCCCTCCAGGTGGGCTGCTCAGGTAGGTGTTGGGATATTCCTGGGATGCACTGAATCCTGCCCGTGAGGCTCTAGGGACAGGCAGCCTGGAGAAGCCAAGTGTTTCCTCTGGGATACAGTTTGGAATTCAGGGTAGGATGGCAGAATAATTTCCCAATTATTCGGGTTTATAATTGAGTTATCCGTGGCCCATCTCCCTGAATAGATGGGAATAAGGGATATATTTGACCAATTGCAGGTGTGTGCAGCAGCTGATCCAGTTGTTTGGCCTCCTTTTCCAAAGATTTTGGAATTGGGATGTGATTTCTGTCATTCTGCAGCCTAAAATTGGTCACAGGGAGTGTTCTGGTTTCTCTCCCTTGGCTGTGGGCCAAAACCAGGGAGAGATTAACCCTGAATTCCTCCCATTATAAATGGGAACAGACTTTGTGGTCATGTCATTCCCAAACAAAACATCCCATTGGATTGCTGGGAAGTGAGGGAAGGTCTTCCTAGTCCTGACAGACACCATGGGGACCTTGGAATCAACTATGGATAGTGAGCAGCTTCTTGTGGTAGTTCCTGCTTCACATTCCAGGAGCAGCCAAGGGTTTTGAACCATCCTGCTGCTCGATCTGGATTCTGGCATTCCTTGTAGTATTCCTAGATCTTCTGCAGCTACAGAGGAGGACATTTCAGGAGAATTGTGCAACCTTCTAGTCCAAACTACCCATAATAGATCCCTCCTGACTTGTGTTGTGCCCAGGATGATCCCTAGATCAGAGGGGCAGCCTCTGGGAACAAGGCCAGGAAATTCAGAGTGGGAATCTTTATTCCTTTCCTCTTGTCTCAGAACTCAGGTTGAGTAGAAATTTGCCATCTGAATTTTTCTAAATATTGGGGTTTTTCATCCTACACTGTAGCCTCAGGAGCATGGGGTATCTTCTTCCTTGGCTGTTCTGGCTTTCCCAACCTATTGGAAAATGATGATGAGGCATTGAGTTCAAGCATTTCCTTTCCCAACTTATCCAGAGCCACATACAGGGGAATGGTTGGGCCATGGGATGTGGAGACCAGGCTCTTCTTCCACGAAGTGCAAATCCCAAAGGCCTGGAGCAGCTTGGACTGGGGTTTGTGCCCCTGGTTTCCCTGCCACCAAATTGAGAATGAAACACTGTTTGCTTCTTCTTGGTCCTGTTTCTCTTCCAGTGAGGATGCCATGGAGTATTCCAAGGAGTTTGTGACTGCAGTGGTGCTTGGCAAAGATCTGGTGCCCAGGCAAGTGGAGAAGTGTCTGAATTCCTTGGTGAATCTCTGCTGTTCTGTCCCAACTGATCTGTTTCCTGTCAGAAACACTTGGATCATCTCTGTCTCCAGCTTCCTCATTTTCCTGTCCTTCTATTGTTCCCTGTTTATCTTCCTGGTTCCCTGTCTCACTGTGTTTTTCCTGGATGCTTTTATGGGCAAATCCCTTCTGTATGAAAGAAAAGGGGGAATATCCTGTCTCTGGATTCCCTCCTTGTGGTACCTGGAATATCAGTGCCACCTTTCTGCTTTCTTGTGCTACCACCTCATTTGGAACAGTTTGTCCCAAAATCCGTGTTCCATGTCCCCTCATATCTCCGAACCAGCTCATTCCTTGTGCCTCAGAATTCCTCACCTTCCTCATCTCCTGGGATATGTCCTGCTGAGCAGGGATTTGCCAGGCAACCTGGGGTTTACCTGGATCCTGTCCATTCTGGCATTTGCTCAGTGGTGTCACTCAACTCCAGGACACTTTTCCAACTCATCTGTTCTGTGTTGTCTTCCATCGTCACCTCCTTCCTTCCCTGCTCACTGATCTCATCCTGGTTATTGTCCTGGTAATTCCCTGGGACCTCTCACTCCTGGCTCCTGCTCCTGGCTGATACCACAGCCCACCTCTGACTCCATCTGCTTCATCTTATATCCTTGTAGTGTTCTTTTAAACACAATTCCTTGTTTTTCTGTGCTCTGTATCTTCCTTGTCCTGTTCCCTGCCCAGGTGTTGTGAACTCGTTTCCCCTCTTCCATTATCTACAACTTTCTTCTTTTCCAGACTCAATTCTTCTCCAGAATCATATCTTCCACAATCACATCTTCCTCTTTTCCATGACCTCATCTTCTTCTTTTCCATGATCACATCTTCTTCTCTTCCAGAATTGGCCTGTCTCAGCTGGAGGGATTTCGCCGGCAGCTTCTGGATGTTCTGCAAAGAAGCACCAAACCAAAGGTAAGTGGGAAGAACCAACACCTGGAGATGTCTCTGAGCAAGGATGGGGAATTTAGTGGCAGGACGGGTGGGTTTCCTCCAGGTCTCCTCAGGATCATTATTTAGGAAACCTGAGGAATGCTGTAAAAAGCTGGAGAGCTCAGTGGGATCATTCCAGCTCACATGCTGCAACTTCACCATCACAGATCCCAAATAACTGAGCAGGGAATTTTTTTGTCTGAGCCTCTTTTAAAGTCAGTGTTCCAACTGTGGCTTTTCCTGGCCAATAAACACAGGGAACAGGCTGGCAATACAGCAGCTGCTGTGCTTGTAGGATCATTGGGGTGATGCTGTTCCAGGATAAAGAGTCTTGGAGATAGGAAATGTGGGGAAGCTGTCCCTCCCCAGTCTTTACCATTGCACCAAGATGGAAAAAAAACCCATAAAATACAAAGATTTTTAGGGATAATACATGATGGAATTTACCTGGAAGAGGGTATATAATTGTGAAAGGAAAACCAACTTTCAGAAATGCTTGGATCATCTCTGTCTTCAGCTCCCCTGTTCTCTTGTCTTTGTACTGTTCCTTGTTTATTCCCAGTGTCACTGTGTTTTAGCTGGACACCTCTGTTGGTGTTTCACACATCTTCCTTAGGCAAATCCCTGCTGTGTGAAAGCAAACAGTGAATGCCCTGCCTGTGGAATTGTTTAAACCTCCGAAGTCTTACGAGGCAATTCTGCTTTTCTTTGCTTTTCCCTCCTCAAATCCTCCCTCCTCTCTCTCTGTCTCTTTGTGGGAACAGTGGAGGATCATCGTGGGGGCCACCAAGTGCATTCCCAAATCTGAGCTTCCTGAGGAGCCGGAGGAGAACTCGGTGACGAGCAACCGGCTCTGGACTCATCCCAGTGACCTGACCATTGCCCTGAGTGCCAGCACCCCCCTGTACCCCCCTGGCCGCATCATCCACGTGGTGCACAACCACCCTGCAGAGCAGTGCTGGTGAGTCCTGCAATTCCTGCTGGAATTCTTCCTGGAAAACTCTGCCTGACACAAGGAGAAGCGGATCTGCTTCCCTGTTGTCTCACGGGGGCAGTGGTTGTGTCTGTGCTGGCAGAGTTATGGAATGTGGCTGTGGAGATCCATGGGCAGGGATGCCTTACACGTGGCTAGGCTGCTCCAAGCACAGTCCAGTCTGGATTTGAAGGCTTCCAGGGATGGGGCAGCTACAGCTTTCCTTGGAAATCCATCCCAACTTTCCAGTCTCGCCACCCTCACAGGGAATAGTTCCTACCAATATCTAATCTAAACCAGTGCATGGAATCCTGGAATGGTTCAGGTTGGAAGGACTTGGGATTACCCATTTCTACTCCCTGCAATGGGCAAGGACACCTTCCACTATTCCAGGTTGCTCCAAGCCCATCCAGCCTGGCCTGGAACCCTTCCAGGGACGAGGCAGGCACAGCTTCCCTGGACAGCTTGTGCCAGGGCCTCAGCGCCCTCACAGGGAATAATTTTTTCCCAGTATCCCATCTAAACCCACCTTCTTTCAGCTTAAAGCCATTCCCCATTTTCCCATTGTTCCAAGCCCTTGTCCAAAGTCCTTCTGCTCTTTAGATGATGATTAGCCCATGGATAGTCATGTCCTCGTTAGATAATGCAGAATTTTTGAGCAATGTGTATTTTAACAGCTCCTCCCTGTTTTTCCTCTTTTTCTTCCTCTGCATCCTGCTGTTTTCACATGCCAAAACATGTGAAAACATCCATCCTGTTTTTCCCTGTTGTCTGGACCCCTTTTCCAGCTGCTGTGAGCAGGAAGATCCCACCTACTTTGCCATCTGGGGGGACAACAAGGCCTTCAACGAGGTGATCATCTCTCCGGCCATGCTGCACGAACACCTCCCCTATGTTGTCATGGAAGGGCTCAACAAGGTAAGGGAGGGAATTGCCATCCCAAAAAACACCAGGACCTGGGAATGCTGCTGGTTAAATATACTAGGCCATTTATTTCAGAGAAGGGGAGGAAAGGGGATGCTCCCAGTCAGTCTTGCACAGGGTGTTGGAGTGGAGTGTGATGAGGTCTGGGAATGGAATTCCCAAAGTCCCAGATGCTCCTATTTCCAAATTTAATGTCAGAATAACTTGAGGTTGGGTGGTGATGGTTCATTCCAGGACCTGCCATTAAACTGGAGCCCAAGTGACATCCAGGGATATATCAGGATTGATCCATCTAATCCTTTATCTCCCTGTGCTTCCAGAAGGCTCTGTGAAGAAAGAGGCCAACCCAGCCTCCAGTCAATCCCTGCTGTTCCTCTGCTTTCCTTGGACAGGTCTTGGAGAACTACAACAAGGGGAAAACAGCTCTGCTTTCTGCAGCCAAAGTGATGGTGAGTCCTACAGAAGTGGATCTCACCCCGGAGCTGATATTCCAGAGCCAGCCCTTGCCCAGCTGCCCCTCCGTGCAGATTGGAACAGGACCTATCCCAGCAGACACAAGGAACAGCAGTACCAAGTAAGGAAAGATTTTTTTCATGGAATATTGGCTCCAGGTGTGGGTCTTTTTCCTCTTGGAGCATTGTGATCCATGTTTGTGGGAAAGACGGATCAATGGGTTGTCTTTGTGGGAGATAAAGCTTCAGGATGTCTTGTGGAGTGTCAGGGGGAAAATCCCTTGTGTTGCTTAGGAATTTGAGTGCAGCAAGGTCAGGAAAAGGTATGGGAAAAACTTCCTTTTTTCTCCTTATCCAGACAGGTGGGGTTTTCCGAGGTAAAACTTGGAGACAAATTCAGTTTGGGTTGGAAGGGATTTAAGGATCACCCAGTTGTAGTGGTGATCCTTAAATCCCTTCCACTGGCCCAGGTTGCTCCAAGCTCTGTCCAACCTGGAACACTACCAGGGATAGTGCAGAGCCTCTCTGAGCAGGAGGGAAGAATTGAGTGAGCCAGGAAAAAAGGGGAGGAGGGCAAGAACTGGATTTTGTAGAGGGAAGAATCCATTTCTGATATTTCCATCTGGGAGGATGGAGCAAGAAGAGATTGCCCAGAGTTGTGGATGCTTCTGCTTGTAGGAGCTGTGTGAGGAACTCTTGGATTCTCTGGCTGTTCTGGAATTCTGCAGCCTCACCTTCTCTGTTTCCCATTGCAGGAGCAAATCCCATTCAGAAATCAGCCTGGAGGGATTCTATGAGACGAAGCCGCTTTCTCCCGTGCAGAAGGACCCCGTGGAGCTGCTTCTCCTGGACACTAAGGAACGCCTCTCCGTGGAGCTCCAGGACCGCCGTGCCCCTCTGGCCACCATGGAGAGCCTCTCGGACAATGAATCCATCTACAGCTTTGATTCCCGGCGCTCCTCTGGCTTCCGGAGCATCCGGGGCTCCCCCAGCCTCCATGCGGTCATGGAGAAGGACGAGACGCACTGCTTTTATATAGACCCCGTTATCCCTGAGGAAAACCCTTCCCTCAGCTCCCGGACAGAGCTGCTGGCTGCCGACAGCCTCTCCAAGCATTCCCAGGAGACACAGCCACCAGAAAACGTCCTCAACAGCGGTGGCACCACCCCCCAGCGCCGCTGCAGTGCCGAGGGCACCGGGAGTGACGGGGAGCACGCGTCCTTGTCCCCTCGGGAAGAGCCAGCCCTCCACAACGGCCGCTTGGCCGACGTTCCCAGTCCCCAGGTGCTGGAATTTGCCGAGTTCATCGACAGCCTCTTCAACCTGGACAGCAAAAGCAGCTCCTTCCAGGACATTTACTGCATGATGGTGTCGGACAGCTCCAGTGACTTTGCGGAGATGCCCAAATCTGTCAGCGACCAGGAGATCCTGCTGAGGGCACAATACGAGCCCAACTTAGTCCCAAAACCCCCGAGGTTGTTTGCGGGCTCGACGGATCCTTCGTCGGGAATCTCCGTGTCGCCCTCCTTCCCCCTTAGTTCATCTGGAGAACTCATGGATATCACTCCCACGGGTGTGAGCAGCCAGGAATGCCTGGCCACGGACAAAATCCGGACTTCCACCCCCTCCGGACACGTAACCAGCCCTGCCAAGCAGGACGACCTCATGATTTCGGCCCTTTAGTGCAGGGGAAAGGGGTGGAATGATCCCAGTGGGATAATCCATGGAGGAGGCCATCATCGGGCAGTTGGGATCAGAGGAGACAGTTGGAAAAATCCTTTCTGGTGTCTGGAGGATGGATTGCACTGGAATCCCGTGCTTGGAGCTGGGAGAAGCTTTTTCCCCACGGGGCCTGAGAGGGTCTGAGGCACTAAAGTTCCCTACCTCAGCCTGTCTCATTGCAGAGGCAGATTCCTTGCCCCGGGGCACCTGCTGAGTTTGGGAGTGAGATACCTGGATAGATGGAAGCAGGAGGGGGCCGGGCTAGATCCCTCCCCTCGGGACTGAGCTGGTGGTTTGGGAAATGAGCAGATTGGGACTTTGGGCCCTGTTGCACTACCACGGATCTGGCCCAAGATCCAATTCTGCACACTTCCGTGGGGATTGCTTTTGTATGACACTCCTGTTTTAAAGCCATTGGGGCTGTGTTCTCCCCAAATCCAGTCCCCCCCCTTCCCGGCCAGGCGCAGCAGGAATGGGGCTGGCACCATGGTTTCTCTCCCCTGAGCACTCCTGAGAGGGAAGGACGCTGTTTCCAAGAGCCCAATCCCTCTGCTACGTCCCTCCTATGGCAGAAAGTTCTCCTGGATATCACCCCCATCACTCCTCGATTCCCTGGACCCCTCCAAGCTGGTGACATTCCTGTGGGACTGCCAGGATTTTCATCTCAGAGCTGCATGGATGTGGATGGATCAACTGCAAAATGCACCCAGTGTTATTTTCCTGGTCCCTGCAGAGTCTGGGAGTCTCTCCTGGATCCCTGGGGGTCCTTACTCCACCCATGTGCAGCATCCACGGAGCAGTGCCAGCCTCTGTTGTTGGGAATTCAGGGAAAAGATGGACTTTTTCCCAGTGTTGCTATCCCTTGTATGTTTACAGAGCTGCTGAGCTGGTTGGAAGGTATTTATTAAGGAAATAGGGAGGCTTTCCCGAAGGAAAATCCACAGTCATCCTCTCCTTCCCATGCTGTTCCCTCTGGGAACTGAGGGAAGAGAGGATGGGCAGGCAGGATTCCAAGCTCCCTGCTTCCTGAATGGCTTGGATTTGGGAGGAACTGCCTGCCCACCCTCTCTCCACCTGCACAATTCCATGTAGGAAAGCTTGAGCAAGTTGTTAGGAAAACTACCTGAGCCTCTGGGCCCGGAGGAGCCTGTTCCACCTCTCCAGGCAGGTTTTCCAATGATGGGAGCAGGAGGAAAACTACCTATCCTAGGAAATTAAACATTCTTGGGACCTGGAAAAGGCCTTGAATTGTCACAACTCACCCTGAAAGCTCAGCAGTTACCGATGGCTCTCCCCAGAGCTGTGTCCTCCCTCCCTGGAAAAGAAATTCCTGGTTTAACTTCCTTATGGTTAGTCCCTTTCCCTCTCCTTACTGGCACTGTTTCCATGGTGGGAGGATGCTGTGCTCTTTGGGAGCTCAGTGCCTGGCAAATCCTGGGGTTCCTGTTCTCCATTTGGGCTCTGGAAGACCCGAGATGGGTCAGGGCTGAGCTGCCTTTGGAGCCAGTGAGAGGAGCACTTTATAACCAGTGTGCATTGATGTAAATAACCCTGGATGCACAGAATTCCACTGGACTCTGGGAATCCCACTCCATCCAGTGTGGGATGCTCCAGGCCCTGCTTCTTGCCCATTACAGAGCCTTCAAAAGTGCTTCAGGCGGGCAGGAAAACTTTAATCCCTGTGGTTTAAGGTTCTAAAGGTGACCTTTCCCTGAGTGGATTCAGAGGGAGGAAGCCCCTCTGGATTCAGAGAGATTTGGAGGAGGAAAAATCCTTTTATTCTGAGCAATCAGAAGTTCCTTTTGTTTTTGTAGGTCCTTAAAAAAAGGAGCAGGGAGCAGGTGGTTCAGGAGAACAGCACAGGGTAAGGAAGAATTCCTGTACTCAGGAAACACTGCCGAGGTGATTTTTCAGGAATACGCACAAAAATCTGGGAAAGTTGGAGGGGAAAAGGGGAGCTGAGGGGCAGGGAGGATGGGGCTAGCGGGCTAGCTCCCCTCCTGGCCCAGGAGCTGGGGTAAGGAACTCATTCCTGCCCTTATTCCTAGCAGGAATTAACCCTTAGCACTAAGGCAGAGCTTGGGATCTGCAAAGCACTTTAAAACACCAAGGAAAAGGATCATCTCCATCCCTGGGAGTGACATGGATACCTGGGATTAGATGGAACTACTGGTGGGAGGTGCCTCCAGGTGAGGAAAAGTGGGATATCTCCCTCCTAAAATGATTCCAGTGGGAACCTGCTGATGTTCCATGGTTCAAATGTTGCACTAGAAAGTCCCTCCCCTGACTTTCCTCCACTGTGTCCTGGAAGACTCAATCCTTGGGTGACTGTTTCCTTCTCTGTGCCATTGGAACTGTATCCCCTGGGAATGGCCTTCCCTTGCCCTGATGGGAAGCAGCCTGGAATGCCGTGGTTTTTTTTTGCTCTGTGATTACTGGACTTTGGAAAAGCCTGGAAATACCTAATTCCTGGGAGCTGGGCTTGCCACAGGTCAAGGAGTAAAGGCACAAAAGAGCCCCTTGAAGGTTCTCATTGTATCCCATCATGGATAATTCCTGGGTTTGTTTTTTTTTTTTGACAAACAGATCTGATCCCAGTCCTTCCAAATGAAATCCACGTTCTTGGAATTATTTCTGCTTTAAATGTCTCCGTGTCTTGATCCCCATCAGTGTGTCTTGGTCCCCCCAGCATTCTGTGTTTCTGTTCCCATCACTCCTTTGCTCTCGGGGCATTTGGAAAGGCTGATCTCCCATTTCCTCCTGGAAAAGCACACCTGGAATGCTGAAATAAATGCTAAAGCTGCAGCTACCTCTTTCATCTGTACTGTACGTGCTTCCTGCTTTCTCTTGCTGCTCTGTCTTTGGGAAAATGAAGCATCTCCAGTTTTCTCAGTCTCTTGGCTTCTGCTTCTTCCTCTTCAGCTTTGTGCCTTCTAATCTTTGGATATTCCCATGATATTCCAAAAGGATGTTCCACCCTGTGCAGAGACAGTGCTGGAAGTGCCTGACACCCCAGATCCCAGACTGGCCAACAGGTCACCCATTCCATGCCTCATCCTTAAAATCCATTCTGATCCTTCTTCCTTGGACTGAGTGACTTTTAAAGGTCCTTTCCAAGACAAATTATTCCGAGAGTTTCTTGGCAGAGGAATGGATTTGAGGCTCTTCTGCACCAGTAAGTTGATTTTTGTTGCTTTTGTTGCAACAATGCCAAAAATTTGGGAAGGATCCTGCGATGCTGAGGATATATCAGCCATTTTCCAATTTCCATTTATCATTATTCATTCTCCTTCAGGACTGCCTTCTCCATTTGGAATATTCATTTCCTCCTAAAACTTCCCTCTTTTCTTTATTTCCTGTCCCTCTCACCTGTTTCAGGAGCCACCTCATCCCTCCCTTCTCTCAGGGTGCTGGTGGCTCATTGCACATCCTTGGTAGCACATGGGAAACATGGGAAAACTATTCCAAAGCAGTTAAATGGGATTCTTGGAACTTTTTAGCAACTTTTTTTTTTCCAAGCAAACAGGATTTGTGGGAGGTGGTTTGGTCCCAGCAGAGGACTGGGATGGCACAGCTGGTGGGGAGTGTGGGTATAAAATTCCAGTGATTCCCAGTTCAGTTCTTCTAGGATGTTCAATTCCAGGAATAGCTGATTGTCCCAGGCAGGACTGAAGTGGGAAATTTCTTTCCAAGGGCACACAAGAAGGGGGAAAAACTCCAAATGTGGGGATCCAGGGTCAGTGTCTAACACATTCTCCATGCACTTTGATGTTTTCCCAGCTTTTGCTGCTCTTTTCCTGCAGGCAGAGAATATTATTCCCATGGAATCCTCCACACAGCTTTCATTTACTAATTGGGACATAGGAATAATCAGGATAACCCCTGGCAATGGGAATTAGGTGGGATTAGTTATTGCTGGAATTGGTGTGTTTGGATTTGTGTTTTGAGGCTGTATCCAAGAACCTCCATTAAATTTCCCTGGGCAGCAGAGCCCTTCTGTGTTTGCCTTGGGAATTGCTGGGCTGGAGCTCCCCTTGGTGCTGGGTTTATCCTGCTCCATTCTGGGAAATTCCTCCCTGGGCAGCAGGACATTCTGGCTTTGCAGGATGGCAGCAGGAATATTTAATTCCCATGGGTTTGGGGATGGTGGTTGTTACTGCAGCCTTTGAGGAACATCCAGACATTGCCTAGGGAGGTGTGGACTCCCCATTCCTGGAAATATTCCAGGCCAGGTTGGATAAGACTTCAAACAACCTGGGCTGGGGAAGAATGGCCCTGCTCAAGGTGGGAGCTTCCAAATGATCCTGGAATTCTGCAATTCCCTGCTTGCAATGCTGTGGTGCTGCAAGAAAGGGAAGATTAGAATTCAGCAGCACCTCTGCCTGAATTGCTCTGCTGAGAAATTCCTCTGAAGGAAGGAATTGGAAAGCACTGCCTGGAATTGGGCTCACTGCTTTGTTCCCAGTGCTGATTTTTGGGAAGAGCCTCATTTCTTGTGCCAAAGGCTCCTCTCAGGGTTCCTGCATGGAGGAGGCAATGTTCCATGGATCCTGCTGGAGGCAAACACTGCCCATCTTTGGCAGCTGGGGAAGGAGGAGAGGAGGAAGCTGGGATTCAGTCTGGGATCCTCTGCTCTCCAGTCAGATCCACAGTTGGAGTTCTGGACTGAGAGAGGGATGGGAGGGGGTGGATCAGCAGTCACTGATGTCCTTCCCCTTCTTCCAGCTCCAGGGAGCTGCCTAAGGGCTGGAAACCCCAAACATCCAAGGATCAGGGCAATTCCTTGCTTTGTCACAGGGAATCCTCATCAGCCTCTGAGTGCTTTGTTGTCTCCATTCCCATTGGTTTTTTTTCATGTTTTTTGAGTTCATACCTGTTGTGCCTTTGTTCCCCCTGGCTTCATCCTGGTCCCAGATTTCTGGGATCAGCCATCTCCCACCTTCCTTTCCCACTTCTGTGGGAGTGCAGAAGCGTGGCCAAGGCCTGGTAGGAGCTGCACTTGCTCCTGAGCTCTCCCGTTCTGCCCCAGCCAGGACTTCCCAAACCTTCCCACTTTTCCCTGCTGCCTGAGGTCGTATCCAAGTGCCAAAAGCAAATCCTGACCTGAGGCAGGCGATTTCCTCCAGCCCACACCACATTCCTCCCTGGCTCTGGAGCAGCCCCTTCCCAAGGTAAGGGACACTTCCAGCTTCCTAGGAGCTTTTCCTGCTTTTCTGTTGCATCCAATCCCTGTCACGCCATGCTCAGTGTCCTGACTTCCCCACCTTCTCAGCACACCTGTGGGATGAAGGGAACCTCTCCCTGTCTCCACCTCTTGATTCCTGAAAATCTTTGCAGCACAGGAACATTGTTTTTTCTTGTGATTCCCCTTCTTCCCATCCCGGGCTTGCTGCAGTTCCCATGGCTCAGAGTCGGGAGTCCCAGGTGGGGGTGGCACAGGCCTGTCCCTCTGGGATATCCAATTTTGGGAAGTTTGTGTGCAAAGGGAGTTTTTCCTAGGACACTGCCAGACTCTTTGAATCCTAACTCTTTTCCTGGGACATCCCCAGCCCTCGGTGTTGGCACAGAAGCCTCACCTGCAGCTCCAGCTTCTCACCTTTCCCTCCACGAGTCCAGGGAAAACTCTCGAGCTCCTGTCCTGGCACTAAGCAGAATTCCTAATGGCATAGGAATACTTGGGGATGGGCTGTGCCACCCTGTCTGGAATATTGTGCCCTGCAAATCCCTTTCCTTTGGCTCTGCCTCTCTGGAAAAGCCCTTCCTGCCTGTCACCTGTCTCCCATCCTGTGCTGGGGCAGCTCAGAGCAGGATACCCTGGATTCATTTCCTGCTGGATCCTAATTGCCTCCTTAGAGCTGAAGCCTTTGGCATTTTTTTTGGATGAACCAGCCCTTCCAGGGAGCTCTGAGCCTGCTTCTGGCAGGGCTTGGAGCACTTGGATATGCAACAGGGGGGGGAAAACAGCCCAGCATCCTGCGTGGTCCCCGTGCTCATCCTGGGAATGCTGCCCTCTGAATCCCTGCTCCAAGCTGCCCCAGCATGAAGATTCCAAGGAAATTCTAGCACTCCTCATGTGCCCTCCATTCTCCACGTGACGTTTTTTGTACCTCTGTAAGAAAGATCTGAATTAATCCCGCTGTAAAGAAAGATCCGGATGATGAATTATATCCTAATTCCAGAAACATGGATGTATATAAATTTTCTGTATATTCTATGGCACTCTGTATAAAATGGATGTTGGAAGCATGGCTGGAGTATGTGACTGTTCCCAAGGATGTCCTGGACGTGGATGGTTGGGACTTGCCTGTGGTTTCTGCCTTAAAGGGTGGTGAGTGAGTTGGAGAGGTGGGGAGAGCACCAGGAATTGGGTGTGTGGCTCTTGGAAAGGATCCAGGTAATCACTTGGGGTTGATTGTCTCCTCTCCAGCTCCCTCTGATCTGAATCTCAGCGTTTGGAGTGGGAAAACACTTGGGGGAACATCCAGAGGTTGTGGATTTGGCATCCCATGGGTTGGCTGGAGCAAGCTGGAATTGTCCTGGGAAAAGTAGAAGGTGTCCCTGCCCATGGCAGGGATTGAACTGGATCTTCAAGGATCTTCAAACCATTCCAGGATTCCATGATCCCTGTCCCTTGAGATCAGTTCTAGGAATCGCTGCAGTGGAGAAGGAAATTAAGGAAGGATGTGGATGCTTTGAGTTATTCCAAGTTAAATTCAACCTTTCCTGTAAAAGGAAGGAATTTAGTGCAGACAAGGGATTTTTTGGGAGTGGGTGGGAAGGACAGGGATAGGAGTGTGAGTGCTGTCAGTCAAGGATATATCCTTAATATTCAATATATTGGATATTCCAGCCTGAATAGTGTAGAGATCTCTCCTTTGGATGAACATCAAGGTGCTGGGATCCTTCTGTGAGCTGGCTGAGTCCAAACTGGGATTTTCCCAGGACATGGCTCTGGATTTGTAAAGCAGGATCTCACTGCCTGAGAGCTCTATGTGGAGCAATTCCACATAATCCATATTCTGGAAAAGGGAAAAGCTGAATTTGTGGCTCACAGGGTCAGGGAATAAGGGCAGGAGAAGTCTTGGAGCTCGCTGACCAGCCAGGAGAAATTCAGGAGGAAAAGGAATGCCTGGAAGTGTGTAATCCTATTAATGGCTGCATGGAATTGTTTTTATGGCTGCTTCTGAAGGGACTGTCAGGGAATTAAGAGCTCAAAGGTGGCTGAACTACTGAGTTCCTATAAAAATGCCTATAAAAAGTGCTGGAATGTTGAAGTGCCTGATGTTTTGGGATGGTTTTGTGGGATTTTTTTTTTCCCTACCCGGAGCTGTATCAGCCTCATAAAAGGATATTGGCTGTTCTGGAAACCCTTCCTCTACTGGGCAAGGAAAACATCCAAGTCTGGCTGCTATCCTTGGATAAACACGGAATAATCCATGTTTAGGAGAGGCTGCTTTAATTCTGTTTTAAAGTATGAAAATCTATGGATGTGGACTCAGCAGGAATGGGGGATGCTGCTGTAAAACCTATTAAAAGCCTTCCTTAGGGATGTAGTCGTGTTTTCCAAGGAGATTCTCTGGCTGCTGGGTGTGTTGGTGGCCTTAGGAAAAAAAATTCCAGCTTATTGAGAAAGTTTTTTTCCAATCCATTGACAAAAAATCTGTAACTACAGAAAAACCCCAATTTTTCCAACAATTTTTGAAGCATTCCCCAGCAAGTAAAGAAAATAACGGGAATATTTAATTAATTGAAGCTGAGATGTAATTGTTAATTAATTCAATTGAAAGCAGCATGACACAAATAGTTCCTCAGGGTTTTTCCAAGGGTTCCAGGTTGTATTTCCATTGGAAAAGAGGGAAAGGAAATTGTGATCTGAGGGTGATGATCCAGATGTAATTCCTGGCCTCTTCCAGCATCATTTGCATTTTCCTGCCTCCTCAGCAGCATCTCCTTGGATTTTCCAGCAATCTGTGCTCATCCTTCCTTGGAAAACACATCCAGCCCTTGTTTGGCCTTGTTTGTGCTGGCAGAGTGGGCAGAGGTTTTCCAGGATGTCCCCACTGGCAGAGGGTGGGTGACACTTCCAGCTGCCTTGACTCTTCACACTTCCAGCACCTGAGGTCTCCAGGATGTGTGTTCCTCCCTGAGGATGGTCCTTTATCCCTCTGTGAATCCATGGGGATGTTCTCTCTGCCTTTGGAGTTAATGGATAACCAGGAAGGGATTGATCCCTGTCAGGAGGAGATAACAGAGGGAGCTCTGCTTTCCCTGGAGGCTGGAAAGGATTTCCCAGAAAAGCTGTGGATATCCCACCCCTGGAACTGTCAAGTCCGTGTTTGACAAAGCTTGGAGCAATTTGGGATAGTGGAAGGTGTGGAATGGGATGAGTTTTGAGGTCCCTTCCCACCAAACCACTGAGATTTGGGGAATTTGTGCCTGGGATTGCAGTGGTGTGCGAGTAGGAGATTCCAAGTATTCCAGCATCTCCCTCAGTGGCACAGCAGCTTCTCTGGGACCTGGTCCCACCAGGAGAAATGGGTTGTGTATCCACTGGAAATCCTTGGATCCATGATCCTTGCTCAGCTGAGCCTCACGTGAAGCTCAGTGATTCCAGCACCTTTCCAGAGACTGAGATGTCCATGCTTAGAGCTGGTGGGAAAAGGCTGAAAATTGACTGCAAATCCTCCCAGTCCTGCTCAAGAATCCCAGCTGGAGGTTGGGATGTGGGGAGGGATGGGGCAGGAGAGGAGGAAATTCCTGAATTGTTGTTTTGTTGGAAACTGGACTTTGAAATTCAGCTCTGGAGGGAGCCCTGGCCACACCTTCCATGAGTAATATCCCAAGGAATATCCCTCCACCCCTTCCTGGCTTGTGCTCCTGGTGAGCCACAGGGAGAGCAGGGTTTGCAGGGAGCACGACCCAGAGGGGATGGGGAAGGGGGAGGAATGTGGGAAATGTGGAGGGCAGGAGAAAGGGAGACCAAGGAGGGACTGGCTTTGGATCTAATTGAACTGCCTCCATATATAGATCAAAGCAATGCCCTTAATTTTTAATTTTTTTGGGATTCAGAGCTCTCTAGGATCCCTTGGGGATCCCACAAATCCTGAAGTGTTGAATTCCCAGCTCACTGCAGGAAGGGAGCTGGACCATCCCATAGGGATGAGCTTGGCTCCATCCCTTGGTGTGTTTTCCCAGTGGTTCTTTTAATCAGATCAGGGAAGGGAATGAGCAGCAATCTTTGGGAGTGAGGGCTGGGAAACAGGAGGAAAACTCAGGTGAGAAGGTCATGGATCATCCACACCTCAGTTTGGATACCAGGGAAGGAGGAAAGATGGGAAGGAGCAAAGATTCTTTGGGATATATCCAAAAGAAGGTGTTCTGGGAATGGCAGCACTCGGTGAGGGCAGAACCCTCAAATGTGAGGATTTGAATCCTTAATGAGCTGTTCCTAAAGGGATTTTCCTGTCTGGTGAGGGGTGTGTGGCACTTGGGAGTGTCTCTATTTCCAATGTTGACATTGTTCCTAAAGAAAGGAGCATTGTATTTTTATTGTAAATTATTTGCTCCGCAAGATTTTACACTCCAGGATGAGGAATCCCAGTCCAAGGGCAACACTGTCAATCCAGAGAGATCCAAATGCAGATTGGGGGTCTTTTCCCAAATCTTTTGGTCCTCCTTGGACTCAGCTGTCGCAGGCAGGAACTTGTGGAAGTGCTGGTGGAACTGGATGGATTTTCAGGTCCCTTCCCACCCAAACCACTCCAGGATTCCATGGTCCCTGTCCTTCAGGATCAGTTCTGGGAAAACTCTCCTTCAGTGGAGAAGGAAATTAAAGAAGGAGCTTGATGCTCTGAGTTATTCCACGTTAAAGTCATATAAAAAGAAGGATTTTAGTGCAAACAAAGTGGATTCAAAGGCAATTTTTGGGAGTGGCTGGGAATGACAGGGCTAAAAGAGGAGCTTGAGTGCACTCAGTTAAGAATATATCCTAAATATTTGATATTTGGGGTATTTGAGCCAGAATAGTGTGGAAATCTGCCCTTTGGATGCTGGGATCTCTGTGCAAGGAAGGTGAGTCCCAACTGGGATTTTCCCTGAACAGTGAGGGGTAAATCAGGATCTCATGGCCTGGGGCTGTTCCCAGCTGAATAATTCCATGGATGAGCTTTAAGGCCCCTCCCAAGCCAAACCATTCTGGGATTCTAAATCACAGAATCATGGACTGTGATGCTACAAAAAAAAAATATTATTTTCTGAATCCAGAAAACCATGGGATATGATCCCATGGATTCCAGGGCTCTAAATGACAGGATTGTGCATTCTAGGATTTGAAATCCTAGAATCATGGAATATCCTGAGTTGGAAAAGACCCCCAAACATCATCCAGTCCAATTCTGACTTTACAGCCTGGGGCTGTTCCCAGCTGAATAATTCCATGGATGAGCTTTAAGGCCCCTCCCAAGCCAAACCATTCTGGGATTCTAAATCACAGAATCATGGACTGTGATGCTACAAAAAAAAAATATGATTTTCTGAATCCAGAAAACCATGGGATATGATCCCATGGATTCCAGGGCTCTAAATGACAGGATTGTGCATTCTAGGATTTGAAATCCTAGAATCATGGAATATCCTGAGTTGAAAAGACCCCCAAACATCATCCAGTCCAATTCTGACTTTATTGCCGGATTGAATAATTTAATTAAAACATTACAGGGCTGGGCTCCTCTTCCCAGGAAAAATCCATTTTTCCCTTAATTTCCCTTCCTTCCCACGCAGCTTCTGCCCCAACCAGGGGGCTGAGAGCAGGAACAAGAGGAGCAGGGACTAACAATTGTCTTAATGTGGAGAGAGAGAGAGAGAGAGAGAGAGGAGAAAAAAGGGCTCCTTCTCTCCACCCCGAAATAATAAACCCATTACTGTCCCCAATCCTCAATCCCCCTCCTCTCCCGGGAGAAGAATTGGTCACTGCACAGCTGTGGGAGCAGCATAAATATATTTATATATCCCAGAGAATCTGCCCTTCTCAATTGGGATGTGGGGCTGGACAATCCCCCATTGTGCCCTGGCTGGCCTGAAGCAAAAAGGCCCCACAGTTTGGGGTTGGCAGGGCCCTGGTGCTCCCAGAACTGGGAACTTCATGGAATTTATTCCCAACCAGCCCTTGTTTATTTGATTGGAGTCTTTATGGGGTGGGGGGGGGAAAAAGGGGGAGTGGGGCGTTTTTTGGGATTGGGGGAACATCTGGGGAGGACAAAGCACAGCTGGGCCTTCAGGGCTTGGGGTTTGGGGTGGCATTTGGGGCTGGGTTTGGGGGTTTGGGGCTGATTGCTGTGGTGGGATTTGCTGTTTGGGGCTGGTTTAGGGTGATTTGAGGGCTGGATTTGGGGCTGATTTCTATGGTGGGATTTGGTGTTTGGGGCTGGT
>JAHLSL010000243.1:399564-422691 GCA_025920805.1 Petroica traversi | reverse complement strand
AGTGGAAGTGTCCAAGGGCAGGCTGGACGGGCTTGGAGCAACCTGAGTAGTGGAAGTGTCCAAGGGCAAGCTGGATGGGCTTGGAGCAACCTGAGCAGTGGAAGGTGTCCCTGCCCATGGATGATCCTTCCAGCTGCTTCCAACCCAAGCCATTCCCTGAGTCCATGATCTGGAGCTGGGAGCTGATCTAGGGAGGTGCAAGTAAAGCCCTGGTGCTTCCCAGCCCATTCCTTGGCATCCCTCCCATGTATCACAGCCTGGGATGGCATTGCTGTGGCACAGCTCTGCCACCCTTGCCAGGTAGCCCTCCTGCCTCTCTCTCCAGTGGTGTTGCTGATTGGACTTTGCACTCTCCGATAAGAATCCCGGGACACTGAATGTACCTGAGGAATGATTAACCAGCATGTGCCGTGCCAGAGGACAAGGGAACAGCTGTGGCTGGGGACACAAACGGGAACGGCCTCATGGCTTTTGGGGCTGAGCTTTCCAGGTGCCCACGCCGTGCTCCAGCGTTGTTCAGGAGAGACAATCCTCAGCATGAGGCATTCCAGAGGGATTCCCAGAATAGCGATGGACAGACAGGGATGGGACAGTGAGCAGGGGAGGTGTCCTGCAGCTGTGGAGAGGAAATGGGAACTCTGAGAAGTGGAGGGTGGGTTGATCCCTGGAAGTATCCAAGTCCAGGCTGAGCAGGGCATGGAGCAACCTGGGCTAGTGGAAGGTGTCCCTGCCCATGGCAGGGAATGGAACTTGGATGAGCTTTAAGGTCCCTTCCAACCCAAACTACTCCAGGGTGGTTGGACACCATACCCGGCTATCCAGTGGCTCCCACTTATATTTTCATGGATCTATCCTTTTATCCCAACTGACTGGAGTGCTTGGCATGCCCTTGCTTATCCAACAGATTTTCCTTCTCCCCATTTGGAGAGTCATGGAATCATGGAATGCTTTGGGTTGGAATGGACATTAAAGATCATCCAGTTTCACCCCCATCCATGGCATCTTCTCCCTGATCCAGTGGATCCAGTGGTGGTGGATGGTGTGGCCAGCCCAGGATCCTGCACTCCCCTCTGGCTTCCAGCAGCACCTGGAGCGTGTTCAAGGCACGTTTGAAGGAAAGGCCTCCTTCCCGAGGGAATTTGTAACGTGACACTCAGGGTCCACCACTTATCTCACTGAACTTTGCCTGCTTTGGGGCAGTTACTCCGAACAGGGAGAGGGAAATGTGGGAAGAGTGGCCAGGCCTCGCTGCAGACAGGGCAGATGGAATTGTTGTGGAATGAGAGCGAACACTTGTGGATTTCCCTGGGTTTTGGGGTGGTGGGGAGGAGAATTGATTTGAAAAGCCAAAGATGGTGTTTTAAACAGCCTTGGTGTGCTTGGATCCAGCCTGGGTGTAAAATCCTGGCGTTAAAGGAATTTTTGCTGGGTTTGATTTGATTTTCCATGTTTTTTTCCATAGTGTCTTTAGTATCTGCCCAGCTTTGCTGTGGAGAGGCAAATTGTTCTGGTTTTCCTACCCAAGTATTTTGGTGGGGAGGAGGCAGTGCAGAGAGCAAGGGATGGGCATGGAAGAGGATTTGTGGAAGACTCAGATGGGATTTCCAAAGAACGGAAGTTTCATTCACTGATTTAGAGAGTCCTGGAATGGTTTAGGTCGGAGGGACCTTAAATCACATTTTGTTTCGTGGGCAGGGACACTTTCCACTATCTCAGGCTGCTCCAAACCCCGTCCAGCCTGGCCTTGAACGCTTCCAGGGATTGGGGAGTCTGCATCATTTATGGCTTTTAATCCCAGGGGCCGATTGCTCGAAATCCGCATAAACAGGAAAGTAAACATCTTATCAGCCTGCTGATCTTAGCTTATCTTCTGTGTTATGACAAGCCAGAGTTTATGGACATTGATTCATGGGAGCACTAAAAAGGGCGCTTTGACTTTATTGGGAATGAAACACCTGCTTAACTAAAGGAAAGCTTGGAAAACAGAGCCTTAGAAGGGCCATCAAACCATTTTACAGTTGACTGCTTGCTGATAATGCAGTCAGTGCCCCTCTCCTGAACAGAAATGGGGATTTTCCAGATGGGATACCATCCATCCCAAAATCCAAGGAGTTCTGGGCAGGGGGAATCCTACCTGTCCATGTCCCCTCTGTCCTGTCTTGTTTTAACTCAGTTTTTGGGAGAGGTGTTGGGATGGAGGGGTTGATGTGCAGTGAAGGCCAAGCCTGGATTGGTCAGGGCCTGGAGCAACCTGGACTAGTGGGAGATGTCCCTGCCCATGGAAAAGTTGGGACTGGATGATCCTTAAGGTCCCTTCCAACCCAAGCCAGGCTGAGAAATAAAAATATTCCCAAACTCACCTCATGACGTTGAGGAGCCAGAGGGATACAGCGAACAGCTCTGTGAGGATCTGCAGGCTTTCACAGCCCAGGATAAGGAGTTTAGATGCTGGAAATTGTCCTCGGGAAGAGGAACTGGACAAACTCAATCCAGTCCAGCAGGATGGAATGTGGAATGTTAAGGTAGGGACCTTTCCTACTTCTGGCTCTGAACATCCCAGGGGCACCTGTGGATGCAGCTGGTCAGGAATGATCACTGAGAGGGATTTTTCCAGGATTTTCAACCTGTAAAAAGTCGGATTTAAGTTGGAAAACCCCGTAGGATGATGGAGTGCAACCATTCCCCATTCTCATGTCCCTCATTGCCAGTTGTGTTGCAACAGGGATGAACTCCCAAGGTTTTTTCCCACTGTCACAGAGAGTTTATCCATGACATTGAGGTCACCATCCCAGTTTTGCCAGGAGAAAAGGGCTTTGCCACCTTTTCCTTTCTCGGATCCATACAATCCCTTGCACAGGTGGTTGAATAGGCACGAGGGGCCAGGAATCTTGGGAGTTTCTTTCACCCCACATGGAATAATGGAATAATTTAGCTTGGAAAAGCCTGCCAGGATCACTGAGTCCAGCCATTCTCCTGGCACCACCAAGGCCACCACTAACCCACATCCCCAAGTGCCACATCCACACAGATTTTAACTCCCTCTGGGGATGGGGACTCCACCCCTGGAGCCTCTTCCATTGCTTTACAACCCTTTCCATGAAGCAATTTTCCCTAAAACCCAGCCTAAATCTGCCCTGGTGCAACTTGAGGCCATTTCCTTTTGTCCTGTCCCGTTTTCCTTGGGAGCAGAGCCTGACTCCCACTGGCTCCTTGTCAGGGAGTTGTGGAGAGCAAGAAGATCCCCCTGGAATGTTTTTGACTCGGGTCCCTTCCTTGGGGGTCTGTGCTAAGAAAATCTTTGTACCTGGTATTTAATTTGGAGACGACTCGTTCCCACCTTCCTGAGTGACCTCCTGATCCTCTCCTCCCCATGCCACATCCTCGAGCAGCATGCCAGGAACCTTCCCTCTGGATTTGGGCCTCTCCAGCCAGCTGAGTGCTTTGAATTGATCCCAGGAACACCCAGGGAGCACACGGGATGGATGGGATCCAAGCAGCACGTTTGGTATCTCGCCTGTATTGTCTGGGGAGTGTTTGCTAAATCCCTGGAGCAGGAAATATGTTCCAAGATGGCTCAGAGTTGGTCAGAAAAGGCAAACATGGGTTTTTGGTGTGTTTTTTTTTTTTTTTTTTTGTTTAAAAAGAAACCTCAATTCAGTGTGAAAAGTAGATGTGGGAATAGTCAGCATGGCAGTGATCCCTAGGCAATTTTGGGGTTTCAATAATGAGTTCAATTGTGTAGAATCCTGGAATGCACCCTAAAGACCATCCAATTTCACCCTTTGCCATGAGATCATGGAGGCAGAAGTGACAGCCCTAGGCCTGTCCCCTAAAGGCACCCTAAAGACACCTAAAGACCATCCAATTTCACCCTTTGCCATGAGATCATGGAGGCAGAAGTGACAGCCCTAGGCCTGTCCCACGTCTCTTGGTCACGTTAGAAAAGTAGGATCCTCCTTGGGAGCTTTTTGCCACGTGGCTGAGGAAGCTTTTGATGCCCTTTGTGATTTTCTTGGGAGTATATTCCAGAGCAAACGGCCCAGTTGTGTGAGCTGCAGGAAAACCCTTGTGACCCAACGCTCCTCCTTGTGAAAGATCCGTAGTGGTTGCACAAAACTTGGGATGGCCCTTCCCAAGCCCTGGAAAAAGTCCCAGCTGGATAAATAGCTCTGCTTTTTCCTCCCAGTCTCCTCTGGAGATTATCCAGCCTGGACAGACCTTGGTGCCTCTCAGCTGGATGGGAGGGAATGATGTGTCTGATCTGGACACGGTGTTCCAGATGCTTGGCTGCCTCTGCTCCTGTATCCTGGTGCTGTTCCGTTCTTAATCTCCCTCCTTAAGGCTTGTTTTGTGCTGGGGGGGTTTCCAGGAGAGGCAGCACTGCTCCAAATCCTGAGTTATCCCAAGTTCTCCATGTTTGTAGTGTGGGTGTCTTAGAATTGGGCTGATCGTGGCTCATCCTGGACCTCCAGATTCCCTAAGAGCCTTTCCTGAGCCCTGCAGCAAGCTCAGTGTCCAGGGACTGCATCCCTGGGTTTTTTTCCTCGGAAGCAGCAGAGCAGCAGGAACACAGCTTAGTATTTGCCATCAACTTTGTCAGCTCCTTGTGCTTCCCTGAGTATTCCCTCTCCCAGTCACTGCTGAGCATGGGAAAGCTCTGGGGAGCTGGACTGAGTTTCTTCTTGGTGCTGGTATGTAGCTGCTAATTATATTATTAATTTTTTTAATCCGTTCTGGGAATAATTCATTCTGAGGGAACGATGTAGGATATGGATATGGGCCTTCACCACCACGGCAATGTCCCGGAGTTCATCCACATCATATTATCCTACGGAAAACATCCCTCCTGTCCCCCTAGAGTTGCAATCTGGATAAAACAAGGTCAGGTGAGGCATCCCAGAAGGGATCCTCAGGACCTTCTCCCCATCCCTGTTGTTCCGGGGGATGAGGCCCCGACCTCGTGCAGCAGAAGTTGCCAGATGAAGTGGCCTCCTCCAATCCTGTTGTCCCTGCTCCAACACCCTCATCCCGGGAAGAGAGATAAAGGCGTTGTCTCCAAACAAACAGGGCAATGTGCCCCCCTGGGCAGGCACCTTGGAGCCTCCCAAATGGAGCCGCTGTTCCTGCCCTCGGAGAGCATGAATGGACAAGCGTGGCATTGACGGCCGCGGGGACAGGGACAAACGCGCCTCTGTGTCCTCTCTCACACCTTCCCCTCCTCCTCCTCGGCCCCCGTTCTTCCAGGACAATGGCTCCATCCATGCCAAGGTTCACAGCTGGCAAGGGTGGGGGAAAAGCCAGGACAAGGGTGGGGAGCTGCCGGGAGAAAGGGATGCAGGAGGGAGAACGGCGCTGGCGAGGGGAGATGGGGAAATTCCAGGAGGGTTGGAGGAGAGAAGGTGCTCAGAGGGAGGGCTCAGGGAAGTTTGGGAGGGAGGATCACCCTTTCTGCCTTCTTTTCCTGCAGAGCTTCCCAAGGAGTGGGCCCGTGGCACAGCAGGATAATTTCCTCTGGCTCCTCGCACTTTCTGTGCCTTGGGATGTCTCCCCACCGACACTTTGTCCTCCTGGGAATGGAGGGCGTTTCATCCTTATCCATGAGTTTGGGGTGTTTCCCAGGGCCCTGTCCACCTAATCCAAAGGTGCTTTTTGCCAAATACATTAATCTGTGGATGTAAATAGGGAGTTGTGGGATCACGTAGGAGCAGGGGGAGCTTTCCAGGGAACAGGGATGTGCTGCTGCCTCTGGACACTGGGTGTTCAGGGAATCCTGGAATGTTTTGGGTTGGAAAGTGCCTTTAAGATCATCCCATTTCAACCCCCTGCCATTGGTTTGATTGTGTTTCCTACCAGGCCAGTTCAATATTCCAGGGGTTTTGCCTCTGGAGCTGTCTCGCTGTTATCCACGTTGTTGCTCCAGAGTCTACCTGGACTCCTGTAAATGCTCTTTTCTCCCTAAGTCCGGGAGTTTGGCCCAAATCCCACTGTCCTGTATCCCTATCCCTGATCACTTCTTTCCGTGCATCCTGCCCTGCCTGGCATGGGATAGTTTCTCTAGGAATGCACAGGGATTGGGTGTGGGAGCAGAGATATTGGCTGGGAGCTCACCAAGACCTCCCAGGAAGGAGGGGGTCAGGTACAGGTGGGTTGGGAATATTGGTGGCCCCTCCATGGAGAAGGTTTGGCAGGACATGTCTGTTCCAAGCCTGTATCCATTGCTCCATTCATTAGTTTGTTTTAATTCCATGACACCTAAATTCTCATGAATCCACAAATCCTTAGCCCTTGGTGTTTTCCTTAGGATCTTATCCCACGGATCCAAGAGCTCATCCTTGGCTGTGTTTTTGGTGTGGACTTAGTACGAATTTGGACGCTCCGGTACGAACAGGGAATACAGGAATTGCCCCATTCCTTTGGAGGGACAGGACTGTCCTTGGGGATGGGCTGGCAAGGGAATGTCCCCAGGACAGGCCATAGGGGCTGGCTGAACCTCAGCATTGCCTGGCATAGTCCCACCTTTTGTGATGGGAAGGGACATGGGCCAGGTTGGGATGTATCAGGAAGGGTGTCCTAATCCAAGGGTGATATTCCTGGGGAGAGCAAAGGATAACAGTAATGGGCTGAGGAGGGGCTGTGGTTCAGGGAGAAGGCCTGGAACCCCTGGAAATGCCTTGGGCACCTGGGACTTCACTTCGAGGTGGTCTTTGGGGAGCTGTGGGAGCGCTGGCTCCGTGTCCCGCTCTGGTTACAGGAGCCCCATTTGGGGGCTGCTTATCATCCCAGTCAAGTAATAAAGAGCATTAATTAAGCAGGAATGCTGGGCTGGGATCCAGGGGGAGCCAGGGGCTCCTCCAGGGTCACTGGAGGGGGTGGAAGCAGCCCAGGCTTGGGCACTTGGGGGAATAGGGACGCCATCCTGCTGTTCCTTATGGAATCAGCTGTGTCCAGGTATACAGCCCAGCTCTCTAGGTTTGCCATGATGGCAGGCATGGGAGGGATGCTGTTCCCAGCAGGAGCAGCTTCTCCCTGCCTGGCAGAGCCCTCCAGGTTGGGAAGAAGCTGCGAAGCCGAGCGCTGGCCCTGCAGCTCCCTGGGCTTAGGCAGTGTTTGGTTTGTTTGCCATGGCCCGGATTCCTGGTGCTCGCGGCCAGGCTGGCAGCCAATCCCCCCAGGCCGAAGGATAAACACGGCAGGAGGGAGAAGGGGGTGAGGAGCAGCGCAGGGGCCCCGGGAATGTGCCGATGCTGCAGCCTGGCTTGGGGATTGCACAACCAAGCCCTGGTGCACGGACACAGGGATGAGCCCAGGGATGTGCCAGGGCTCTCGGCCTCATGGAGCACCAGCACTGCTGGGGCATCCCAGGTAATTCCTGGTGGAGCTCCATGCTGTGTGACCTGCTCATCTGTGCATCCCACTGCTGCTCCAGCACGTGCTGGAGGATCACTAGGAGAGGGGCTACATGTAACCAGAAACTCCTGGGGTCTCCTGATCCTATTCCACCCTGCGCCAGTTTGGGTATTTTATCACATCCCAGGCTGTTCCGTGCCTCAGTTTTCCCTGAAAATTCTCCAGTACGTGGCTCCAATGGCACTGGGAAGCTCTGGGCTTGGCACAGCCTCTTCTCCTCCTCCTCCCCGGTGTCCCCCCACCCCTGGCTGATGTTCCCCAGCCCCCGTGGAGCGCTGACCTCGTCGTCATCTCCAGCTTCCCACATCTGGTTCGTGTTAGCGCATCCCGGGATGAAGTTCTCCAGCTCTCTCCCTTCCTCCCACCCCCAGGTGACCCAGGCAGGATTAGGGGTGATTTGAAGACAGGCAACAGAGTAGGAATTGAAGAGGGAGGGGGGACTGTTATTAATAGAAATTCCATAAACTTCTCAGCCTATCACTCCAGGAAGATTCCAGGTTAAATCCCTCAGACCGTAAATATGACAATTCACGGGGGCCAGGCTCTGTTAACTCTTTCCAAGCCCTAAGGCCCCGTGCCCACCTCTGGGAGCACCCAAAACTGGGACAAGGAGCTGGGAAGGTGCTACCAGGAGGGATGAGCCAGTCAGAGCAGGGGCAAGGAGGAGGCGGCGGCGTGGGAAGCACCTCCGTTGGGATGTGCAGCGTGTTTGGAGGTTTGGGGAAGGCAGAGAAAACCAGTCCAAACATTGGGATTCCTGACATTCTCACACGTCCGGGGGCCTCAGCCCGCCCGGCTCCGCTCACGAGGAGGGTGCTGAGGGTTTAACTTCTTGTTCTTCAGGCAGAGGTTGGGGTTTTTTTTGGGAATGCCACTGCTCTTTTCCCAGGGAAAGGTTGGAAAGTAGAGTGGTGACATGGTGGGAGAGCAGGGTGACAACATCAGGGACAGAGGAGAATGGGATGTAAGAGAGCTGGCAGGTTTGGGATGGATGAGCTCAGAGCTTCCCTGGGCTCCTCCATCTTTCCTCTGCTGGGATGAGATGTGGGAGCCTGTCCCATGCCGAGCCATGTGGGTGTTGAGCTTCCCTCCCTGGTGGCTTCCCACTAATCCCTGCTTGGGAGGGGGAGGGAATGCCGGTGCTGTTGGGATCTCGTGACTATGGAGCAGTATTAGCTTTTAATTAATCACCTAAGCTGGCTTCGGTAAGAGCCGGGCTGCATGGAAGCTCCGGGCAGTGGGACATTCCTTGTCCCTGCTCTGATATCCCTGGATTTGTACAAATCCCACTTTCCTGGAGCAGAGGAAGATCCTTTGTTTCTGGTGGGCAGCCACATCTCCCCTCCAGTCCTGACGCACCTCTCACGTCACCGGGCTTATCTCGCCCTCCTCAAGGTGACTTCAAGAAAGCAAAGGAATCCTGGAATGGTTTGAGTTGGAAGGACCTTAAAGCTCATCCAGTTCCATGGCAAGAACACCTTCCACTATCCCAGGTTGCTCCAAGCGCCGTCCAACCTGGCCTGGAACACTTTTAGGGATGGGGCAATGACAGCTTTTCGGGGGACCCTGTACCAGGGCCTCAGCACCCTCATAAAATAGGGAGGTGCAGCATCCCACTGTCTGTAGAGGGCTTCTCACTATGGATGGTTCCTGGGCTCCTCTTCCACCACAGAAGAGCTTCTGGAGTTTGGAGGTGTGAGGGAAACCTGCTGGGATCAGACTTTTCTTGGACAGGCTGAGTCACGAAAATTGGCCAAGTGTCCTTTTTGTTGCTTTGATCGTGGATCCCAGCGCTGAAACTTGGGATGAAGACAAGTTTCCTGATGGCCTTTGGGGTGGATGTTTGCCAAAGGCATCCTGTGATTTATAGGCCAGGGTGGTTTTTTTTGGCCTGGAGGGAGGCAGTGAAGCAGGGGGAGGATTCCCACCCTCCTGGCTGGAGGTTTTGGGGATGTTGTAGGATCACAGTGAGGGCTGCAAGATGGGAGATGTGTTTGTGGTGAAGTGTTGGGAGCAGGCTATGGCAGAGATCCTTAGGGATGAGTGAGGGATGGCCATCAGTGAGCTCCCATAACTCTGAGGACAAGAGAGTGGACCTGTCAAATCCCAGGAACTTCAGGAGAGGATGTGGCTGTCAGAGAGGAGGGACACTGAGGTTTGCAACTCCATACTGGAGGTACTGGCCCTGCTGGAGATCCTGGAGGCTCTGCCTGCTCTGTCCTCTCCTCAGCTCAGTGTTCACCTGGAAGCAGCATCGTGTGTCCCTGTTCCGGATGGATCCTGTGTTCACATGGAAGAGCATCCCCACCCTGTCTCCCAAGTCCTTGGGCTCTGCCATGGAGATGTTCCAAAACCGAGCAGTTACTCAGGATTTTCCCCCACTCCAGCCAGGGTTTCTAAGGCAGAGATCCCTGCATCCACACACACCCTGTCCGCTTGGCAGAATTCCTAGCTGGATTTATTTCTGCCGATTTGCCTGTCTTGGTATGAAAGGGATTTGCAGAGGGAGAGCTGCAATTGGCTGCGATGGGCTTGGAGCCCCCTGGGCCGGCCTTTGCGGATCAGTGGGTGACCTTTCCCGGGAACCTGGGGGATCCAGGGGGTCAGGGGCTTCTCCTGGGCTTTCACGTGGGGTCTTTCAGGATGGCCTTTCACTGACTTCCTTATCAGAGCGGGGGGGAGTTGGATCTTCTCTTCCACTTTCTTGGCAGTGCCTTTGGCACCACGGGCTGGCTCTGGCCCCGGCGGGCTCCGGACTCCCACTTGGGAGAGACAGATAAAGGAAGGATTTTCTGTCAACAAAACCCTGCCCAACTTCCCTGGAACAGGGCAGGGAGGGGAGGAGGAGCCCTCCAGAGAAAGGACAGGGAAATCCACTGCCTGCCCATAGAGCAGAGGAGAGGGAGGAAGGTCGGGTGTTGCAGAGGAGAAATTCCAGTGTGTTCTGCAAAGGATCCAGAGGAAATCATAGAATGTCCTGAGTTGGATGGGATGCTGAAGGATCTGGTTCCCTCCATGTGTCTGAATCCCTGCCCTGGCTGGTTCCACGTGCCTGATCTCAGGTTTTACACTGGGATGCAGTGGGTATGGACAGCTGGCAATCCCCAGGGATCTGCTGACCTAGTCAGTCATTCCTGCCCGTGGCAGGGGGCTGGAATGAGATTATCTTTAAGATTCCAACCTATCCTGTGATTCCATGATTCTCAGATGAGTTCCTTGACTCTGCAAGGCAGTGTTTCCAAGGCCCTCTCCTGTCGTGCTCCTGGCTCATGTTTCCACCTCCTCTCCTCTCCAGGCCATGACATTAATGGAGCTCTGGAACCATCCAACATTGACACCAGCATCCTGGAAGAGTACATCAGCAAGGAAGACTCTCCGGAGATGTAAGTGCTTTCCTTGCTCCACAGGTGAACCTTGTGCTTTTCCACAAAGGGGCCACAGGATCCTGGAATGGTTTGGGTGGGAAGGAACCTTACAGCTCACGTAGTTCCACCCCTGCCATGGGCAGGATACCTTCCACTATCTCAGGTTGCTCCAAGCCCCATCCAACCTGGCCTGGAACACTTCTGGGGTGCAATAGCCACAGCTTCTCTGAGAAACCTGTTGAGCAATTTCCAGCTCTAAAATTTGAAGAAATCACCTCTGTCCTTCCAACGTCCTCTTGGGTTACTCTTTTCTCCTTTATTATTCCCTGCTCTTCCTGGCTCCCTTCCTTTGAATTTCCCCAGTCTCTTTTGTTCCCTCTCTTTATCCCCCCTAAGGGCACCATAAACACTTTTTCTTAATTTGAGCAATGGGAACGCAGGCCTTGGGAGCTCCAGTTAAATCCTCTGGACTACACAAGTGTGGAGAAGGGAAGATCTCCCTGTGTACCCCAGCTTTGGGAAGGAGGAGGGAGCAGACCTGGAGAGCACCAAGGGAATCTGGGAGCAGGGTGGGATCTTTGGCATAGCTGGTCGGGAAAGCTGGAGCACGGTGAGCAGGTTACACCTTCCTTGAGATCACTGTCCTGGGCGCTTTAGCTCTCCTGGGTGGATTTTGGACTCTTCCATCAGGTCCCACTGACCTGTTCCCTGATCTTGTCTCGTTTTCTCCCTCAGCTGCTTCCCTGAGATCCCTGCTCCTGCCAGCTACACACACCCCCAGCCCTCCAGCTCTTCTGGCATCCCTGCACCTCCCGCCAGCTCCATCAGCAGCGTGAGCAATCCCTCTCCCAGTGCTCCCCTGCACCTCCCTCCTGCCAGCAGCCAGCTCCCCATCCGCCATGGTCCTCTCCTGGCCAACCCCTGCGGAGCAGCCTACGGAGCTCACCTCAACTGCAACAACAACAATGGCATGGTGGTGCCCAAGGGCTTCCTGGGTGGCCACTGCCTGAACAACGTGGTCCCTCCAATCAAATCCGAGCCCAAGGCCTCCTATGCACCTGGGTGAGTGGGAATGGGGTGGCAGGGTAAGAGTGGCTGCTGGGATGGAGGCTTCTTCAGGCTGGTGGCAACTGGAGGGTCCCATGGAGCTGTGACAGGTGGCAGCTCTGTGGTAGGTCCTTGGTTTTGGATAAGTGGAGTCCCTGAAGCTTCCCAAAAGGTTTTTTGGTAACATCACCCATGCCATTGTAGAATTCTGGATTCCTCTGCTGGATGTCTACAGGTGGGAGAACATTGGAGCATTTTATTCCATCAGAATAAACTGGAGCAAGACAAAATTCAGTCTCTGGGATGGAATTCAGTCTCCAGGATGTTGCCATGACTATCCCAGAGGATGGTTCACTACACTGGGCAGGGAGAGGATCTTCTCATGGCCCGATGTTGTAGCTGCTCCACTCTGAGAAGGAAATGATGGATCTTAGCTGGATATATCCTTTTCAACAAGCTCTGAGGAAGAGGAAGGGCAGGTTTTAGAATTGCTGGTGGACCCAGCTGGAGAGTTACTCCCGAGAGGAGAAGGGATATGGTTCCTGCTGTCTGGAATGGAAGGAGGTCACATTCCCAAGGTACTTCAGCCTGGATCTTTAGGTGGACCTGGCCCTGGACAGCCTTCTCCCATGGGATTATGGATGCAAGGACAACGAGGCCAGGATGGCTCCAGGACTGGCTCTTCTCTCTCTGCCTTGTGCCCTCTAGTGTTGCCAGCAAGCACAATGTGGGGATTCCCAAATTTGGGTCCTCTCAGCCAATGGCTTTCACCCTTTGGATGAACTTGGAAAGACTTCCCAGAAAGCTAAAAAAAAAATAAATTTAAAAATCTGCCTTTATTTTATTCCCAGACCAAGGAGTTTTCCCTTGCAGTGATCCCAGGATTCCTGGAGTTTAGGGGGAATCAAAAGCATGAAGTGATGCCTTGTCATGTCCTTCTCTTCTGGATGCATCTGGAATGCTGCAGGATGCCATGAGTAAGGATCATACCTTGCTGTCAGAGGTGGAGACTTTGGGTGTAGCTGAACTGGATCAGCTTTGATGGCAGTGTTTCCTCAGCATCCCAGAATTACTCTTCCCCTCTGTGCCACGATTTTTTGGAGAATCATGGAATATTCTACAAGGGACACAAGGATAATGGAGTCCTCTTCCTGGCCCAAGGATCCCATCATGTGCTCATGGACAATGTGGTGGATACCAACAAACCTTTCCCTTGGACTGGGCACATCCATGCTACCTCCCTGTGAGAATTCAGCAGTGTCCACCTTTTCCAGCCTCCTGGATTCCTTGAATTGTGCTGTTCCCTTTTGTTTCTAGCCAAAACTTGGCTTGCTGGTGCATAAATCCTGATAAATCCATAGGAAATACGGTATGAACTTTGATCCTGCCTGGCAAGGAGCCTGGAAATAAGGCTGGAAAGAGATGCTCCAGCTAGACAGAGGAAGGGAATGATGGAAAGGTGCTCCAAGGGAAGGTGGAGGATGAGGGAAGTATGGCCAGGAGTTTTTTGGGATCACCCTATCTCATCCCTCTCCAGCCACTGCTATGTGCAACTTCCCATGGAGAATCCAATTAATAGGCCTTGGGATTCTCTGGTCCAGGAGATCCTTGTTCTCAACTGGAATTGTGGGTCAGGAGCAGAGTTTGAGCAGTGTCCTGTGCTTTTCCTCCTCAATTCATTTGCTCTTTGGCCGGCTTTCATCCAAGAAGCTCTGGGATTTGTCTGGGGTTATTTCACATCTGTAAATCTGATGGTGTAGGATTGATGAATGGAAAAGAATTCCCATGGAAAATAGGAATGTGCCTTGGTCTCCCTGCCTATCTCTGCTGTGCCACCACACAGGACCTGGTCCTGCCACCCTGAGCCATGGAAGTGCTGGAAAATGCAGCTGGGAGCTCCCACTTTTTTTTGGATTGTGTTTCATTGTCATGGTCCAATCCTGCTCCTGGTAATGTTGGAATAGATCCAGGGGAATATAGCAGGAGCTGTGGTGGTGCTCATGTTTGTTCAGGCTTGTACATCCCGTGGGCTTCCCAGGTCCCCCAGAGCCTGGAATTGTGGAATTGTTTGGGTGGGAAGGGGCTGTAAAGCCCATCCAGTCCTGGCACCTGCTATGGGCAGGAACAACTTCCCAGGTTGCCCAAGCTTTTCCAAACCTGATTTGAAACAGCTTCCTGGGATGGGGAGAGAGCTCTCTGCATTTGACTTGATCACTGACGTTTCCATGAGAAGCACACCTTTCCCTGGGAAGCAGATAAATTTCTGTTTGGCTTTTTTCCCCTGGAACTCTCGCTGTCAGCTCAACAAAATGTCACTATTACTGAGCTTCAGTGGAAGCAGTGCCAGTGATGGCAATCCCAGCTGGAGACACCCTCAGGGTGTCTGGGATCTGCTGCAGGCACGCCTGGGATTCCCAGCTGGATCCTGGAGCGTGCTTGGATCCAACTGGGCCTCTTGGTTGTGCTGGAAACTGGATTAAAATGACTTTCCCTTCTCTTCTCCCATTGTCCACAGCACTTTGCCGGACTCGCCCCCGGATTCCGGATCAGAAGCCTACTCCCCTCAGCAGGTGAACGGTAAGTGCTTCAAAAAAGGGAGAAAGGAGGGAAAAGAAATCCTAATCCAAAGCCCAGATCCAGCATCCACCCCCTCTTTATTCTGTGAAAGTGGTTGGCTCTGCAATCTTTATCAGCCGGGAGAAAACAGGCGGCTGCACTACGTGGGGAGATTATCAGTTAGTAAATATCCCTCGGCTTTTGCCCATTGTTCCGCTCCCAGCTTTGGAAAAAGGGAGAGGGACCGGCACAGAAGGCGAGCTGGGAATCTACGGAATCCGTGGTAGGAATCCAGAATCCACAGGCACTAAATCTGTGGTGGAGGTCGTGGCGGGGTGGGATGCGGAGCTGCCATCCCCCTCGTCCTGCCCTCTGCCTCGGGAGCACGGAGTGGGATCACACCCCTGACATGGAGCCCGGCTCTGGGAAGCAGCCATGAACCTGCCATTCTCCAGTAAGTTCCTTCCCAGCCTTTCCCTCTCCTCCAGGTGATCCCGAGGATCTTCCGCTCCCACTGCAATGGCACAGGGAGCTGGGACCCTTCCCAGGGTCTCTGCAAGGTACTCCTGGCTTCCCCCTGGAAAAACACCGAGTGTCGTTTGGTCCCTCTGGTGACCTTCACTGCTCTTCTGTGGAAAAACTCCTTGGGAAGGAGGGAAGGTTGTCCTGGTCTCCCTTCCCCCTCAGCAGGAGCACCCTCTTCTCCAAGCTCCAGCCCAGTCCCCTCTGGGAACAGTGCCTGCTCCTTTTTTTTTTTTTTTTTAAGGAAGAGGTCAAGAGTTCTGTTTATCTTGCTAAAAAAAATCCCTGGAATTCCTCCTGGCCCTTCCTTAAATATAACAAAGAGGCCGGGTTGCTCACCATGGGGAGAGCAGCTTTGGAGTGCTCGGAGCTCATTGGGAATGGAGAGGAGGCACCCACAAAGCTGGGATCACATTCCTGGAGATGATTTTCCCTGGCTTTGGAAATGCCTTGGGCAAGCACATCACTTGCCTATCCTTGGCTGGGCTGTCCCTGACACAGCTCCCGAGGGAAGGCTGGCCCAGGACTGAGCCTGGAAGGAGGAATCAGGTTCCATGTGTATGGAAAAGGCACTGAGAGGTCCCAGCAGGAAGCAGAAAACTTTGGAAAAGTAGGATGGGTGGAAGCAGCCTTGCCCTGGTAGCCTTCAGCAGGAGGACCCAGTGCAAACACATTCCAATTTTCCAAACCTTCCGACGGGAGGAGTTTTCCCATTCCTGGTCAAGTGCTTTGGCCTCATTACTCAACTCTTGCCTGAGTGTTCTGAGGCCAAAGTCCATCCAGCTCAGCCTGGAAAGATCCAACAGATCCTTCCCTGCTGTCCCTCTGTGTTCCCATAGGCTGTGCCTGGCTTGCTCAGTCCCTGGATGCGTTTTCCATCCGGTTTTCCACATTGGAGCATGAAAAAGCTTTGTCTTGCATTTAAAACAAAGTCACTTTCCCTTCCTACTTCGCGGTTTCCTCATGTCCAAGGAGTCAGTCCCTCATTCCTGCTGGGATTGTGATGTCCTGTGGGGACACCTGAAGGCACTGGTTGATGCAAATATCAGGAAAAGGCTGGAAAAAACAGATGGACTTTGTCCTCGTGAAGAAAAAGGAGACTTTGGACAGGGCCATGGAATGCCAGGACAAGGGGGAATGGTTCCCACTACCAGAGGGGCATTGGAAAGGAATTCTCTGTGAGGGTGGTGAGGCCCTGGACTGGATTTCCCAGACAAGCTGTGGCTGCCCCATCCCTGGAAGTGTCCAAGGTCAAGCTGGATAGAGCTTGGAGCAAGCTGGGATAGTGGAAGGTGTCCCTGCCCATGGAGGGGAGTGGATCTGAAATGTTGAGGTGATGAGGACCATGGCAGGGAGGGACATGGATTTGCATGTCCCTCCACACCCCAGACATTTAGATTGGTGCTGGCGTTAGTCAAATCCGGCCTAATTATGGAATGGCTTTAGTATCCCATTCCAAATGGGGGAGGAGAAAGGTGGGATCGCATTTGAATGTCCCTTTTTATTTATTTAAATTCAAGGATCAAAGTCTCCTCCTGGTTTCTGTTAAAATGTTTAAAGTGCCCCCTCAGAAATCCTCCCTGGAGGTGCTGGGGTTGTTCAGGTCACTCCCTTTACTCTTCTCTCTCATTGTCCCATGGAGTGATAGAATCCTGGAATAGCTTTGGTGGAAAAGGACCCTAAGGCTCATCTCATTCCAACCCCCCTGCTATGGGCAGTGACACTTCCTCTATCCAAGGTTGTTCCAAGCTTCATCCAGCCTGGAGATCCAAGGCAACTGGGTCAGTGCTGGCCCTGGCATCGGGACACTCATAACTTTATCTCTTCCTCCTTTTCCAGATCCTCACCTCCTCCGGACCATGACTCCCGAAAATATGTGCCACATGACACCCCCTTCCCGCCTGGAGCACCCTCCTCCCCCACCACCTCCTCCTCCTCCCCCTCACCTCCAGGGTCCTCCCCCGCCGCCCCCACCACCCCCTCACCCCCTCCAGCCACAGCACAATTCCCACTTTCCTGGCCTGCAGCGGGATATGTTCCTGAAGGCCGAGCCCCTAATGCCTCCCTACGGCGTCGGGCCGGGAATGGCGCCCGCCGAGCTCCACCATGCCCAGCAATCCCAGATGCTGCACCAGCTCCTCCAGCAGCACGGAGCAGAGTAAGGCTTGGGATTGGCTGAGTTGAGGGAATGGGAGCTGGAGATGTGTGGGTTGCCTTAAGTGTGGTGGGAACAAACAAGGGGAAATCTGTGGTAGGTTGCCCATGGCAGGAAGCTGGAACTGGATGAACTTTAAGGTTCCTTCCAACCCAAACCCTTCTGGGATTCTGTGGAATTCAAGATGTGGCTCAGCGTGGATGACCCAGGCTCAGCAGTGTGGGATAAGGTGGGACAGCACTGTGGGAATGTTGAGTTTTCCATGTGAGATCCTGTTTGTCCTGGTCATGGGTTGTGGGATTGTCACCTCCCACCTCTCCAGTCCCTGCTGATCCATGTCCTTCCCGTGGTCTCCGCAGCCTCCCGGTGCATCCCGCCAAGAAGCGGAAACACTCCGAGTCCCCTCCCAACACCCTCAATGCCCAGATGCTCAATGGGCTCATCAAGCAGGAGCCAGGAATGGGATCTGTGCCACTCAATCCTGACCGTGTCCAGACACCTCCCTGGCACCAGCCAGGTGCACTCTCGCCAGGTACCCCCCTTATCCCTGGAATTCCAACCTGCTCTCACCAGGCCAGGGGTGTGGGAAGACAGGGAGGTTGTTGCCAGAGGTTGCCAACCTGTGGGATTCTCCCCTGGCCTGGATCTTGTGCTGCCCTGGCAGTGCCATGGCTTCCTTGGTCTCCCACCCCTCTGGATACTCAGCCCGGTGAGAAAAATGGGGATTTGATCCATTTTAACCATTTCCTACAGGCCTGATTCAGGATAACGACAGCCTGAACGGCTCCTACCTGGATCCCAACTTCCAGTCCATCAAGTGGCAGCCACACCAGCAGAACAAGTGGGCAACTCTGTATGATGCCAACTACAAGGAGCTGTGAGTCATTCCTTCTCTTCTGGAAAAAGTTAGGATCACATTCCTTGTGCAAGTGGCAAGCCACTGGGGTTGGGAACATCCCACTTGCAATATGGGATAAGGATCTCCCTGGGCTGGGCTGCCCCTTTCTTATCAGGAATGTTACTTCTCCACACTTTTTATGGATAATTAAGGAATAGCAGAAGGCTTTGGTGACAATTCAGCAGCCACTCAGACCTTGCTCCACCTTGGAGGGATTTATTGGCAAATCCAGCCTTGTCCTGAGGAAAGTTGGGACCAGCAGCACCTTTTCCCCCTCCCTAGGTTTATCGGGGTCCTGGATTTTAAATTTAGGATTGGGAATTCCTAATGTGGGTGGTTGGAGGTCATCCAGAGCCACTTCAGCTCAGCTTGATCAGCTTGAAAAGGAGGAGGAGGAGTGGGAGAGGAAGAAAGGAGAGGGACGGGGTTGAGGAAATCTAGGAAGTGTCCTAGAGGCCAGAGAGGAAGGCTGGGATGACCGGATGACCAAGAGAGGGAAGAGAGAAGTGGGAAGGTGGGCTGGGACTTGAGGCAGAGGAGGGTGGAGACAGCACACCGGGAAGGAGGAGTGCTCAGGAGGAAATCACTCTGGATCCTCCCTGCATTCCTGGGAGGTGACAAAGAGCTGGCAAGCAGTGGGATGGTTTCCAGGAACCTCTCAGGGACCCTCTGTTCCCTCCCAATTCCCTCCCTCACCTTCCTACACTGCCAGCTGGGGTCCTGCAGGGGACACGGTGCCTGTGGATAACCCAGGGCTATGGATCACACTTTGCCTGGGAATGGGAGCCAAAGGCTCCAAGGGTGGAGTTGGAGTCGCAGCTTTCCCACACAAATCTGCTCATCCAGGCTTTATCCCATCTTTCACAGTGATGGCAGGGAATTCTCTGTTGGAATTGTTTGCCTCTTTTGGACTCTGTGGCTGTTTTCTCACCCCACAGCAGGAGAGGTGTAATTTGGGAAGACAGTTCCTTCTGATTTACCAAGCCATTTCCATAAAGGAATAGCAGCAGCTCCAAAGCCATCGTGCACCTATCCCTGTTCTCCACTAACAGTTTGCATGGTGGGATAGGGGAGGCTGAGCATCTCCCATGGATCCTGCCCCCAAAACCTTCTTCCACGTGCAGGAATTCTGCTGCCACCTCCTTCAAGCTCTATCTGGACATGTCACCTCTTATCCTTTAGTTTTCCAGCCTCCCTTTTCCTTTCCACTGCTTCCTGCTCTGGGAAAATTATTTCCTATCCTAAACACATCACAGCTTCTCCCAGACCATTTCCAGGTGTTGCTGTCCCAGTTCCTGAGGTTTTCCATGCACCCTGGTGTCTGCAGGTGGATTGTCAGAGACAAACTCCATGATATTTTCTGCTGGACACGGAGGAGTTGCTGGAGAACCTCTACAATACCAGCCCTGCTCTTTGGATCTTGGGATCACTTCCCTTATTCCTGCTTTCAGGATTTAGGGTAAAAGCCAGAGCAAACCCACTCCTGGGGCATTGAGGTCGTCATCCCGTTGTGTAAGGAATAAATTCCATTGAGGTGACTCCATGGAGATTTGAGGAAGCCACGTGGACTTTGTTGTGGCGCTGGATTTGAGCAGAATTAAGGGTTAAAGGTTGATTAATTAATTTTTAGCTCCATGTTACCTCAGGGGACTCTTCCTGCTCCTGTGCAAGCTGCACCTACATCTCTTTTTAAATGTAATATCCCTTCATTCTCCTGGTGGAGCATATTCTCAGGATAATCTATGAGAAACACACAAAAAAATTCCATCTTTCCTCGTTCCTATGATGGCATTTTGTAGGTTGGTTAATTCAGATTTGGTAGGTGGAAATTTTGTCATTCCTTTCTGCTTTTGGATGTCCTCAGCAAATGAGCAGCATCCACATCCAGATGCATAATTATTCCCCCAGTTTAGCTTCCAAGGAGCAGCCATTCCCAGCCTGGTTTCGGCCAGAAGCTGTCCCCAGTCTCAAGGTGCTGTTTGAGTTCCCTGTGATCCAGGTGCCCAAAACCTTTTCACAGCCTCAGGAATGTGAATAATCTGAATTATCTGATTTTTTCCTACTCTTGATCCTAAGAAAAGAGTCCAGGAAGGAGGTGAAGGAGGGAGAGCATGGGAAGCTGTCCAGGTTCTTACCAGATTCTTGGGAGTGATTACAGGGGAAAAAAATACAATTTCATGTTTTCCTCCCTTTGCACACAAAAAATTAGGTTCCATAAGGGGATAGGATAGGGATTAAGTTCCATTTGAGGCTCGTGTCTCAGGTTTTGCCAAGGAATCTGTGTTGTTGAAGGAGACAGAAATCCCTGGATTAATTTTATGGATAGCGTACAATGTTTTTGGCCTTTTGCTCTGGTTTTGTGGTTTTAGACTCAGTGAACGTTTCCAGGGATGAGCTGATTTCCAGCAGCAGAGCCAGAGAGGCCTGGAACCGGGCAATTCCCTAATTTACTCCTGGGAGAAGGAGCCATTCATCTCCCTGACAGCAGGCTCTGATAAATTCCAGCTCCCTCCTCCTTCTCCCAGCTTGAGGGAAGGCAGCTGGGAACAGGCAGGCATTCATGGAAACATCTCCATGCTGAGGCCAGAGCCTTGGAATTGGGAAACTGGGAAGATTCTGATCTTTTCCCATCCCTGCTGCTCTCCAGGGGCTAATCCTGAGATTTTTGGGTTGCACCCCTTGGCTGGGGAAGTGTCTGGATAAACAGCTCCCAACTTGGCTGTGCTGCACATCCTGGATCTCACCAAGGGAGTGGAGACCGGTGTGGTCCAGATTGAGTGGATGTGTTTTGGGATGTGTGACATGGAGTGCTGGCCTATCCCATGGTGGTGGATCATGGATGTATCCTGGGAAGCTGAAGGGGACACAGAGCATGGACACACAGGTGGGATTGTGCAGGAGAGAGGGCAGTGTCCTGCTGCTCAGCTGGAGTTTGTGTCCTGGAAGCAAAAGAAATCAGGGAATGTCCTTGATTTAGGGAATGTCCTTGATTAGGGGGGCTCTCAATATTGTTTTAGGAGTGGTTTACACATGGGGAAACAAGGAAGGAATGTGAGCATCCCTCTGCTGTCCTGCTCGTGGCCAAATCCCAACACAATTCCCTGTGGGGAGTTTGTAACCCCTCACCAGGATCAGGAAAAACATCCTCTGATCCAGCCCTTCTGTCCTGCCTTAATCCACCCCTGTCATTGGGGATGTTCAGGATCAATTAATCCATTTGACCCCTGACCTTTTATTCCTGACACTTTGCCCTTTGGCCCCTGCACTGTCCCTGGAAAAGCCAGCATGGAAAGCAGCTTCTTCCCTCTGGTCAACCCCAGTGTGGAGATCCCAGTTTGGTGGATACACCAGCAACAGCCATTGGGAGAAGGGGAAAATCAGTGAAAAGGAGCCTCTGGAAGGGTATTGTAGAAAACATGGAATTTCCAGAAGGCAGAGGAGGGGGAGCCTGCCTGTCTCCCCTCTGTCAGCTCATGTTTAGCAGCCATCAGTTTTCCAATTTGGGAAGCATCCATGGCTTGGAAGTTCACACAGAATCTCCCTCTCTTTGGTTTTGCCAGTTAAAACCAGTGGGAAGAGTGGAGAACACTCAGGAGCCATAAAAACAGCCAGGAATGGCTTTGCCACCCTTGGGATGAGGGTGCTTGGGTCAGCTTCAGCTGCGTGTCCCAGTCAGGAATATCCAGACAGAGAATCCAGAGCTGAGGCTGGGAGGAGATTGGGGAATTCCTCTCGTGCCTCTGGGTGAAGGTAGTGCTCTGCTCCCACCACCTGATTTGTGTCTGGAGCACAGCACAGCATTCCCAGCTCCCTGGGGTGTGAGGAGTGAGTAGTTCCTCGTGGCCATCCCAGAATTACTCATGGCAACCTGGAATCACCCCCAGCTCTCATCCACCTGAACTCCTCAGCTGATTGCAGGAGGAGAATGGTTTTATTCCAGAAAAAAGGAGGGATAGCAGTGCAGAATCCCTATCTCCTGCTTCCCAGAGTCGCCTGAGTTCTGTCACATTCCTTACTGTCAGTCTGTCTATCTCCCCTCCCGTTGCTCCAGGCAGAATCTGTGTCTGTTTGGAGGTGGAAGTCAGAAGGGGTTTGCTTTTGGGGGAGAAGTGCTCCATAATTTTTAAGTCTGAGATCCAAAGCTGGGCTGTGCTCCCCCTTTCCCTCATCCCTCGTTCCTTAATTAAAAACAATGGGATTTGGGTGTTCTGTGGGATGAGAGGCAGCTCCTTTCCCCCTTCCGAGGGCCCACCAGCACAGGACTGGGCTTTATGGATGGTGAGGGACTTGCTGCAAAGGCCACATATTTCCCTGATTCCCATGGAAACCAGCCCATTAAGGAGATGTAGATTAAACCTTTCCAGCTGGTGTGTGTTCATGGAGCAGCCAGGACCCCTTCTCCTCCTCCCTCTCCTCCTCCTCCAGCCCTGCCCGCTGGGAGCTGGAAGCTTTCCTGCTGCAGACAGAGCAGGTGGTTGTGATTTCAGCAGGAATTTGGGTACAGCCTGGGGACACTGCCACGGGGTGTGGGGCAGTCTGAGCTGCCTCTCCCAGTGAGCCACGGTAAAGGGATGCTCCAGGACAAACTATGGAATTGGGATCTCCACATTCATTCCCAGCTGAATGGGAAGAGCCATTGAATGGTTTGGGTTGAAGGGACCTCATGGATCATCTGGTGATGATCCGTGGGCTGGGACACCTTCTGCTAGCCCAGGTTGCTCCTAGCCCCTTCCAGCCTGGCCTTGGACACGTACAGGGATGGGATATCCACAGTTTTTGTGGGAAACATCCTGGTCTCACCTGCTCCCTCCTCCTAGCCCGATGCTCACGTACCGCGTGGATGCCGACAAGGGCTTCAACTTTTCTGTGGGAGATGATGCCTTTGTGTGCCAGAAGAAGAACCACTTCCAGGTCACGGTGTACATCGGAATGCTGGGCGATCCCAAGTACGTGAAGACCCCCGAGGGCCTGAAACCCTTGGAATGCTTCTACCTGAAGCTGCACGGAGTGAAGGTAAGCAGGAGCTGAGGGACTGTGGTGAATCCAGCTGGGAAAAGGGGGGTTTGGGAGGTGACTGGGAACAGGTAACACCACTTCACGTAGTAGAGGAATGTGTGGAATCACAGGAAAATGGAATTGGTCAGGTTGGGAAGCCCTCTAGGATCATGGAGAATGTG
>JAHLSL010000243.1:381483-399554 GCA_025920805.1 Petroica traversi | reverse complement strand
AATCACAGAATCATGGAATTGGTCAGGTTGGGAAGCCCTCTAGGATCGTGGAGTCCAACCATTCCCCCAGCACTGCCAAGGCCACCACTAATCCATGTCCTCATGTGCCACATCCACACAGCTTTTAAATCCCTCTAGGAATGGTGACTCTACCACTGCCCTGGGCAGCCTGTTCCAATGTCTGACCACCCTTTCCATGAAGGAATTTTCCCTAATATCCGATCTAAATGCCCTCTGAGGCCATTGAAATACAAGCCCTAAGATGGGCTCGGTCTGGGAATCTTCAGGATTGCTTCCTACTCACCTTTGACTCTGGAGGAATAAGGGTATTTTGGAAAGATCCTTCCACCCTCAACTTTTCCCCTTCCCAGGGGACACTTGGACAATGCCCACATTCAGGTGTTCAGAGTTGGATGTACCCAGTCATGACTGGGTGGGAAGGAGGAGGTGGGAAGGGGAAGGTCTCTGTGCCCTGTTCCACATTCCCAAATCCTTCCCTCCAGCTCGAGGCCTTGAACCAGTCCATCAACATCGAGCAGTCACAGTCAGACCGCAGCAAACGGCCCTTCAACCCTGTCACGTGAGTATATCCCTGTGGGAATGAGCATCCCATGTTCCTGGGGAATGAGCAATAGCAGGAGAAGGTAGGAAAAGGGTGGAGTTGGAGGTCTCCCACTCACTCTCCAGTTTTCTTGTTTTCCACTCTTTTCATTCCAAACCCTGCTCTGTGCCCACTTCATAAACCTGTCATGGTGTGTTGGGGAAGATGAAATAGGAAAGCCTTATAGATATGATTGCCTTGCAAAAGATGCTGAAAATATGGAAAGTAGAATCAAAATTGAGATGAGGACAAGGTTTGAGTTGAAGAGTAACTCAGAAACAATGGCAGAGCTGGCTGAAGGGAATCCTCCTTCTGGATAGAACAATGCCCTCTGCCCAGGCAGGGCCAAAGGGCAGAGCAAACCCTGCCTGCCTGGGAGAGATTCCCAAAAGCAGTTTTTTTAAGGTTTAAAATATAACCCCATATGGTAATGCAATAATTCTTATAGGTTTGTAGCTTGTTTCAGATTGGTTAAAGAGAATTAGAATATTCAACAGAAAAGATGATTTATTGTATTGTAAACAGCAAATCAGCCCTTTTTGCTCTCTCTTTTTGCCTCTTTCTCTCTCTGTCTCTGGCCTGCTCTGAGCTGTGTCTTGCAGCCCAGCAGCCTCTCACACCCACGCTCTTTCACAATAAACCCCCATGCTCTAAACCCATCTTTAGAGATCTCTGCTTTTTATTTTACCCTCATAACCAAATCCCACAGAGTTCAATCCTACAGTGGTGGATGGCTATTCCCAAAAAAACTCACCTCTCCAGGCTGTGGCTCCAGCCTCTCCATACCTGGTTCCTCAGAGCAGCCTCAGGGCATGAAGAGCTTGTTGCAGTTCCCAAGCTTGGACCAGTGTCCAGTTGGGAATGAGAAAAGAGTGCTGTTGGGTTTGAGTTCTCCAGAGGTGCAGGAAAACTGGGTACCTTCTCACCTAAGGATGGAAGAGATAGGAGAGGAATAGGAGAAAACAGGCACCATTCCCAGAGAGGCACTATCCTCACTCATTCCTTTGCTTTCCTTTCCTTCCAGGGTGAACCTGCCCCCTGAGCAGGTCACCAAGGTCACCGTGGGGCGGCTGCACTTCAGTGAGACCACGGCCAACAACATGAGGAAAAAAGGCAAACCCAACCCAGACCAGAGGTGAGGGAGGACATGGGGGCCTCCTCCAGAATATCCTGAGAATCCCGTGGATCTGCCTGTCCCTGGGTTGAGCAGAGTGGCAGGAGTGGGAGGTGGGAATAGGACCTGGATTGGGGTCACCAGAAGGATGTCCTTGCTCTGGGAGGGGTTGGGGACACCCAGCACAAGGAGCAGGGGGTGCTCTGAGCCCACCACGGTGCCCAGTGCCCCAGAGGGGATGGAGATCCAGCTCTTCCCAGCACAGGATGTGTCCATGAGCTGTGTCCTTCTGCAGGTACTTCATGCTGGTGGTGGCCCTGCAGGCACATGCCCAGAACCAGAACTACACGCTGGCAGCCCACATCTCCGAGCGGATCATTGTCCGGGTAAATCCCTGTCTCCTCCCTCTGTCCCCACACTCCTTTGCTGCACCATCCTGGGCTGTTTCCCACATTCTGAATTCAGAAAATGTGTGGATGTGGCAACTGGGGTTTAGTGCTGAACATGGTGACAGTGCTGGGTTGGGTTTGATATTCTTAGAGGTCTTCTCCAAACTTGATTTCCCACTTTTCCCACCTCCTCCAAACTCTCCCTGCCTTGCTTGTAGCTTTCCCTGTCTACACCTGAGTTCTGGCTTGAGACTTTCCATATCTGGTTCCTGAAGAACCTGTCACAGTATAAGGAAGGAATTCCCTTTTCCAATGGGGTCAGCGTCCAGTAGAATTGTTGGGAATGAGGGAAGAGTGTTATTGGAGCTCTGCAGCAGGAACAAGGCTTCCAGGTGCTGGAAAACTGGATACTTTCCCACCTTTTCATCTCTTAAGGGACAGAAGCAGGAAAAGAAATGCACCATCCCCAGGCTCTCCTGGGATTTTCTTGGAGCACTCAGCTCCAAAACATGAAGGCAGGGAGTAAAATCCAACAAGGACCTCAGACAGGAAGTCCATGATGGATTAGGCAGCTTCCAGGATGCCCAGTGCAGAATTTCAGTGGATTGCAGGCAGCCTGGAATGCTCTGGATTTGGCACCCAGGAGTATCATCCATGTCAGTTGGTTTCCTGCTCTCCTGAGTGGCTGGAACACTGATAGCTGGGCAACAGCTGAAGTTAGCAAGGATATTCCACTGATGCCAGAATGATTTTTGTCTTTTCTTTTATATCCCTTTTACACAGTTCTCTGTATCCACAAGTATCAGAATGCACACTTGCAACCTTTTACTCAGTTCAGTGCTCAGTGTTTTGTAAGTGTTCTGCAGGCCTGAGACTGAACAGCCCAGAGCTGCAGAGCCAGGGACACCAAACATTCCCACTGGCTCAGGAAGCCAAGGTCTCCTGGCAGGACAGATTCTGGAAACTCGAGCTGAGCCCAGCCCAGCCCCAGCATTGGGCTCCCTTGTTGGATCTGGGCTGTGGAAAGTCTAGAACTGGTGTGTGTGACTGACGGGGGTGCATTTGCCACGCTGGCACCTGGGGGAAGTGGATGCACCAAACAGGATCCTGATTCAAATACTGAGGGAAAGACCCCAACCCCTTTAACCGTGTCTGGCTGCATTTTATAACACCAGGAAAAGGCATCACCATCAGGAAGAGGAGAGGAGCAGGAAGGGCCATCCTTCCCCAAGACCTTCCCTATCTCTGCTCCCCAGCATTCCCCTCCCTGCCTTTCAGTCCCTGTTTTCCCACTTCTCCCCAGGCTTCCAACCCGGGGCAGTTTGAGAGTGACAGTGACGTGCTGTGGCAGCGGGCGCAGCTCCCGGACACCGTGTTCCACCACGGCCGCGTGGGAATCAACACGGACCGCCCGGACGAAGCCCTGGTGGTCCATGGCAACGTGAAGGTCATGGGGTCCCTGATGCACCCTTCTGATATCCGAGTGAAGGAGGACATCCAGGAGGTGAGAACCTGGGAAACGGGGTGGGCTTGGTGACACCAGGAGGTCACCAAAGGTTGTTGTGGGTCACTTTCAACTTGGGGTATTTCAGGATCCTGTGACAGTAGAGTGGATGGGAAGGACCTTAGGATTATTTTGCCCCAGGTACAGCCAGTACACAGTGTAGGGAATACTAACTCTCCCTGTCTTAGCTAGAAGTTGCAAACAGTGGGAAAAAGGTGGAAAATTAGTGAAAAAAGGTGGATATGGCAGGTACCACACTGGGCCTTACCAGAGCCTGGGTGAGAGGCTTGGCTCTGCTCCTAATTCCTCTCAGCTGGACTTGCCTGTCCAGAAAAGCTGGATATAATCATATTTTTGGGAAGTGTCTCTTCCCTGTGTCTGGTTCTGCAATGAGACTCAATCTCTTCCTGACTTCCCTATCCAAGGATCTTGTCCAGAACTGGACATTAACCCCAGTGTCTGTCCTTATGGCTGCTCTGAGCAGGGTTCAGGACTGTCTCCTGAAGGAATTCCCATGGGCCATAGTGGGTTGTCCTGCTTGGATGCAGTGTGGTGGGGGTTTGAGAAGGAACATCCCGTTAGGAATTCCCTGTTTGCACCAGGTGGACACCACGGAGCAGCTGAAGAGGATCTCCAGGATGAGGCTGGTGCACTACAACTACAAACCTGAGTTTGCAGCCACGGTGGGCATTGACAGCACCTCTGAGACAGGTACATCCCACAGGAATACACCTGTTGGACAAGCATGTCCCATGGGAATCCACCTCTGACACAGGAATGTCCCGCAGGAATTCGCTGCTGTTCCCAGGGGCTGTACCCAGCTCTGTACCAGGGCAGTCCCCAGGCATGGGGTAGGCAAGAGGGGCCTTCTCACCTTCCAAATTAAGGAATCCAGTGAAATTACATCTTTACTGAGTGGGAGAGAAGGTGGCATTTCCAACAGGGAGAAGGTTGCTCCACGTATAATACGGTGGGGTGGTGATCCCTATCCATACCCATGTCTGACCATCTTCTGCCCTCCCCTGTCTCCAGGGAGCCCTGCACAGCTTGGGATGAGGAGGGGACACCCCTGATGTCACTCCTGGAGTGTCCAGGGGGTGCAGGATGATCCCATCCTATCCCACTGTTCCATCTCCACACAGGTGTCATCGCTCAGGAGGTGAAGGAGATCCTCCCAGAAGCTGTGAAGGACTCTGGAGACCTGATCTTTTCCAATGGGAAAACCCTGGAGAACTTCCTGGTGGTGAACAAGGTTGGTGGCAGCCAGGAGGTTGGGGAACCTGGCTGGAGGGAATGATGGAGCTGCATATGGAAGAGGGAAACTGTGATGCCTGGGAAATGATGAGTTCCCATGAGTTTGAGAAACTCCCAAGATGAGTTTCAGACCTGGCTGGTCTTCCAGAAGTTGGGAGCAGCCCTGGGTGGATATCGAACACTTGCAGGGAGGAGCCAGCCTGATGCTGGTGAAATTTGGCAGCATCTCCCTCGGGAAGGGCTCCTTGTTGGCAGCTTCCTGCAGGGAGGCTCCCAGTCCTAATCTCCCCTTCCTAGATAAGATAAGGTGCTTATGTCAGGATAACCCAGAGCACCTGGTGTCCTGACCTTTCCTAACCTGCTTGCTGCTCTGGGAATTGAGGGGACAGCACACATGGAGGGGGGCAGAGATCATCCAGATCCAGGTGTGCCTCAGCCCCCTGCTCTGATTCCCTGGCAGGAGCGGATCTTCATGGAGAATGTGGGAGCTGTGAAGGAGCTGTGCAAGCTCACTGACAACCTGGAGACCCGGATTGATGAGCTGGAGAGATGGAGCCACAAGCTGGCCAAGCTCAAGAGGCTGGACAGCATGAAGTCAACCGTGAGCTCCGGAGCTTTCAGGTACTCATGGAGCCACAGGGAATGTTCCCTTTCATCCCAGGAAGCTCCAAGGGGCAGCTCAGATTGGGAACGGGGAGATGAGGAATATGTGGGATGTTGGCTGGTGCTGCTTGGCCTGGAGTGGATTTTAAGGACTGAGGTTGGAGAGGCTTGGAATTCCCACAGGACCAGACCAACAATACCCAGGATGAACTGGTCTCCATGTTTTCCTAAAATCATTGGCTTTCTCATGGCAAAGAGTTTCCCATGCTTCCAAAATCTCCATCCTGACCCTCCTTACGCTGGTCTTGGGGCAAAGCACCAAAGGGTTTGTGACTGTCACACCACAAAGAGGTCTTTCCCCTCCCAGAAAATCCTATTTTTGCCTGGGAATGGCTTGGAGAACTATCCCTGCCCACCTGAGCTCCATTCTCCTTTCTCCTTGCAGTCAAACTGGGAGCCAGTTCAGCCGGGCAGGGAGTGTGCCCCACAAAAAGAGACCCCACAAAGTCACCAGCAAGGTAAGGGATGGATCCCAAAACAGCAGTGCCAGGAGCAGAGAAGGCTCAGCCTGGAGAAAAGGGGGATCAGGGGGAACCTCGCCCTCCACAGATCCCTGGAAGGAGGTTGCAGCCAGGAGATTGGGCTCTCCTCCCTGCCTTTCCCAAGAGGAAACAGCCTCAGGTTGTGCCAGGGGAGGGCTAGGCTGGATATTTGGGAAAATTTCTTAATGGAAAGGGCTGTCAGGCACTGGAGCAGGCTCCAGGGTGGAGTCCCCATTGCTGCTGGGATTTAAAAATCGTGTGGATGTGGCACTTGGGGACATGCATTAGTGGTGGCCTTGGCAGTGCTGCTGAAAGGGTTGGACTCCCTGATCCTCGAGGGCTTTTTTCACGATCTCTTCTGTCTCCTAATGGAGACATTAAAGACTTCTAAACTTGGGGAGTTCAGGATTTTCCAGGGGGCAGGAAGAAAGCTCGGGATGGGCTGAGGGAGATCTGTGCATGGACCAGAGCAGTGAGGGAGCTGAGCTGATCCAGGGGGTCCTAAGCTGATCCAGGATTTTTTCCCCTCACAGTCTCCATCAGTTGTCCCAGAGCAGGCCTGCATCAGCCAGCGCTTCCTCCAGGGCACCATCATTGCCCTGGTCATCATCATGGCATTCAGGTGAGATCCCTCTCCTGGCCTTCTCCACTGGCTCCCTCCAACTCATCCATTGGGACTCTGCCATCCTTGGGATGTGCAGCGAGGGACTGTGGATCTATGGCTTCTCCCAGAGAATCCTGGAATGCTTTGGCTTGGAAGAGACCTTAAAGTTGATCTGGTTCCACCCCCTCGCCATGTGCTGGGAACTTCTGCTATCCCAATCTGGCCTCGAACACTTCCAGGGATGGGGCTTTCATGTCTCCTGGGGTGGAATCCTGTGGAAAGTGATGGATCCCATGCCATGTCCTTGCTCCCTGCCCTTCCTCATCCTGTCCTTCTCTCCTTCCAGCGTGGTGTCCATGTCCACGCTCTACGTGCTGAGCCTGCGCAGCGAGGAGGATCTGGTGGACATCGACGGGTGGGTATTTTGGGAATCCCTGGGAGGGATGAAGTCACCTGGGAGAGACTGCAGCACAGAAACTGGGGTTGCTGAGCACAGTTCCAGAGCTGCACAGCCACACATCCCAGCCTGACGGCACTTCAATTATCTGGAGCGAGAAATGAGGAATAGAGAAGGAAAGGGAAATATCCTGTTAGGACGTGCTGAATGTTCCTTGGATGCCTCCAGCTGGACTAAAACAGCCCCATCCCACTGGTGCAGCAGGGCTGGATCAGCTTTGGGAGCTTGTGGAACCTGATAATGAGTCTCTTTTTCTCCCTCTCTTCCCTCTCCCCCCTTCCTATTTCTCTCCCTCCTTACATCTCTCATCCAAACAATTTTCCTTCTGCTTTGTCTTCCCATTTTTGTCTTTTCCTTCCCATTATCTTCCATATCCTCTTTCATTCTCTGTCCTCCTGGTCATCTTCCCACTTTCCTGGTCTCCCTGCACTGTCCTGTAGCTCCTTTGCTGTGCCCACTGCCTGTCTCCTGGCCCTCTTTCGGCACGGGGGTCCCGGAATTCCGGTCGCTCTGTGTCCACGGTATGTGACTGTTTCATTATTTCCTTATTTAATTCCTTCAACCCATCTCTTAATTCCTTTTTTTTTTGTTGTTTTCCTGCCATCTGCACCATGAATAACCGAGAAATTGAAGCAAAATTGAAATCAGGGAAAGAGATGTGAGACTTCCGGTGGGTTTCCAGAAGTAAGGATTGTGGACTTTGTCTGGGAAGAGAAGTTAGGATATGGAAAAATCAATTAATTAAAGGCTAAATGAAATCAATTAATTAAAGGCTAAATAAAATCAATTAATTAAAGGCTCTCCACAGGGAGAGCAGGAGCAACATAAAGCCCTGTAGGGAAAAGGGATGAGGCGGTGGAGGAACATGAGAGATAAGGGTTGGATTTAGACTGGGATGAAAGTGAAGCTCCAGAGGCTTGTGCCCTTTGGGAGACTGGTATTGAGTCTCCTTTCACCTGAAAAAGAAATCCCTGTAATAAGATAAATCTTGGAGATTACGGTGTTTTTTTAATTCCTCTAAATGAGTGAAATTCCAGTTATCCCACAGAAACCTGGAGTGATGCTCAGGGACAGGTAAGATACAGGTGTCCAGAAGTGCTCCTTGTGCTGCAGCCCTGGGAGAAAGATTCCCTCCCTTTCCCATCTCCCTTACCCTCAGGAGATGCCTGTGGTGTCCTCAGCTCAGGTCTTGGATAGCTGCAGTGGAACACCTGGAATTCCATGGGATGAATTTGGGGGGGGATTGTGTTTGTAAAGAGCAAGGTGAGGAACAGTCTGTCTTCAAGGGATAAGGGTCCCTTTTCTTAGGGAATGGTGAGGGCTTGGAGCCTGTTGTTTCACAAGCACTTCAACCCACCCAGGAGATTCCTGGTGGGAGTCAAATCCACCACGTGCACCATGTCCCAGGAGCATTGCTGGTGTCCTCTGAACCAGCTGGGGCTTCTCACTGCCAGACATGGAACTGCCACATGATTCCCTGTGGAGTTTGAGCTCCCGTTGTGTCTTCATGGCTTGTGTGCCTTTCTCCTGCCTTTCCCAGATCACTCTGTTCCCCTCCACTCCTTCTCTTGCTCCATGTCCCTCTTCCCATCCTCCTGCTGCACCTGCTTTTCTCCCTACCTACAAGTGACCTTATTGTCCCCATCCAGGAGGTTTCCAGCATCTTTTCCTGCATTCCAGGTCAAGCCAGAACATCGACAAGACACAGACAGTGCGATCCACGGCCGCGTCCAACGGAGCTGGCAACAGGACCCCCCTGCAGCACGGTGGGTGATGGCCCTGGTTTCATGGAAGGGCTGCAGAACCCCAGGAGCTGCCCCTGTTCCATCCTTTGACTTATTCCCTGTGTCCCTGCAGTCCCGGAGGACACACCTGGAGTAGCCCTTGGCATTCCCAGTCGTGGTGTGCTGGCCTGTTTCAGCCCTCCCTGTTTTTCCACGTGCTGCTCCACTGCTCCCACTGACATCTCTGTTGTCCCCTCGGAGACCAGCCCTGCCCATGCCACCAACCGGACAGGTGAGGGCCAGCCTGCTGGGGAAGATGAAATAGGAAAGCCTTATAGATATGATTACCTTGCAAAAGATGCTGAAAATATGGAAAGTAGAATCAAAATTGAGATTAAGACAAGGTTTGAGTTGAAGAGTAACTCAGAAACAATGGCAGAGCTGGCTGAAGGGAATCCTCCTTCTTGATAGAACAATGCCCTCTGCCCAGGCAGGTCCAAAGGGCAGAACAAACCCTGCCTGCCTGGTAGAGATTCCAAAAGCAGTTTTTTTAAGGTTTAAAATATAACCCTGTATGGTAATGTGATGATTCTTATAGGTTGCATGCAAATTTTGTAGGGTTTGTAGCTTGTCTCAGATTGGTTAAAGAGAATTAGAATATTCAACAGAGAAGATGATTTATTGTATTGTAAACAGCAAATCGCTCTCTTTTTGGCTCTCTCTTTTTGCCTCTTTCTCTCTCTGTCTCTGGCCTGCTCTGAGCTGTGTCTTGCAGCCCAGCAGCCTCTCACACCCACGCTCTTTCCCAATAAACCCCCATGCTCTAAACCCATCTTTAGAGACCTCTCATTTCTATTTTACCCTCATAACCAAATCCCACAGAGTTCAATCCTACACCAGCCCAGATTTCCAGAAATGCTGGGACATCTCCAAGGTTTGTGTCACCTTGTGACCTTGTGAGAAGGTCTCAGTCTCCTCCAGGATGAACAATTCCAGCTCTCCTCTCCACATCCTTTGTCATCCTCATTCTACTCCATTGGAAGCTGACACCCTTTCTGTTCTTATCCTTGTATATATCCTTTATATCCTTCTCTGCCCGTGTGGAGCAGTTTGGATCCTGTTGCCAGGGGGGATGTGGGAGCTGGAAAGGATTTGTAGCTTCCCACATTGCCAGCAAGAATTAATGGGAAGCTATGCCAGGCTTGAGCAGCCCTACCTTGAGGTCTGACCTCATTCCCTCCTCATTCCATCACTGGCTCCATGAGGCAGAGAGAGAATGGAAGCACAAAATCCTTAAATGGTTTGGGTCAGAAGGGACCTTAAAGCCCATCCAGTTCCACCCTGCCATGGGCAGGGAACCTTCCACCATCCCAGGTTGCTCCGAGCCCCATCCAGCCTGGCCTGGAACACTTCCAGGGATGGGGCAGCCACGGCTTCTCTGGGCAACCTGGGAAGCATCAGGAGACATGGGGACAGGGCAATCCTGGTCCTCCCAGCCTCTCCCTGCCTCTCAGCAAAACCTTCTCTCCCATTTTTCCACAGACCAAAGCCAGCCCTCCCTCCTGCCAGTGACAAATATCAAAGCCAAATCCAGGGGCATCACGGGGAAATCCTCCTACACCAAGTGGCCAAAGACTCCTGACAGGTCTCAGAGCTTCGGCAGCCCCAATGCCAGCCCCTCCTCCCCCTTCTCCCACATCCAGGGCAAATCCAAGTACATCTCCAACCTGTCGCTCTCCCGCAGCAGCTCCCGGCAGCAGCGCAGCCTCCGGCAGCCGGTGAGCGAGCGGCCCCGCACGGAGCCCCCCACGGATGGTATGTGGATCCCATCCCCTCTCCCTTCCAGCCTGCTCCCTCGGGATTTCCCACCCTTGGCTTTTGCTAAACATCCTCTTCTCTCCCCGTCAGGGCAAAGCCCGGTGCTGCAATCCATCCGGATCCTGGAGATCAACCTGGCCATCCATTCCCAGTACTGTGCCACTGCTGATGCCTGCAGGTGAGTGGCAAGGGCTGGCTGCTGGCACTTTGGTGGCAGCAGCACTGTGGGAGCGGGAAATAGGAAAATCTTGGAGTTTTTCTGAGATTTTCTTCGGTGTTTTCTGCCATCACCTCGTGCTGCTCTGTGGGAAGGGGTTGGTCCTCCCAGACTTCTCTCAGGGGTTGTGTTTGGTGGTGGGCTCATCCTTGGGACAGCTGGGAAGTTCTCCCCTCTGAATTCTCAGCCTGCCAGGGATTTTGCCACAGCCTGGTGATGTTGGGGAAGATGAAATAGGAAAGCCTTATAGATATGATTGCCTTGCAAAAGATGCTGAAAATATGGAAAGTAGAATCGAAATTGAGATGAGGACAAGGTTTGAGTTGAAGAGTAATTAAGAAACAATGGTAGAGCTGGCTGAAGGGAATCCTCCTTCTTGATAGAACAATGCCCTCTGCCCAGGCAGGGCCAAAGGGCAGAGCAAACCCTGCCTGCCTGGTAGAGATTCCCAAAAGCAGTTTTTTTAAGGTTTAAAATATAACCCCTATGGTAATGTGATGATTCTTATAGGTTGCATGCAAATGTTGTAGAGTTTGTAGCTTGTCTCAGATTGGTTAAAGAGAATTAGAATATTCAACAGAGAAGATGATTTATTGTATTGTAAACAGCAAATCACTCTCTTTTTGCTCTCTCTTTTTACCTCTTTCTCTCTCTCTCTCTGGCCTGCTCTGAGCTGTGTCTTGCAGCCCAGCAGCCTCTCACACCCACGCTCTTTCACAATAAACTCCCATGCTCTAAACCCATCTTTAGAGACCTCTCGTTTCTATTTTACCCTCATAACCAAATCCCACAGAGTTCAATCCTACATGGTGACATCTAATGCTCCCTCTGTGGTCCCAGGGCTGGGAATTTCAGCTACCGCATCCCTGTGAGCCAGCAGACGGCTGTGAACACCAACCTGACCCTGGAGATGAAGTGAGTGCACAAGGATCACGTCCTTTGGGAGCCCCTGGAGTGGCTGATGTGGCCACGGTGTCTCCACGGGAAGGGGACAGATATTCCCCCTTCCTGGCTCTGATGGTGTCCTCTTTTCCCAGCTCCTCCTCTGCTGTGTCCATCTCCCTTTGTGGCCTTGTCTCCAGTGATCCCTGCCAGGATGCTGTGAGTGGGAACAGCTCCACTGACCCCACGGATGCACAGGTAGGGAGATGGGGACAGCTCACAAAATACACATGGAATCACTGAGGTTGGAAAATCCAACTGTTCCCCCAGCACTGCCAAGGCAACCACATTTCCATGTGCCACATCCACATGGCTTTTAAAGCCCTCCAGGCATGGGAACTCCACTGCTGTCCTGGGCAGCCCTTCCCATGAAGGAATTTCCCCCAATATCCAACTTACACCTCCCCTGACAAGCCTGAGGCCATTTCCTCTCATCCTGTCCCTTGTGCCCTGGGAGCAGAGTCTGATCCCACCCGACTGCCCCTCCTGTCAGGGAGCTGTGGGAGAGCCAGAAGGTCCTTCCTGAGCCTCCTTTTCTCCAGGCTGAGCCCCCCCCTCAGCTCCCAGAGCCCTTCCTCATCCCATTTGTGCTCCAGGAAACATCCATGGGATCACTTGACAGCACGAGGCTGTGGATTTCCTCACGAATTTGGCCTGAAGAACATCCCCCAAGCTTATCCCTGACCTCATCCCAGCTTTCCCCTTCCCTTCCCCAGGACACCTCACACCGCTGGCCTCTGGTGATGTTGTCTTTCCGGGAGTTTTCCTACCATTTCCGAGTGGCACAGCTGGTGAGTACCCATGTGGAAGGAGAGGAATTCAGTGGGATTTTTGAAATGTGGGAAGTGCAGGTTTAGCAGCCACGTGGCACCCAGAGCTTCCCACAGTCCTGTAGGGTGATCTTTTGCTGTAATCCATACAGAATTCCACCCTTGGAGTTGCACCCCTGTCTAAGCTGCTTTTCCCATTCCCAGGGCCGAGCCAACTGCGGTGCTTCCCCGGAGCAGCTGGGACACCTCTTCACTGACTATTACTTCCAGTTCTACTGGCTCTGTGAGTGAGTCCTGGCAGCACCAGTGCCCTCTGCTTGGACACAGGAGGGGGACTGGTGCCACTGGGAGCCTCCCGAATTCCTTGCTCTGCTGGCCCCCAGCCCCACCTCATCCCCGGGTCCTCCAGCAGCTCTGGAGCTGGAATGGTGGTGGCTGGAGACACTGAAGCTCAGCACACACAGGACCTAAAAGCCACCAGCAGCCCTGTGGTGGCTCCCAGAGGGACCTCGCACCAATTCCCAGCATCCCACATCCCTGTCCTTCCCTTATGGGGATGTTGTGTCCTCCATCATTCCCCCTCCCCTTCCAACACTGGATTTGGAAGCATCAAACTGAACTGAGCGTGGACATTTCTGCCACATCCCAGAGGGATGCTCCTTCCAGGGACAGGAGTCCCAGCCCGGTGCTCCCAGGTGTCCCACATCAGTTCTTCACAACACTGGAATTGTTTCAACACTGGAGCCCTTTCCAAGAACCAAACACTGGAGTTTGGCCTGGAAAGGAAGGTTGTGCCTGGACCTACTGGAAGTCGTACACTGGAGTTGCTGTTCCTTCTGCTTGGCCCAGGGCCCTTCCCACAGACTTCCCAGAGACTCCCAGAGCTGCCAGTGGACACGTTCCTCTGGGTAAAACTGGAGAAGAAGCAGCTTCAACATCATCCCCCCCTCTTCTCTGTGCTCTTAAATCCCATATCCATGTGGGATATCCAGGTCTGGATGGATAAAACCCCTACTCAAGCTGCTGCTGAGGCCATGCCACACCTGGGGACACGTGTCCCCGAGCCAGGGGTGACAAATGACCAGGACTTACCCACATTAAGTGTGGTAGGATCTGTTTTTATCCGCTTGGAAGTGGCATGTGCAGAGCTGCCTGGTCTCTCTGGAGCCAGTGCCAACCTCTGGCCAGATGTGCAGGACTGGCAAAGCCTGGAGTCCCTGGGAACACCAGGATCTGTGTCCAGGTGGGATCTCTGCCTTGGGAGAGGGGTGGTGTTCTCCCAAAAGTTAGGATGGCAGCAGCTGCAGGCTGTCCCTGCCCTCACAGAGTTGTGCTGGGGGATTTGGGATATTTTACTGTTACAAGTCCTTAACTTGCTAAACTACTGAATTCTTGTGGGGTTTAAGCTGTAAAAAAAAAAAAAATGGGAATTTCCTTCTGGCCCCTTTGAGCCACGTGTGTCCTGTGGGAAAGCCCAAGTGGTTCCTGTGCTTCCTCCTCCCCATCCTGCTCCTTGTGCTACAAAGGAGTTGTCTGTGTTCCTGGAGGCTCAGCCACCTCCAGGTTATTCCAAGATGGATTTCCCAGAGGAAATGGTGAGGGGGGAATGCCACGTGTTGATCCTAAGGACACTCCAAAGCTGCTCCAGAAAAACAAAGATGGATTTTATCCAGGTAAAGTGATGGCCCCTGGGCACGTCTGGTTTTATCTCCCATCATCCCTTTTCTGAGGTTATCCCAGCAAAGCAGCCCTGAAATTCCTCGTGATGTCACTTGGATTTGGCACCTGCCCCAAAAACTGTTTGCAGGGAAGTTTCAAGGCCTGGAAGCAGCAAACACTGAATTATAGTTACTAAAATCCACTGAATCCTGGGAAGCAGGGAATGGTGGGCCAGCAGGGAATTCCAAGCAGCCAAGTAATTGGAAAACCCAGTTTTGGGAAGCTCAGTGGGACAGCAAGATGCCCCAAGGCCTGGGAATACCTATGCACAAGCAGGGGGGCTCTGTGCTCAGCAGGATTCCCTGCTTTTCCCTGAAATTGGGAAGAAAACACCTGGATGTAGCTCAGTGCTCTTCCCTCCACCTGCCTTGAGTGGTTTTTCCTGGTTGTAAACTGGGAAGTGACTTCCTTGGCAGATTTATTGTCCCCTTGGCAATCAGTGGCCCAGGCTGGCACGTCCTTCCTCAGGTGAGTGATGCTGAGCTGGGATCAAAGCCCCTGGAAGAGGAAACAGGGACTGTTGAGGGGGGCAGAACCTGCAATCAAGACACCCCAGTACATCCCACCCCATTCCTGAGGGAAGGAATCAATCAGTGGTGGCCCAGGAGGATTTGGGATCTCTCAGGTGTCCCCAGGATGCTCAGCCATGGGATTTAGGGAGATCCCTATCAAACCAAGTGCCTGAGGGCTTGGAAACATCTCCAGTGCCTTTTTCCTTATGGAACAGCCCCAGGGAAGTGTTTTCCCACATACATTCCCAAATGCTGCCTCAGAAATGCTGCTGGGGTGGTTTCACTGCGATGTGGCAACTCCTGGGGTGCCAAAGCCAGCCCTGCCCACAGGGAGCTGGCAGCAATCCCTGGGAGCAGGAGAGGACAGGGATTCAGGAGGGAGATTTTAGGGTCAAATAGAACCTTATGTCTTAAAGTGGCACAGGTTGCCCAGAGAAGTTTTGGATGCTCCATCCCTGGAAATGTTCCAGGACTGGTTGGATGGGTTTGGAGCTGCCTGGACTAGTGGAAGGTGTCCTTGACCATGGCAGGGAGTGGGACTGGATGGGCTTTAAAGTCCCTTCCCACCCAAACCATTCCATGATAAAAATCATCCATCGGCTGCTTCCCAGTGAGGCAGCAATGAGCTCCAAAAGGGTTCAGAATTATAAAAGGAGTCATGGAATTGCTTCCAGGCCCATGGAAACAGCTGTTTGCATGGATTTTCCCCCCAAAAAACACATCTCTGCCCCTTCCCTGTCCCCAATCAGTACCAAGAGAGTTCACAATCAGGCCTGTCCCTTCGTGGGATGGAGGGAATTCTGAGCTGACCTCTCCAGCTTGGGGAAATCCCTCCCTATCCAGCAGCAAAGAGACATTCCTGGCAGGAAGGAAGACAAAAGGGTGGAAAACAAGGCTGTTTGGGAGTTGTTTCAAAAGCAAATTCCCAACTCTTCTGTCCTACTGTTGGAGCTTAAAGCCTGTAAATAGAGACTATGGCACCACTGGAAGAATTAAGGAAAAAAAAACCACCACGTAAAGCACTAATTTTGTTGGTTTAAATGTTGCTGCCACAGCTTTAATCACTGTATTTTGCCAGCCAGTTTGTAGAGTTGCATTTGTAGCAGGTTATTATTGATTCCTGGTTTTTATTTGTGGGGAACAAGCGTGGTTTCCCTCTTTTCTTCGATTTATATTTATATTTTGCTGAATTTGAGGGCTGAGTCTCCGGATTCCCCGGGTTTGTTTTGGTTTTTTTTTTGTTTTTTTTTTGTTTTGTTTTGCTTATTTAGACTTTGTTTTATGCTGGAGGTAAATGTGCCCATATGAATAAAATATATAAATACTGCTTTGTATCCAAGGATGGCTCCTGGTGTTTTCCTCCCTTCCTAGGGAATAACTCAAGTGAGTGGCTGTAAAACTGCCCACAGAATGAGGAAATTCCATGTCTTTAGTCAGTGGAAGTTTCTGGATATGCCCAGCCATGGTTCTTTGGAATGGGGATAAAAAGAAGGAAGGAGGAAAAAGAAATTAGGAAGAGAAAATGAAGGAAGGAGGAGAAAAATGAAAATAGAGAGAAAAGAAAGGTTAAATGGGTAAGAGAAAAAGGAAAAAGAAAGCAGGAAGGACAAAGAAAGGAGGAAGAAGAAGAAGAAAAAGGAGAAAGAAGAAAAAAGGAGGGGAAAAAAATAGAAAGGAAGAAGGCAAAAGAGGAGAAAGGAAGGAAAAAGGAAAAGGAAGATCTGCCTTGGACCTCTCATTGCTCACAAGTCAGAGGGCAGGCTCAGATCCAGAAGGATCCAAAATTCCACAAAAGGAAATCTTCCTTCCCAGATAGGAAACTGAGACTTGAATTTGTGATTTGGAACTGGAAAGGTGGGCTGAAATTCCAATCTGCCTCTTCCAGACCCATAAACCAATTCCTTGTTTCTAGGCCAGGCAGTTAATTCAGGAATTAATGAAGGGCACATTAATGAAGCACCACAAAACTCCTGGTTAGGGATGAGAACAGGCACAGCATTCCCAAAAAAAAAAAAAAAAAAAAAGGTGAGGCAATGCAGCAGCAAAGAAGGTTGAGGGATTAAAAGCAGATTTAGGATTTATTTTGCACCAGGACACAAGGTGGCACTGGAACACTTGTGACCACACACAGCACAGAAATGTGGGATAACAGTGGGAATATCCCAAGGTGCCAATGTGAAGAAAGGGAGGCTTAGGGGGACCTTTTCACTCTCCACAAATCTGTGACAGGAGAGTGGAGCCAGGTAGGGCTCGTCTGTTCTCCCAGGCAACAAGTGACAGGACAAGAGGAAACAACTTCACGCTGCACCAGGGAAGCTTTAGGTTGGACATTAGGAAAAATTCCTTCATGGGAAGGGTTTTAGAGCACAGGCTCCAGCGGTGGAGTCCCCAACCCTCGAGGGATATAAAATGTGTAAATGTGGCACCTGGCAGTGCTGGAGGAGAGGCTGGACTGGATGATCCTAAAGGGCTTTTCCAGCCTTAGAGTTCTTATAATTCTCTCCAAGCCATTTGGAAAAGCAAAGTTTAAAAAAAAAAGAAACAAAAGCCAAACAAGAGTCCTCAGGCAGGTGTGTCAGGGCCACTTTTATTCACCTGTGGGTCAGTGCCTATCGCAGACCACACCTGCTGCAGGCATCTCCTCGTTGAAATATAAAAGAAATATAAAAAGAGCTTCCCCGAATCCCCCACCCAGGCCCCCGCGGGGTTCAGACGTAGATCCCGACCCAGAGCAGCAGGAAGAGGACGCCGAAGCCCATGAAAAGCGAGGCCACCAGCGAGATGAGCAGCTCCTTGTAGATGTCCCGGGTGTACTTGGTGGATGTCACCTCGTAGCTGCCAGGCCGGGCGTTAAGGTGATAACAGAGGCACAGCAGGGCGAGGGGACCCCCACCCGCTCCCCTGCCCCCGGGAATTAGGCCGATAATCCGGGATTGGGAGGCACAGCAAGGGGACGGCACCCCCCGCCCGTTCAGCCGCGGGGATACACGAAGAACCAGGCAGTGAAGAACATGCCGATGGCCAGCAGCACCACGGTGAGGTGCGGGAACACGGCCGGGTTCACCGGGCTCGTGTATCTGCTCATGGCCTCCAGCTCCTGCGGAGACACGGCAGTGTTCAGCGAGGCCGGGCCGAGCCCCCTGTGGCCACCCGCGGTCCCCCCATCCCCACCCTCACCATGTCGCCGGTCCCCGCTAAGACACGTCGGCTCCGCTCCACAGCCGCACGTCCGCCCCCTTCGGCTGCCGGAAGTGGAAGTGAGGGCGGGAACGAGGCGCGGCGAGCGCGAGCCGCTTCCCCA
>JAHLSL010000243.1:355739-366483 GCA_025920805.1 Petroica traversi | reverse complement strand
GCTGGGGGTCCCGGCCGGAGCCGCTTGTCCCTCGGCGGGCGGGCTGCGGGCCCTGGAGCTGCAGGAGCGGGGCGGGATTGGGGCTGGGATCGGGATCACCGCGGGGAGGAGGAGCCGCTCCTGCTCGGGCCGCTCATCCCACACCTGGTGAGACCTGGTGCTCTCCCTCTTCTCCCCCCTTTCTCTGTGCCTCGCACTCTCCAGTGCAAAAACCTCCGGGTTTAAAATGCCAGTGAAATCTGTTTGTTCTTTATTTCCAGAGCACAAGATATTCTGAGTGGGATGGGACACACAAGGAGCACCAAGTTGAACCCTTTTGTGAACGGCTCACCTGGGGATTGAAACTTCAGCCCAGGCATTTTCATCACCCTGCTCCAAACAAGCCAATCTCAGGTCATGGGAATGTCCTGCTTGAGATGGGAATGCCAAGTGCCAGCAAGGGAATTCCTGTGCAAATGCAGCTCCTTCTCTTATGCCAATGCTCACACAATACTCAGCAGCCTCTGGAATGTCCATAGGGAGGAGCTCCATGGAACAACACAGGTGATCAGCTGTGTGACAGCACAAAACTCTTCCAATAACCCTGATTTCCTGCCCTTTCCAGCATTTCCCTGATTGCCATAAAGGTGCTCTTACCATGTCCCTTTCCAGGGAGAAACGATCAAGACAAGCCCTGAGGGTTCCCCTGGTCAGGGCTGGTCCCGCCTGCAGAGGGGCGTTTCCTGCAGGGGAGGGTTCACAGCCCAAAATCGCGGCAGGGGCTGAGGCAGGGGCTGCTTTTCTGGCCCAGCTGCCAGGAATGTTCCTTGGTGTTCCCTCCGTGTGTCCCAGCTGGCCAGGAGCCCCAGGAAGGGAAGCAGCACCTCTTGTCCTTGGGATTTGCAGGAAGGAGCTGTGCCTGCAGTGTGCCCCACACACACCCTGGGGATGGATCAAGGGCTGCTCTGAACAGGCACCCAGAGATGCTGCAACCCAGCCAGAGCCCACAGACATCCCAAAAACCCCCCCAAGGAACGGCTGGAATTACCTGAGAATGCCAGCACGCTGGGTTTGCACAGGGGCTCAGACAGCAATTCCCAGTGCCAGCTCCCAGAGCTCCCACACAGCCCCAGGTTTGTCCCAGCCACCCCCAATCCCTCCCCTTCCAGCCTGGGAACAGCATCCACCAGCAGGGTTAGAGCCAAGGGAATTTCCTCACGGAAATTGAACCCCAGGCAATGCCCTCAGCGATGCCTTAGAATAAAAAGTTAGAGTTGGATGAAGATTTGTTTGGGATGAGGTTTGGAGATTTTCAGGGAGCCAGCTGGAACGGCAGAACTGATGGAAAGCTTTCCCAGGTGGGTCACACTGGAGGCAGGGATCTGCATCCCTTTCCTCAAGGAAAAAACTTCCAGAGGCCACTCCAGGGCTCTGGAATGAACTCAGCTCCTGCAGGGAGAGCTGTAAAATGTCAGCAGGAGCTGAGCTCAGGGGGGTGGAATCAGCTGAATTCCAGGGAATTCTGCCCCCCCAGGGACATGGGTGGGGCTGGGGGATGAGGGTTATACATAGCAAAGTCTGTGGAATACAAACCTGTCCTTGTCCCCATCCTGCTGAGGTTCCTTGGAAGCTCTGCTGGTGTTAAACAGGCATCTCTGCATGGGAATATCCACACTGCAGGAGGCTCTGGGAGGTGATTCCAGCAGGAGTTCAGCAGGGAATTCAGGGATACAGCTAAAATTCATCTGAACTAGCAAAGCTGAACCCAAATCTGGGCACCTCACAGGGAACAAGGTTTGTGCTGTCAGCCAAAGCCCCATGGCTGGGAAATTTCAGCAGCCAAGTTTTTTTTACAAGAAACATTCTTTCTCTACTCTGGAGATTGCCAAAAGATTTACCCCCAAAGTTTTCCCTACCTGTTCACCACCTATTTCCTCATTTCCACCTCAATATGTTCATCTTTACTCTACAGATGCTTTCAATTTTTACCCCCCAATAATCTCCCTACCTGATTACCTCAGTTTACCCCATGAAGTGCATTCTCTGCTACCCCTGAAATTTTCCCTACCTCTCCACCACTGAGTATCTCATTTTTACATCAAAATATTCATTTTCTACCATGATTTCCTCAAGTTTACCCCCCAAATTTACCCACTTCTCCACAGCAATTCCTCCAGTTTATCTCAGGATGTTCCTGCTCTCTCCAAGAGAATCTCACATTTTATCACCTCAACTTTCCTTCCCAATATTGATAACCTCCTTTTTACTTCAAAATACCCATTGTTTCCTCTGCAGATTAACTCAGATTTTATTACCAAAATGTCCATTTTGTCCCCCATATACTAAAACTAGGTTTAAAACCAAAACCACATCAGTTATGTCTGTCTTATCTCCAAAATTATCATTCTGCCCCTGCAGATGACATTGAGTGTTACCCCAAACATTTTCCTGACTGTACAATATTGATTAACTCTTTTCTACCCCAAAAAATGTGCATTCTCTCCCCTAAACATCACCTCAGCTTTTCCCTCAAAAATGCCACCTCTCTCCCCTCGACACCCCCTCCCATTTTCCTGCACAAACAGTTCTTGTGCCCCCAAATTTTCAGCTAAAAATGTCTCTGTCTCCTCTGAGTTATCCCAGGTTTTCCCAGTTAGGAGCTGCAATGGAATTCAGGCAGGGCAAATGACAGCAGGGACCAGCTGTAAATTCAAAGGCAGAAAGAGCAGATCTACCAGCAAAGGGGAAAGGTTTCAGAAAATGTTTCTGCATTAATTAATTAATTAATAATGATTTCCAGTTCCCCAATGAGAAGAACACGAACTCACAGCCATTAAGGCCTGGCAGTCCCCTGCAGAGAGAGCTCAGCACACATCCACAGCGGCATTTCCAGCATCTGAAAGAAAGAGAGAAGAAAAAGTGATTTCTTCTGTTCCAAAGTTATTTCTAGTTCTCAGCCCCAAACCAGCCTTTGCTCCTGGTTTTTGCTGGGTGAACTGTGAGGGTGGGCACAGCTCCTGTCATTCCTGCTGATGGGAGTGATGCTTTCTGGAGAAATGAGCTGATTTCCAAAGTTCCCTGCCTGCCCCGTGGCTGATCTGCAGAGGAGAAAGCCCCTTCCATGAGGGGGTTTTGCTCCATCTCATCCCCTCTGCCCAGGCTGGTCCATGTGGGTGTTGCCAGGCTGGGCAGCACAGGCAGGTGCAGCTCTCAGCACTCTCTGCTCCCAACACAGCTCTGGGCTCCTTTGCAAACCCTGCCATGAGGTTTGCTCCAGGAGAAATCAAGGAAATGGCTCATGGCAGGGGGGGAGATGAAGTTATCACAAAGGGAAGTGAAAGATAAATATTCCTGTAAGAGCCTTTGGGATCTGCTGGGCTGAAAGGGAAGGGGACATTCATCCCCTGCAGGGCAAATACACAACAACTCCAACACAAAGCAAAGGCTGCCAGGTGGGGTCTGCAAGCTGCACTTTGATAAACTGCACTCTCATTCTTCTTTTCAGGGACTTTTCCAACCAAACTCTGCAGCTGACAAGCCCAAAAGCTCTGGAACAAAAGGATGCTCCCAGGGATGAGGATCATTCCCAGCAAACACTCCCAGCAGGGCACAGAGGCACCACTGGAGCTCGTGTGGGGCTGGAGGGGCTGCCAGGAGGACACAGCCCCAGGTGGGGTGGCAGTGACAGGGACAGCAGCAAATCCCCACAGAGAGACAAAGGCCAGCAATGCCCAGGGGAGGGGCAGGTTTAATTCTGCATCCTGGCAGGAAATCTCCAGGGGGACAGAAACTCCCAGGGTGCACAAAATGCAGCATCTGTCACCCTGAGCCTGCTCAAACTCCCCCCTGACCTGGGTCAGTCTCAGACACAATTCCCCTCTCCAACCCACTCCTGGGGCTGCCACCACATTCCTGACAAGGTGCCCAAGCTCACACAAGCACTGGCACAAGCACAAGCCCATCATTCCACCCAGGATTATCCCTCCTTTTCCTTCCCTTGCTCCTCCCAAACCTCCCCCAGTCTGTGCCTTGGCCAGTGCCTGCCCCAGCCCAACCCTGCAGCATCCAACCCTGCAAGCCAGGAAGTTTTTCTGCTGGAATCTGCTGCACTTTTCCCCCTCAGTGTTATTTTTAGGAAGTAACAAACCCATCACAGGTCATTCAAGGAATGTTTTACTCTCACACTCCTCACTTCACCACTCACAACCACACCAGCATGGAACAGATGTTCAGGAATTAGTGTTCAGTAGCTGCCATTGGAATTCTAAGGGATACCAACAAAGCCTTGATAAATATTTGGGGAATTCCACAACACAGGCTTTCCTTCCCCATCTGTGTCAGCGTCCAGCACAATTCCCAGGTCCTGTTTGGTCCCCAGGAGCTGCAAGAGGAATGTCAGTCCTTGGTTCATCACGTTAGTCCAGGAGATAATTAATTCAGAGAGAATTATTCTGTCAGTGGCAGGAGATCATCACAGGGAAGCATCAGCTTTGCCACAGGATATTCCTGCTCCTGTAACCTCTTCTCTGATCAAGAACTACTTCCCAAACTCAGTTGTTCCAGCTAAACCACAGCAGCACAGTTTGGAGGGACTGAAGTTTTCAGCCTCGAGTGGACGAAGACAGAAATATCACTGGGAGAAAATCCTGAAGTTTAAAATCCTATTCCTCACTTCTTTGGCAAATGAACCTCTTAAAATACACTCTGGATTGTGCAGGAAAGCTCTTTTGTCCTGCTTGGAATTTGATCTCCTCAAACATCTACAAAAGGCATTTATCAGTTACTCCAACTGATTCAATTAATTACTAAGGAAAAGAGAATACTCATAAACTGGAAAAAAATTTGGCTCAAGTTTTCCTTAGGAATGAATTGGGAGCTCACCAGCAAGGCTTTCAGACAGGCAGAGTGTGTGATACAAAATATATATGTGCATATATATATATATATAATATATATAAATAAATATATATATTTATACACACACATATAAAAATATATATTAGACATATTTATATCACAAACTTTCTAACTCACAAATATCTGCCATATATATATATAACCACAAATATTTTTATATCACAAACTCTACCTATAAACCCCCACATTCCCCCCCTTTTTTTAGGAATGTAACATTTTTAGGGATCATAAAATCAAACACATGCAGTGCTGTACAAAGGAAAATAAACCACGATTTTATCCCATTCATTCCAAGATGTTTTCCTGGATGTGCTGCTGGGTATTTTCCTGTGAGCTTTTGTTGCTTATCCATGGAGTGCACTGAGAATTATCAGGATGATGAAATCCATTTGGAATTTTACTGTCTCTGCAGTATCCAGTGGGATGAGCTTTTCCAAAATTATTCCTCCCAGACCGAGCGCATCTCCTCGAGTTCCCTCTCACTTTCTGCATCCTGCAAATGTCAGAGGGGAACACACAAATGCACAGCTCAATTCAAACAAATAAAAACCCCACCATTTCCTTTCTTCTCCAACCCCAAACCTGCTTTTAAGCAAAATGGAATCCTGGAAAGGTTTGGGGTGAAAAGGACCTTAAAGCCCATCAGTTCCTGAGCAACCTTCCCCTATCCCAGGCTGCTCCAAGCCCCATCTCAACCTGGCCTTGGACACTTCCAGGGATGAGGCAGCTTCTCTGGACAACCTCAGCCAGAGCCTCCTCACCCTCACAAGGAAGATTTTCCTTCACCAAGCATAATCTCTTGCACTTTGAAGCCAATCTCCCTTTTCTGGCCTTCCACACCCTTGTAAATTGTCTCTCTCCATCTTTCCTGTCACTGGAAGGTCACAATTAGAGCACCCTGAGGCTTTTTTATTCCAGGCCAAACAATCCCAATCCTCTGAGCCTTTCATCCATCCCTGCTCTGGATTTGCTCCATGTCCTCCCTGTGGATGCAGTGACCCAGCTGGGATCCCCCTGGAGAGGAGCAGAATCCATTTTTGCTCCTGGCTGTTACCTCTTTGGTGTTCCCTGGCAGCTCCGAGGCCAGATCCATCCACAGCACTGCTGCTGAGGCATTCCCAAGGTCCCTGTAGCACTGGGAAAACAGCAATGGGAGAAGGGTTAAATGGGGAAAAACAGGCAGCAAATATAACTGAGCAACTAAAAACAGCTGTTTCTGCCAGTTTGCCCTTTGCACTGGCACTTCCTGCAGCATCCCTATCACAAGGCCTCAGAAGCACCACCACACCTCAGGATATTAAATATCTTTGACTCCCTTGCATTTTGGGCAAGGAGATTGGTGTAGGATTGAACTCTGTGGGGTTTGGTTATGAGGGTAAAATAGAAATGGGAGATCTCTAAAGATGGGTTTAGAGCATGGGAGTTTATTGTGAAAGAGCGTGGGTGTGAGAGGCTGCTGGGCTGCAAGACACAGCTCAGAGCAGGCCAGAGACAGAGAGAGAAAGAGGTAAAAAGAGAGAGTCAAAAAGAGAGTGATTTGCTGTTTACAATACAATAAATCATCTTCTCTGTTGAATATTCTAATTCTCTTTAACCAATCTGAGACAAGCTACAAACCCTACAACATTTGCATGCAACCTATAAGAATCATCACATTACCATACAGGGTTATATTTTAAACCTTAAAAAAACTGCTTTTGGAATCTCTACCAGGCAGGCAGGGTTTGTTCTGCCCTTTGGCCCTGCCTGGGCAGAGGGCATTGTTCTATCCAGAAGGAGGATTCCCTTCAGCCAGCTCTGCCATTGTTTCTTAGTTACTCTTCAACTCAAACCTTGTCCTCATCCCAATTTCGATTCTACTTTCCATATTTTCAGCATTTTTTGCAAGGCAATCATATCTATAAGGCTTTCCTATTTCATCTTCCCCAACAGATTTGGTTTTGCTCAGACATTTTAAGGTGTCCCCGTGGCTTTCACCTTTTTCAAAGCTCTATTTTGATTTTCAGTTCTTATTTCCTCTCTTCATCACATCATTTTCTCCACAAAACCTCTCTCCTGGGAGCACATCATTTCCCAGGCTGTTGAAAATGTAATAAATAATATTACAGGAGTCTCAGGTCCTAAAATAGGTGGGAAATATTCTCCCTGTGACCAGCAGCAGAGGCACAGTGATCCCTCTGGGAACAGGAAGATTTTGAGTCCCAGAGAGTCTGGGAGGGATTTGGAGACCATGAGATTTAAAAAATAAAAGCAAATATTACAATCCTATAAAATCTTGCTCCTGTATGGAGTATTTTCCACCTGGTCAGCACTTCACAGCCAAAGTGATTTTTAATATTTCTTACCCTCTGAACAAGCAAGAAGTGAGAGCTTACCTTGGCAATGTAAACTCTTCCTGCTTTGGAAAATCCAGGGCTCAGCTCCTCGACCTACAAGAGCAGAGGGAGGGAAGAGCAGACATCAGGATATGCAAGGACACATTTAATTTTTATATCAGGCTCACTGCAGCTCTTAAAGGAAAAAAAAAATAGCAGGAAGAAGAATCTTAATAAATCCATAAAGCACTGTGCCCCTGAAACCTTCAAGCATCTGTTTGGAAAAGTTAGAAATGGAAAAGTCAGCCAGGCTTTAATAAAATAAAATACTTGGAGGGAGGAGCTCTCAGAGCCTGGAGGCACAGCCTAGATGTATCCAGCAGTGAGCAAGGAACTGCTGTGAAGCCTTGGAAAGGAAACCCAACCCCTCCAAGCCAATTCCCAACACTTTGGGCTGTAATTCTGTAATTCAACACCCCATTCTTTTATCAGGCTGTGCTGGAGTGGAAGCTCCTCAGCTTTCCCAGCTTTGCTCCCACAGGTATGGAGAAGCACCAGGGAGGGCTCCCAGCACCCAGCCCAGGGAGCTGTGCAGCTCAGGGTGCTGTTTCCTGGCAGATTCCCAGATTCCCTCACCCTCAGGAAGTTCTGGAGAGCATCCTGCACCGTGGCTGTCGGGGGGGGCCTCGAACAGCGCCGACACCGTTCTCTTCTCCAGCCAGCCCAGGTGGGCAACCTGCAGGGAGGAAAGGGCAACCTGGCCCACCCAGCCCAGAGCAAAGGCTGCCCAGCCCCTGGGGCTGCTCCTGCAGCTGGGAGGAAGCCAAAAGCCTTGAAAGTGTTGGAATATTCTGATGGAGGAACAAGTCTGGCCACAGAATTCACCCCCATTCGCTTTCCCCTGTCCTGAGTCAGCTTTTGCAGTTCCACTCATCTGGGGTTTGGATGGCCCCAAATCCCAGCCAGTCCCCAGCTGTGCCCTCCCCTTCCCAGCCCAAACCTTCCACCAGCTGCTCCCCACTCTGAGATCCTGGGAAGGGCAGGCTGACCCTCCCCACAGTTCATCACAGAATCATTTAGGCTCGAAAAGCCCACGGAGGCCAAGCTGTGGCAATCCCCAGAGCAGGGATTGTCACCCAGCCCAGAGCACTGAATTCACATCCAGGAATTCCTCAGACACCTCCAGGGATGGGCACTCCTGCACCTTCCTCTGACAGCATCTTGTTTAATTCTAACAGTGCAGAGTGGATGAAGCACTCCCACACTTCTCCCTCCATGGTTTTATTCTCTGGCTTCAGCAGCTCCAGGCTGAGGAGGAAGGAAGGTTCTTTTTCCACCAGGAGGTCCCAGGAGTTCAGCTCAGGCTGCTCTGTGATTCTCACTGTCAGTTATCCCAACAAAGTGCTTTCCAACAGCACAAGCAGGACAGGAACAGCCACTGCAGACTTTTATTCCCTTTTTTAGGCTCTAAATCTGCTTTATCCTCTCTGACTCCAAGCTTTCCCCTGTCAGAAAGCACCAAGCAGCCAGCACGCTGTTCCAGGGCCTCCAATCTGTGCATGGCAGGGGGAATCATGCAGAACATCACACCCCAGCACTGTGAGCTCCTCAGCTGGCCTGCACCACATCCCTCTGTGCTCAGAGGGTGGAAGGAAGGTGGTTTTTATCAAGCACAGCACTGGGAAGGACAGGACTTTGCAGCTCAGGCTTTTCCTAACCCACCCTTTGCCATTTCACCTCTCTTGCAGTGACCAAACCCCAAGGCTGGAGCTCTGAACCTTTCAGAGGTGATGAGAAGTTACCTGGTAGCACCACCTGCCCAGGAGATAATAGAGCTGTGGATCCTGTGGCTTCAGGGCAATGGCTTTATCAATGTGCTCCTGTGGGAAAGCAGCACAGCACACATCACAGCTTTGTGGAGAGCAGGGAAAGGAAGAAATCCCCAATTTAAGCACAACAATCAGTAAAATTACAGCTACAGATCCTGAATTTTCTTAGAGGGGATTCAGTCAGCAAGAAACAGCAGCCTCAGGGCAGGAATTACTGCACACACACACACAAAAAAAAGCTGCCCTGCATTTTATTCCTGCTCCAGACTTTGCCATAACCTCACTGGCCTTGCCAAAGGCTGATGGGGAACCATTTCCCTGTGCTCTGCTTTCCCAGGAACATCCACAGAGCATCACAATAATGGGAATAAAAACAGGAATATAAATCAGGGAATCTGAGCAGATTAAATCCTCTCTGAGCAGTAACTCCTTCCTGGGAGGGTGCAGGTTGCTCCCAGGCACTTAATGCAGACAAGCTGGTGCTGTATCTTGTAATAATTCCATATTTTCAGCTCAGTCTCATCCTTTTCCTAAATCCATTTGCAAGATTTCTTGGTTTTCTGCAACCACTGTGTGAAAAACTGCAGAGCCAGCCCAGTCAGTGATAAAAGGCAGGGCTGGACTAACTTTTCTCACCCCAAACCACCCACTCGTGGCACCTCTGAGATCTCCTGCTTCCCTTAGAAGAACTGGAGCCAACTGACCCCAATTTCATGCAGCAGAAAGAACTTGTTTGACACTCACACAAAGCCCAGCAGCTCCTGGCCACTCACCTTGAAAACATATCCAGCCTGGATGCGTTTGGGAATGCTCTCCTGCTCTGACACCTGCCCACAAAGGATGGCAAACCTGCACAGGGAGACACCTGCATGAGCCAGCTGGGATTAAATCCACATTTAATCCACATTTAATCCACATTTCCCGTGGCTGCAGAAGGCTCAAAGCCAGCCCAGACAGAGCTTGGAGCAGCCTGGGAGAGTGGAAGGTCCCTGGCCATGGAATAGGATGAGTTTAAGGTTCCTTCCAACCCAAAGCACCCCAGGATTCTCACTTGAAAGCTTCACACTTTAGTAGGGATAACAAGGAAAAACAGCCCAGGGAAGAGAATCAGCAGTAAAATTCAGCATCCAGGAAGGAATGAGCTCAAAGCTGGGGCTGGGTGTGACACACAAACTTCACTGAGCTGCAGGGCATTTCCACTCCTGGAATTGCTTCTCTGAGCAGGGAAAACTCTGCCAGGACACAGAGCAGAGTGAAGTTACTGCAGCAAGAGGCAGAGCTGCTCTAATGAACTACAGGGCACAGCAACCCCCTCCCAGCAGCACAAAAAGCTCTATTTCCAGGGGCAATATTTGCAAACCTACCCACATCCTGCAGCTGGGAAACAAAACCACACATGGTCAGTGCTGGAAGTGCAAAGTCATTTCGTTTTGTCCAGTAAGAGACTGAGAGTTGTGAGCTTGAGGAGTAAAAGGTCCCAGCAAAAGCATGAGCTGTGAAATTCAATTTAATTCCATGTGGAATTGTGCCCTCCCTGCATCAAAATGGTTCAAAATCTCCCTCCTGCATCAAAATGGTTCAAAATCTCTCTCCTGCATCAAAATGGTTCAAAAATCTCCCTCCCTGCATCAAAATGCTTAAAAATCTCCCTCCCTCCATCAAAATGGTTCAAAATCTCCCTCCCTGCATCAAAATGGTTCAAAA
>JAHLSL010000243.1:312442-334805 GCA_025920805.1 Petroica traversi | reverse complement strand
TTTAATATGTATATGGATTTATACATATGTATATCTATAAATGAATTCAATATGTACAATATGTATATGCATTTACACATATGTATATGTATAAATAAATTCAATATGTACAATATGTGTATGTATTTATACATATGTGTTTGTATAAATGAATTCAATATGTATAATATGTATATGCATTTACACATATGTGTATGTATAAATGAATTTAATATGTATAATATGTATGTATTTACACATATGTATATGTATAAATGCATTTAATAGGTACAATATGTATATGTATTTACACATATGTATAGTATAAATGAATTCAATATGTATAATATGTATATGCATTTACACATGTGTTTTTATAAATGAATTCAATATGTACAATATGTATATGGATTTACACATATATATGTGTATAAATGAATTCAATATGTATAATAGGTATATGCATTTACACATATGTGTTTGTATAAATGAATTCAATATGTGTAATATGTATATGGATTTACACATATGTATATCTATAAATGAATTCAATATGTACAATATGTATATGCATTTCTACATATGTATATGTATAAATGAATTCAATATGTATAATATGTATATGGATTTATACATATGTATATGTATCAATGAATTCAATATGTATAACATGTATATGGATTTACACCTATGTTTATGTATAAATGAATTCAATATGTATAATATGTATATGGATTTACACATATGTATATCTATAAATGAATTCCATATGTATAATATGTATATGCATTTACACATATGTATAGGTATAAATGAATTTAATATGTATAATATGTATATGGATTTATACATATGTATATCTATAAATGAATTTAATATGTATATGTATTTCTACATATGTATATGTATAAATGAATTCAATATGTACAATATGTATATGTATTTACACATATGTATATGTATAAATTAATTCAATATGTACAATATGTATATGCATTTACACATATGTATATGTATAAATAAATTCAATATGTATAATTCAAATGAAGTTCTTTTGAAGAATTCAGTTAGTCCTTTATCAATTCCAGCAGAGGGGTCTCTTATCCAGGAATATTTTGATACAAGTAGAACTTTGCAGAGTTGTTTGTCAATTTGGCAGAGGGGTCTCTTATCCAGGACTATTTTGATAGGAGTAAATCAGTAAATCCCCTTGCTTGAGGGGTGGTTTGTGAGTGATATTTACCATAGCAATGTCAGTTATTTCTCAATTATTGAACAAAAAGAGAATGGCTACATTTCTCCACAAGCACTTCTTCTACAAGGATCAATATTATACACACAGCATTCACTATTTGGGAAAAACCAACACTAGAAATTGCATTTATAACAGGATCCAAGCCTTTTTCCTGTAAAATGATTCCCAAAAAGAGCTGGGGCTGCACTCCCTTCCTTTAACCCTTTCAGAGTGGTGGAGAACAACCCCAGAAAACCCCCTGGATTTGGGGTTCAGCTGCTCACAGGGAGATACAAACGAGCCCAAAAATTGGGGATTTGGGATGCCCAGTGCAGCAGAGGGGGATGGGGTTGTAATGAAGGAGTTGGGCTGTGGGATTGAGGGCACAGAGCCACTTTTTGGGCTCAGTTTGTGCACTCAGATTGTGGTTTTTGGGATGAGGGAATGGATTTTAGGAATGGGCAAAGGAGACAGGAATGGCCAATCCCAAACCTTTGGGGCTGGAATTCTGCTTTCTACAGGAAATGCAGTGGGAGGTTTCATTCCTGGTGGGAACTTCTTTATCCCAGAATTATTGAAACTAAAAATACCTTTTTCTGGAAGAACCAAAGGATTCCTTAAGAAAAATGCCAGTGAGAAGAGGGGAAAAAAAGTCCTTTGTGTGCTCCCTGCTCCTGGGGGTTTGGAGGATTTGGGCAGAGCCAAAGAACCTTCTGCTTGCCTTTCCCTGAATTATTGGGAGCAATTCCAAGGCAGGGCAGTCCAAGGAGAGCTGGGAGCAGCCAGCTCAGAGCCAGATAAGGTGCTTTGGGGTGATGGATGAGATCCATCAGTGCTCAGGCTGCCTCCAAGATTTCTGTACCTCCTCAAGAAATTCAATATTAAAATGTTTTGTACAGTTGTGCTCTCATTTCCCTCTTTTTTTCCTTATTACTTTTTCCCCCAGGAAATTTCCTCTGGAATTCTGCTTTCTACAGGAAATGCAGTGGGCAGTTTAATTCCTGGTGGGAACTTCTTTATCCCAGAATTATTGAAACTAAAAATACCTTTTTCTGGAAGAACCAAAGGATTCCTTAAGAAAAATGCCAGTGAGAAGAGGGAAAAAAAGTCCTTTGTGTGCTGCTCCTGGGGGTTTGGAGGGCAGCAGGATTTGGGCAGAGCCAAAGAACCTTCTGCAGTCCAAGGAGAGCTGGGAGCAGCCAGCTCAGAGCCAGATAAGGTGCTTTGGGATGATGGATGAGATCCATCAGTGCTCAGGCTGCCTCCAAGATTTCTGTATCTCCTCAAGAAATTCAATATTAAAATGTTTTGTACAGTTGTGCTCTCATTTCCCTCTTTTTTTTCCTTATTATTTTTTCCCCCCCAGGAAAGAGCCACGTGAGAGTCAGACCCAGAGCTGGGCAGGCTGCCAGAACCCTGATTAGTTCTCCTTTAATTTCTGGAAAGGGCTGGATTTCATACCCAGGTTATTCCCTGCACAACCACAGCCCAGCAGAGGTCACGGATGGTGGGAATTCTGTCCAAATCCAACCCAACTGGGTGAAAGGTGCCCTTGGCTCATTGGTTTGCCCTGGGACAGGAGAGCAGTGAGCAAACATTCCAGCTGTTCCAGCCCTTGGGGAAGAGGGTGGGAATGATCAAAACAAGCTGATGTTTAACCCAGGGGGCTGAGGTGTCCCACAGAAAACTCCTAATGGACAAACTGGGATTTGTGGGACATGTTTTTAGGCAGAGGACACCATCAGCCTCTGGGTTTTCTTGTGTCTCCCCAAACCCAACCAGTGGGTCACTGACAATGTCAATAATAGCAATTAACAGCAACAACAACAATAATAATAATTCAAAATACAATAATAATATATAAAAATACAACAGCAATTAATAATAATGATTAATAACACATTAATAATAACGGATATGCAGCACCTCTGCCTGCCTCAGTCCCAGGAAATGAGCTTCTCCTCAAATTACGAAGGGATTTAAACCCCTGTGTTCCCAGATAAAAACGGCCACATTTTTTCCCAAAAAACCTTGGCAGTGCTGAACATTCTGCTTCAGGGGAATGTTTGGTTGGACTGTGGGGAGCAGGAAGGCTCTGTAGGACCCAGCTTTCCCAACCTGCCTGGCTCCTGCTCCATCATCTCCCTGCTGTCATTTCCTGGTCCTTTATCTCCCTGCTATTAATTTCCGTTTTCTTCCTCTCCCTTATCCATCACCTCCCTGCCCATCATCTCATTCACTGCCTCCCTGAGCATCATCTCCTGTCCTCCATCTCCCTGTCCTCCTCATCCCTGCATCCCATCTCCTGGCCCATCCTTTCCCTGCTCATCATCTGTTCTTTTTCTCCCAGCCCATCTCCTCCTGCCCTGCTCCACCACCTTCCAGCCCTGCACCTTCTGCAAAGCCGAGCTCCCCAGGGATCCATCGGAGCCCCTCGGGTGCCTCCTTCTCCCTGACCCTTTTTGGGAGCTTTTTCCCCGCACTTCCCGGGGCGGGACCGGGGGCGGCCCCGGGCACGGTGCCTCTGGAGCGGCGGAGCGGAGATGCCGTACCTGCTCATCAGCACCCAAATCCGCCTGGTGAGTCCCGCCGGGATCCCGGGGGTGGGCAGGGACCGTCACCGGAGCCTCCGGTACCCGCCGGGGATCGCGGGATGCCCGGCCCCGGTGCTGCTGGGGGTCGGGGGGGCGATGCAGCTTTGGGGGATGGGGGTGTGGGGTGTCTGGGGCAACCCCCGTGTCCACACTCTGCTGTCCCCAAATCCTCCTGTCCCAAAGAGCGACTCACTTGGGAAACTTGGGCTGATCCAAAGGGACTTTTCCACGTGTGCTCGCAGTTGGTTTTCCCTCGTCCGAAACCAGCAATTCCCGAGTGGGAAACGCCGAGGGAGCGGGCAGGGCTGGGGCTGGCAGAGCCGGGCAGTGCTTGGATCACGGGCTGGGATCGCCATCGGGCAGCGCTGGTGGCACCGCTGGCTGTCACTGGCAGATAAAGCCACAAAGCAAACGTTACCCCCGGCCCCGGCAGCACCCACATCCTGCAGGACTCTGTGGGAACCCACAGCCCTGTCTTTATCTCGGGTTTCCCTTTTCCTGATAATTTTCCCTCCCAAAACCCAAATACGCCCATGTGGGTTGGGAGCAGGGACACAGAGACAGCAAATGGACAGAGAGAGGGGGTTGTGATGGAGGCTGCTGCCACTGGAGATGTCCCAAAGGAAGCAGCAGTGGATTGGGATGGGATGTGTGGGGATGCTGCAGCACCAAAGTGTTGGGGAAGATGAAATAGGAAAGCCTTATAGATATGATTGCCTTGCAAAAGATGCTGGAAATATGGAAAGTAGAATCGAAATTGAGATGAAGACAAGGTTTGAGTTGAAGAGTAACTAAGAAACAATGGCAGAGCTGGCTGAAGGGAATCCTCCTTCTGGATACAACAATGCCCTCTGCCCAGGCAGGGCCAAAGGGCAGAGCAAACCCTGCCTGCCTGGGAGAGATTCCCAAAAGCAGTTTTTTTAAGGTTTAAAATATAACCCCGTATGGTAATGTGATGATTCTTATAGGTTGCATGCAAATATTGTAGGGTTTGTAGCTTGTTTCAGATTGGTTAAAGAGAATTAGAATATTCAACAGAGAAGATGATTTATTGTATTGTAAACAGCAAATCGCTCTCTTTTTGCTCTCTCTTTTTGCCTCTTTCTCTCTCTGTCTCTGGCCTGCTCTGAGCTGTGTCTTGCAGCCCAGCAGCCTCTCACACCCACGCTCTTTCACAATAAATTCCCATGCTCTAAACCCATCTTTAGAGATCTCTCATTTCTATTTTACCCCTATAACCAAATCCCACAGAGTTCAATCCTGCAGACTCACATGGCATAAAAAGGTTCTTGGGAAAGCTCAGAGCTCCATCCAGTGCCTAAAGCACCCCTGAGAGCCATTGCTCCAAAACCTGGCACAGCTTCCCTGCAAATGGCACAAACCCCAAAGCTGAGGGCTCACCCTGCCATCCACAAATTCCTGTTTCTTCCAGAGGCTTTTCCCAACTCTTGCAGCTCCCAGGTTGTTGGGACACAGCCCCTGGCAGCAAACTGCCCAAATGTACCCATGCAGGGGATCTGTGCTCCCATCCATCCAAGCCAAGGGCTCCAGAACCTCTTTGGGAAGCAAATTCCCATGCTGGGATTGCTTGAGCCTCATTTTCTAAGGGAAACCGGCTAAAAATAGAGGCCAAATTGAAATATTGCTCTCAATCCCTATTTCAGGGACGTTGTTTAGCTCAGCTCTCCATGTTTGATGCTTCCTGCACAGCCCCTGAATGCTCAGGGCATGTTTTAATCACCAGTAGCTCCATTAGCTCCAAGAAAAGGGGAAATGAAGCCACTTGGTCCTGATTAAAAGTTTTTTCTTGCCTTTTTATGTTGTTTCTATTTCAGAATTTCTCCAGCCATTTTGCTTTGGAGCAGAAAGGCAGTTTTGGAGCAGAGCTGCTGGAGTTTTAGGAACATCCACTCCCCACCAGGAGCCTGGGGATGCAGATCCTGGCTGTGCCAGGTGGGATTTAGCCCAAGCCAAACCCCCCAGGGGTGTGCTGTGGTAGAACTCTGGGAAGGGCATCCCAGAGTTCTGGGATGCTGCTGGAGCTGCCTGGCAATATTTACAGCACATTCTTTTGTTTTTTCATTCCTCACTTTCTTCCCTGGTAACATTCATTCCAATCAAGTCAGCACAACCAAAAAACAGGGGAGCAAAACGCTCCAAGCCTTCCCATAACTCACCTAAGGTGCAAATGTGCCTCCCGTGCCTGGAAAAAGGCTGCAAAATTCACTGCAGAGAAGCCAGAAAATCAATCCTCACCTACTGCATCAGGGATGAAGAAGTTGTAGCCCAGGAGGCTGTAGTGCAGCACGGAGGGGATGAGCCCCTTCAGCCCAGCATGGCTCCAGTCAGAGTGCAGGGGGCTCATCTGGACAAACAGCGGGAGGTGGCCGGATCTGGGGAAACAGCAGAGACATTGCAAGAGGCTTGGAGGGCTTGCAGGAGCTGAAATTCCATGATGCCCAGCTGGTTTTGGAGTCACTGGGGCCAGATTATAGTGCCAGAATGATTTGTGTGGGAAGGGACCTTAAAGCCCATCCAATCCCTGGGCAGGGACACCTTCCACTATCCCAGCCAGCTCCAAGCCCTGTCCAGCCTGGCCTTGGACACTTCAAGGGATGGGGCAACCACAACTTCTCTGGGCACCTTATGCCAGGGCTGCACCACCCTCAGATCACACAGGGATCATTGACTCCAACACGCTGCCCTAGCCCACTTCCTCACACTTCCCTGGGTGCCAAGAAGCATCTTGGAATACCAAGAACCTGTCCCCCAGCAGCTCCAGGACAGCCTTTCCCTCGTGCCCACCTGCTTCCAGCACTGACGATGGTGCCATTGCCCAGCGTTGCCAGCGCTGCTGCCAGGACCTTGGTGTATCCATCACCTGCCAGCTCAGCAGGAGCAGGGACATCCTGCTCCAGGAAGGAATTGCCCTCCACTCCCTCGAAGGCCACGTAGGTGGCCCCCAGTTCTTGCCGCAGGCGCCGGGCACGAGCCAGGTACCAGCCCAGAGCTGCCTCACTGGTGACATTCAGACGGGCACAGAGCTGTCCCTTCCAGGTGGTCAGCAGAGGGATCTGCGGAGGAGGATGGAGATCAGATCCATGGAATATCCTGCTGATTCCAGGGTGCAAGGCTGGGGGATGCCATGCTGCCCCCATGCCACCCTGCCCTGTCACGGTGCATCGAGGGGTAAACCCTCCCTCAACCACCCAAAAATCCCATAGCTGGTGGCAAGGGGCTTCATCATTAAAATGACCACACAAAATGAAGCTGGGGAATTTTCTGAACACTGGAAGTGGAAATTTTAAACCCTGCTACCATAGGAATGAGGAGAGGAAATTTTAAACCTGCATCCCCCAGCACTGCTGTGCCTCAGCAGAGTGGCATCGGGCTGTGTCGCTTGAAAAATAATAAACCTGAGGGGGTTTATTCAGCTTTAATTTTGGTTTGGGGGATGAGGGGTGTTGGGGAAGATGGAATAGGAAAGCCTTATAGATATGATTACCTTGCAAAAGATGCTGAAAATATGGAAAGTAGAATTGAAATTGAGATGAAGACAAGGTTTGAGTTGAAGAGTAACTAAGAAACAATGGCAGAGCTGGCTGAAGGGAATCCTCCTTCTGGATAGAACAATGCCCTCTGCCCAGGCAGGGCCAAAGGGCAGAGCAAACCCTGCCTGCCTGGTAGAGATTCCCAAAAGCAGTTTTTTAAGGTTTAAAATATAATCCCGTATGGTAATGTGATGATTCTTATAGGTTGCATGCAAATATTGTAGAGTTTGTACCTTGTTTCAGATTGGTTAAAGAGAATTAGAATATTCAATAGAGAAGATGATTTATTGTATTGTAAAATGCAAATGAGCCCTTTTTTTGGTCTCTCTTTTTGCCTCTTTCTCTCTCTGTCTCTGGCCTGCTCTGAGCTGTGTCTTGCAGCCCAGCAGCCTCTCACACCCACGCTCTTTCCCAATAAACTCCCATGCTCTAAACCCATCTTTAGAGATCTCTCATTTCTATTTTACCCTCATAACCAAATCCCACAGGGTTCAACCCTGCAGAGGGGGTCCCGTACCGAGCTGCCCCCGGGCCGGGGCTGGCGGCTGAGCCAGTATCCCGCAGCCTCCCCGCCTCGCAGGGAGCCCAGGAAGAGCGGGGAGGTGACACTGCTGTACGGGGACAGCGTGATGGAGAGCTCCAGGGGTTCCACCAGCGCCGGGGCCTGCCTCTTCCTGCGCCCCGAGGGCACGCGGTCCTGCAGGTGGGAAAGGCAGGAATCAGGGCTTTGTGGGAAGGGGAACACACGTTTCCTGAGGTGCAGCGGGGTGGCCGTACCGCGGCGGTGAGAACGGCGGTGCCGTGCTCCCCCAGGGCCACCACGCCCTCCTGAAGGCGATGCCGCTTCAGCCTCCTCACCAGCGACCTCAGGCCTCGCTTGATTCTGGCAGCAGAACCCTCCGGGCCGTGGTAGCGCCAGATGGGAGACCTGCAGGGTGGGAAATTCTTCATGAGATGCTTGGGACATCGAGCAGGACGTTTGGAAGGGTCCCACTGATGCCAGAATGATTTTTGTCTTTTCTTTTATATCTCTTTTACACAGTTCTCTGTATCCACAAGTATCAGAATGCACACTTGTAACCCTTTACTTGGTGTTCTGTAAGTGTTCTGCAGGGCTGAGACTGAACAGCCCAGAGCTGCAGAGCCAGGGACACCAAACATTCCCACTGGCTCAGGAAGCCAAGGGCTCCTGGCAGGACAGATTCTGGAAACTCGAGCTGAGCCCAGCCCAGCCCCAGCATTGGGCTCCCTTGTTGGATCTGGGCTGTGGAAAGTCTAGAACTGGTGTGTGTGACTGACGGGGGTGCATTTGCCACGCTGGCACCTGGGGGAAGTGGATGCACCAAACAGGATCCTGATTCAAACACTGAGCTAAAGACCCCAAAACCCTTTTAACCGTGTCTGGTTCATTTTATAACACCAGGAAAAGGCATCACCACCAGCTGGGGGAAAGAGCTCTCACCCCAGGAGCGCGGTGTCCGGCAGGGTCCGAGCCGCTCCGGCCGCAGCGCTGGCCGAGTGCTGGCGAGCGGCTGCCACGTCGGCGCTGACACAGAGCTGGTACTGCAGGGGCTCCGTTTGTCCTGCCGGTGTCTCCAGGCAGAACTGCCTGTGGCTCTCCAGGGACAGGAGCAGGGGCACTTCGGGAGCTATTGTCACTGTCACTCCTTTGGGGGGAAAGTGGGAAAATAGCGTCTCAGCAAGCTGCTCCCAGTCCTGGGAGCGACAGGGATGAGCAGGCAGAGCCTGGCTGGTGCCAAAGCCTCCCGGGTTGATTCCACCACAGATCCAGCCATGCCAACCATCCCCCCCTGGCCCAAAATGCCTTCCAAGGGCTGGATTTCTCCTTTTCCTGGCCTTTTTGCTCATCAGTCAGCAATGCAGAGCAGCTGCAGGTCTTTGGAATTATTTAGGGTAATACGTGAAGTTTTATGTTCTGCAGAATAATCCAAATATCCCCCCCAAAATGACACTAGCATTTGAACTTCTGCCTGAATCCAGCATCCCACAGAGGCACCAAGGAGCCACAAAGCTGCTCAAGTGGAGCTGGGGATGCAGCAATGGGCACAGATCTGGGCTTAAAAACAAACCAGGCACACGAGAGCACAGGAATTCAGCACTCAGGAGCTCAGCCTCACTATCACGGCCTTCCCCAGGGGGATGAGGCAGCACAGGATCCATCTCTTGTGCCCTGTTGCCACTACATTTGTAGGATATTTCATTCCTGGAGGCTTTACACTGCTCTTAAACCAGCTACTTTAGAGGAGAGGGGTGGAGAAGCAGAGGGATTGAAGCTGTCGGGTGCTGGACAGGGAAGAAGGAGGTTACCTGTGGATCCCAGGAAATATCTCTCCAGGACTGGCCCAAAGCTGTCAGGATTTGTGCCGAGGTTGCCACTGACCAACGGCTGTGCCGGGCTCTCGGCGCCGTTGAGGGGCCAGCGCTGGGCCTGGATGCTCGGCCCTCCATACCAGGACACATTGGCCATGGAAAAACAATCCTGCAGCCAGGAAAGCATCATCAAAGAGCAAGGAATACTCAAGGGGAATCGAAGGCCAGGCTTGGAGCTAGTGGGAGGTGTCAGTTTTCATTTAAAAACAAGACATGCTCCCCCAAAGCCTGCCAGATTTTGCTGGAGGAGCTTGAATTAAATCTAAGTGCCACAACAATCACACTTCTGCACCCCACCACTGTTATCAAACACATCTGAGCTGCAGGTGAAAAGGTGCTGCAAAGGTTTGATGGAAAACACTCTGCAGGTGTGAGGGGCTCTGGCACAGGACAACAGAGGAGGAAATTCAAGGAAACAGCTTTAAAATGTACTGAAGGCACTTTCAGAAATCCAGTTGGAAAATCTGTGTACTTTGGTTTGTTTGAGGTTTGTTGTTTTTTTTTTTGGTTGGTCAGGTTTTTTGTTTGGTTGGTATTTTTTATTTGGTGGTTTTTTTCCTCTCTTTTACTTAAAAAGCACATTAACCTCTTCAGCTGCCTTCCCCAGAGTTTCTGGGGTGAATCTTCAAGTGCAGCTGTCCCCACCTGAGCTCTCAGGGAGCTTTTAGCTTTGAGCCCTCGCCTCGATGGCACCAGTGTCCCCAGGGTGACACATCCTCTCTCTCAAGGCACAACTTCCCTCTTCCCTGAGGGCTGATAACAAGAATTTCCCTCAAGAGACTCAGTTTGGAGGTTTGGGGCACTTCTAGACCTGACAAGGCCCTGGGATGAGGGACATCCCCATCCTTGACCCGCCTCCTGCCAGAAACCATCAGTTTTCACTTCAAAGCTTCTCAAACTTTCCCCTTTCTGCCAAATCGAGGGATCAGCAAGACTTAGAGTCCTCGTGACTTCCCAGGCAGGATGGGCTTCCCCGAAAGCCTGGAGATCTGGGGCCACAAAGGGGGGCTGGGGAGGGCAGAGGGGACTCAGAGATCCCCCAGTCAACCCAATGTTTATTCCAAATCCCAAGGCTTCGGAGCCTCCTGGGCTTGGGAGCACAGAGAGGTTAAGTCTCTCCGAGGGGTGGGGAGAGGAGATGTAAATTATTAAAGTGGAAACCCTGGAGGCTCGGAATAGCTGTACCAGGTGTCAGCTGAACTCGTAACACCAGCTGGGAAAGAGGGAAAAACAGCCTGTTCTTAACTCAGATTTCTCTGGATCATATTTTCCAATTGTTTGGGTTTTTTTTTAAAAAGTGGGGGAAAGCCTACTCTGTCTCACTCATCCTCCCAAAACCAATGTCAGTGGAGGAGACCCGGGGTATGTGCTCAGGCAACACCTTCCACCCACCCAAAACGGTGCCAACAGATGATTTGTGGCTAAAGGGAACAATCCCCCATCCCAGAGAATCCCACCCTGCTTCTCTCCCATGCTCTGAGGGCTCCCCACAACTGGACACCCCGCTCTGACAGCATTTCTCCTTCCCCTCTTTAGGCTCCTTCCCAGAGTCTGCTTTTGTTTAACTGAGGGAGAAAACAGGGAATGATCCCAAAAACGTTTGCAGCAGCGGACACGAATTGTTCCCATCCCGCGGGAGCTGCCCATTGTGTCTGTGTTGGAAGAGACCTTGCCTTGGCTCTTGCCAGCATTGTCATCTCCAGTGGGTATTTACTCCGTCTCCATATCAACACAGCTCTCCCACCCCGGGGTCACCAACGTGGCATCACCACAGGATTTTGGGGCTCAGCTTCAGGGTACGACGCTTCTAAAATGCTTTTCCAACCTGGCACCTTCCGAGTGTGGAAGACAGGGAGCCACGACCCCACGGATGCTGGAATGATTTTTGTCTTTTCTTTTATATCCCTTTCACACAGCTCTCTGTATCCACAAGTATCAGCAGCATGCACACTTGCAACCTTTTACTCAGTTCAGTGCTCAGTGTTCTGTAAGTGTTCTGCAGGCCTGAGACTGAAGAGCCCAGAGCTGCAGAGCCAGGGACACCAAACATTCCCACTGGCTCAGGAAGCCAAGGTCTCCTGGCAGGACAGATTCTGGAAACTCGAGCTGAGCCCAGCCCAGCCCCAGCATTGGGCTCCCTTGTTGGATCTGGGCTGTGGAAAGTCTAGAACTGGTGTGTGTGACTGACGGGGGTGCATTTGCCACGCTGGCACCTGGGGGAAGTGGATGCATCAAACGGGATCCTGATTCAAATACTGACTAAAGACCCCAAAACTCTCTTAACCATATCTAACTTCATTTTATAACCCCAGGAAAAAGGCTGGGAGCAGGGGGTGGCTGTGTCACCACTGCCACTCACTGCTCTGTGCCTGTCCCACAGGAGTCTGGGCCCACCATGGTGGGTGATGAGCACTCAGATCCCCATCTGATGAGCATCCTGGGGGCCACGAAGAGGAGCACACTGGGGAACAACTTGTAAGTCCTCCTCTCCTTATTTTCCCAAGAAATGCAGAATATTTTCATCCGTGGAATTCCCCACAGCACCTTCCAGATGTGCAGGGCAGCTTGAGGTTCCTCCTGAGCCAGCCTTTCCCAACAGCTCCCATAGCTTTTCCATGGGCTGCAGAGCCCTGGGGTTGGAGCTGCTTCCAGTTGTGTCACCCCAACTCCCACCTCTCCACAGGGATGTTCCCAAGCCATGGATATTTGACATTTCCCCATGTCCCCACCTCTGCCAAGCCAAGTTTGACCCCAGCCTTTGGCCAAGTACCACTCAAAGATGTGACCAGCATCTTCCTAGAGGTTTGGCCTACTTTTTTTCCTTTTTCCCCCCTCATTTGATATCCCACTTCTTGGTTTTCCCTGGGAGAAAAAAAAAAAACCAAAACCAAACCCTCAAGGGCAAAGCAAAATGAACTCCCAAATGCAAATGAACTTGACAAAGAGGAGCAGCTCAATTCCTGCTGTGTCTCATTGCTGTTGTGTGGAGTAGGAGAATGAGGAAAAGGAGGAGGAGGAAGAGTCATTAAACAGAAGGGGCATCTCATCCCAAATGTTCCCAAGCTGGACCCTCAGCCTGCAGCATAAAAAATCTGAATGAGGTGGGAAATTTTAACATTAAGGAGATAAAATAAGTATTGAGGGCTCCCCACCCCAGCCCAGCCGAATTCCTGGGGGGTTTGCAGGGCTGATCCATCCCGTGCTGATTCCCAAGGCCGTGGGTGGGCAGGGATTGGCAGCAGAGCCAGCATCGTGCTGCCACCTGCTGCACCAAGCCCACAGTTATGCAATGGGATGGGAGACAGAGCAGGAAAACACCACAGGTTCCAAGAAGGAACTGGATCCTGAGAGATTTACCCAGGATCTCTGGGATTCAGGTGGAAATGGAAGGCAAGGACAGAGAAAAGCCTCTGTAGTGCCTGCCCAGCAGCTGGGGGAGCCACAGTGCTGTAAGGAACAGAAACACCACATTCTGCTTATTTTGGTGAAGGGATTTGAGCTTCCTGTGGGATCTCCCTGGTGGATTTGATGCCAGAATGATTTTTGTCTTTTCTTTTATATCCCTTTTACACAGTTCTGTCTATCCACAAGTATCAGCAGCATGCACACTTGTAACCTTTTACTCAGTTCAGTGCTCAGTGTTTTGTAAGTGTTCTGCAGGCCTGAGACTGAACAGCCCAGAGCTGCAGAGCCAGGGACACCAAACATTCCCACTGGCTCAGGAAGCCAAGGTCTCCTGGCAGGACAGATTCTGGAAACTCGAGCTGAGCCCAGCCCAGCCCCAGCATTGGGCTCCCTTGTTGGATCTGGGCTGTGGAAAGTCTAGAACTGGTGTGTGTGACTGACGGGGGTGCATTTGCCACGCTGGCACCTGGGGGAAGTGGATGCACCAAACAGGATCCTGATTCAAATACTGAGGGAAAGACCCCAACCCCTTTAACCGTGTCTGGCTGCATTTTCCTAACACCAGGAAAAGGCATCAGATTCACCACCTTTCTCCCCTCCCTGTGGCCTGCAGGCATTTTGAGCTCCTTGTCCCACCTCCTGCCTGTGTCACACTGGGAACTCTGTCCCTGCAGCACATCCCTGTGGCACAGCACGTCCTCCCCACGTGTCCCTGACCAACAGGCAGTGGGGAAAATCCCTGGCTGGAATGTGGCTGCTGGCAGCCCTGAGAGCACAGCCACGTGCCCGTGGAGCAAGCCTGGCTGCCTCCTCCAGAATCCCAACCAGGCCTGGGAGCTCCAGATCTGCACTGTGGCCCAGCAGGATTTTCCATCTCCAACTCCTTGGTGAGCAGAGCCTGGCTATGGATGATGAAAACCCCCTTCTTGTAGCACCTTGGCCCCCAAAACTTTAACCATGACCTTGTAGGGAGCCTGAAGGAAAAGCCTGAGCAGCACAGACCTGCTGGGGAACTGGGATGTGCAGGTAAAGCTGAAACCCCAATAATGAGTGAGCACTCAGATCCTGTTCCCCAGCTCTGCACAGACACATTAAATATTATTAATTTTTTAAGTTGCACAAGGTGTGGGGAGCAGGGACATTGTCCCTGCCCTCCATGGCGGGGTCAGAGTCCTGGGGGCAGCCAAGTGAGGCAAGGGACAGCCAATTCCTGGCTGGGCACATCCAGAATCCTTTGATCTTAAATGCAACCCAGTCTTCCTTTGGATTTGGGAGCTGAGGGCTAAAGCACCTGTTAATATTGAACATACCTGTTCCTCCAGGTACACCCAAACCCATCCTCAGGGAGCTAAAGGAGAGCTGGGCACAGTTTCCAAGGAGGTTGGGTGCTCCATCCCTTAAAATCCCTGCATGAGGAGGATGCCCCATCCCTGTGGGTGCAGCTCTGGGCTCTCTGGGTTTGGCACACTTGGAGGCAGTGCCAGGCCACAAATCCTCTCCAACCTGGCAGGACTCCTCTTTTCCCAGCTGTGTTTACCTGGAAGAAAAGGCTTTGCAGGTATCCCAGCCCCTCCATCCTGGATAAACACAGAGATGCCAGCACAGACTGATACCCACAGTGTGCAATCTTCATTTTTCCCAACACACAGCTGGGATAAACCTGGGAACTCTTCCCTCCTGCTTTTAGCTCAGTCACTCATTTTTTAGGTTCCTACAAATACCTGCCTCTGCTACTTCCTCTGAATAATGGGAATAATATTTACCAGCTCCCACTGCGAATTTGAAGGGTATGTGGCAACCCTCCTGGAGAAAGCACAGAGTTCAAAGACACTTATAATAATGTACATTATCTTTACACCACATCTATAATTACAGCCAAGTACAGTCTGTCTTGAGAAACTGGAAAATCTCTCACATCTCGGGGTTATTTCATGCTTTAAAGCACTCCCAGCTCCAGCACGGCTCTGAAATCTGAGCAGGAGCAGCTTTGGAAAGGCTTTTGGATCTTTTTTAATCATTCTTGGTATGAAAAGCAGGAGAGGCTTTGTTAAGGTGGCCAAACAGGATCCCCAGTGATCCTGCAGCCCATCATTATCTGCTTATCCAGCACTGCAAGTCAGCTGCAGCTGAGCTGCTCTGGCCTTGACCCAAAAGTTGTGTCAAAAGAATGCCTGGCACATCCAGTGCCAAAGGTCCCATTGGCAGCTCAGCTGTCTCCACCCAACTCAGCCCATCTTGTGCCTGGTCCCTTCACTGGGGAGCAGTGTCACAGCTTGGGAATGTGGGACAGCTTCTGCTCCAAGCACAGAGCCAGCACAACCCAGCAGAGAATCAGAGCTCAGCAAGGATGCTGCAATCAGCCCCCAGGCTCTGCCAGGGCACAGCAGCCTGGCTTTGCCTCACCTGGCACCTCCAAGCAGGATGGATGACTACTGGATTTCCAAAGGTTTCCCACGTGGCTGAAAGCAGCACCTTTTTCCAATCCCCGAATTCCAACAATCTTTCAAACCCACCCACCTCTGACATAGGCAGAACACTGGGATTTCATTCCTTAGAAACACCTGAATCATTCCTCTCCTCCTCCATGAATTCTCAAGTATGTTAAAAATGTGCTGTGTTTACCTATGAACCTTCTGCTGCAGTTACTGAGCAGCACTGGCACCTGAGCCACAATCCCACTCACCCTGATCCTTCCCTCTTGGACAGGATTCCCGTGGTTTGGCACCCTGGGCTGTGCCTTCCCCTTCACAGGTGTCACACACACCTGGTGCCAGGTGTGGCCACTGGTCCCACAGGGATCAGGAGCAAGGCAGGCTTGCTTCTGATGCCTTTTCCTGGTGTTAGGAAAATGAAGCCAGACACGGTTAAAGGGGTTGGGATCTTTCCCTCAGTATTTGAATCAGGATCCTGTTTGGTGCATCCACTTCACCCAGGTGCCAGCGTGGCAAATGCACCCCCGTCAGTCACACACACCAGTTCTAGACTTTCCACAGCCCAGATCCAACAAGGGAGCCCAATGCTGGGGCTGGGCTGGGCTCAGCTCGAGTTTCCAGAATCTGTCCTGCCAGGAGACCTTGGCTTCCTGAGCCAGTGGGAATGTTTGGTGTCCCTGGCTCTGCAGCTCTGGGCTGTTCAGTCTCAGGCCTGCAGAACACTCACAGAACACTGAGCACTGAACTCAGTAAAAGGTTGCAAGTGTTCATACTGATACACAGAACTGTGTAAAAGGGATATAAAAGAAAAGACAAAAATCATTCTGGCATCATTTCCAGCAGGAAATTCCCATCTTCTCCTCTCCCAGCTCACCTTATTCCCATCTTTCCTGGCTGCAGCTGTGAGTACTTTGTGAACGATGCTCCGCGCGTGGTCCTGGACAAGCTGGAGAGCCTTGGCTACCGTGTGGTCAGCATGACTGGGGTGGGCCAAACCCTGGTCTGGTGCCTCCACAGGGAATAGCCAGGAGAATCCTGCCTTCCACCTGGACAACATCCTGCTGGAGATCATCTTATAGGACTGGCAGCAAGTTTTTCCCCTTCAATTCCTTCCTGTCCCAGACTGCAGGCACTCGGGCAGGGGAGGAACAGCGTAGAGGCAGAGCTGGAGCCAGTGGAATTCTGCCATCCCTGGCATTTCCCAAGAGCAGGGGGAGGAATGTATGCCCAGAATCAGGCAGAGGAACAGATGGCTCCTGCTCTGCCTTCAGCAGGATGGCAGTCTGGCAAATTCCAGCTTTTTACGTTTTAATCGTGGATTCAGCAGGCTCTGGAGGAAGCTCAGTAACAGCCCTGTCTGCCTCCTCCTTGTGCTGCCCCAGAGAGCTCCCTGCCTTCTCCTGGGCCAGGGGATTAGGGAGGGACACCAAGCATGGCCACCATCCCTGAAATCCAAGGGAGAACCACTAAACCTACTCCCAGTGCTCTGAGAATCCCTTTCCTCAGCAGCAAGGCCCATTTCCATCTCAACTTGCTGATCCCAGACTTCCATCCAAGCCTAACATGGATTTCCAGAACAACACAGCAAGATTGTGTGACTATTCCAGGTGCAGGCTCTAATCCCAACACTGCTGGAATGTTTGGGACTGTGCATGGATCCTGTTGTGGGGGCAACACCAATAAAACATTGCTCCAAAGAGACCAACGTCCTTCTGTGGCTTGTTTAAAGCTGGTGTCAAATCCTTCTGGATGCACAGCTCCTGAATGAGCTTTCAGGGATTAAAAGCTCCAAGGTTTGGTGTTCTGATGGCACCTTTCACACCTTCTCCCCTGGGACTGGACAGCTGCTGTGGGCATTCACTGACAGCACAACACCTGTGACCCTCAGGCAGCCATTCCTTCCCCAGACCTGCAAAGGGATAAGGGCCACAATCCCTGGGTATTTCTATTCCCACAACACCTTTAAAAAACCTGAGGTTTATTGACTTAAATTAAACAGCTCTGGGGGGGGACGGAGAGGTGGGGGAATCCATACTCTTGTGTTAAGGGTGGGACTTCTCCTCCTCATCTTCCTGCTGGAGCTGCTGGATGAGCTGCTGCCTCTCGGCTGCCTGGCGCATCCTCATCATCACCAGGCTCTCGTAGTCCCTCTCTGAAACCACTGAAGCCTGGGAAGGAGCAGGAAACACAAACAACCCATCAGGGACAGCACAGACCTTCCCCAAATCCCCCTAAACACCAATGTTCCAGGCAGGAAGCAGTTTGATCCTGCAGAAATTGGGTGAGGTAGGTGAAAGCTGCCTGGCTACAGGGAAAAAAAAAAACCAGGAACTGGTATTAAAATGATTATTAAAAATAAGCAGCAGTAAGTGTGGTTGATGAGGAAAGCAGGGCAGATATGGAGCCAGCATTCCATGAGGCTGGATGGGGCTCACCCTGCACCTACAATGTTGGTGCCTGATGTCCAGCAGACACTTCACCTGTTATAAAGGCTAATGACATTAAAAAATCAAACCTTTGGATTAATCATGCAAGTGATTAACTTCCAACTGTCTGATGGTGCTGGGGCCCTGGATAGGTTTCCCAGAGAATATGTGGCTGTCCCATCCCTGGAAATGTTCCAGCCCAAGCTGGATGAGGTTTGGAGCAAGCCAGGACAGTGAAAGGTGTCCCTACTCTGGCATGGAACTGGATGGGCTTTAAGGTCCTTTTCAACCCAAACCATTCCATGATAAAAACACCTGCAATCAATGACCTTAGATGTTTTTTCAAACACAAGCAATTCCATGATCCTAAGCAGAAAGAAAACCACCAGGGATGTTCCCAAAGCTGTCAGAGGAATGGAACAGTTTTCCAAAGCTCCCAAAGCCTTCCTGCTGTGTGTGGCAGCAACTGTCACGTCAAGGCAGTTGATTGCAGACTCTGCCTAATGAGTGTGGGCAGCAGATGACAGCTGCTCCAGTGCTTTGGCACTGCTTCCAAAGCCATTCCACACTAGTAGGTGGCCGTGCTATTTTGGATGTATGAAAGCACTGCAAGGCTTGGAAACATCCAGCTCGTTCCTTGACAGTTCAGGTGGAAATAAAAGCATCTTGACAGAAGGTGAATGGAAAAAAAAATAAAAACTCTTCAGATTCATTTTTCTAGGAAGGGGGTTAAGTGGTGATCACAGAGAATTCCAGAATGGTTTGGGTAGGATCTTAAACATCATCTGGTTCCAATCTGGTGCCATGGGCAGGGACACCTTCCAGTAGCCCAGGCTGCTCCAACCTGGCTTTGAACAGGGATGGGGCAGCCACAGCTTCTCCAGATATTTAAGGATTTCTCAGGAAGCAGAAGGGATACAAAGGCAAAAGAATGGCTAAATAAGTCTCTGCATGGAAATCTGAGCGAGTGCAATTCCTTATCCCGTGTCAGCAAAGTGGCTCCTCAGGCTGCCAGGACACAATGAAAGACCACAACAGATAAGGAGCATCAAGTGGGAAATTAAAAGTCTAATTGGTGTCTTAGGAGCCACCTGAGCAAAATGACCTTTGGGTACTGGCAGCAGCAGTGTCTGAGAAAGCACTGATGGTATCAGCCCTCAGCCAGGATGCTTCCAAGTCCCATCCACCAACCCCAGGAATTTGCTGGGCTGGATGGAAGAGGCTGCGTGAGATTCATGCAGATGAATCACCCACACAAACCTGAAGCCCCACCTCGCACTGGGACTGAAATTTAAAACAGACAGGAGATGATTTGCAGCCTGCTTTGGGAGCTCTGCTGCCACAGGAGCCCTCGGAGTGGAAGGAGGGACAACAGCCTGATCCAGGTGGGCTCCCAGCACGTGCTCCCGGGTGCCTGAGCGTGGGCTGAGGCTTTGCCACTCCACACACCTACTTCCTGCAATCCTGGCAATTACCAATGGAGTAAAACCCAGTTTCTGACGTGGCTGACTCAGCAAGGGCTTGGCTCAAAACAAACACATCCACGCAGGGAGCTCAGCCCGGGAAGCAGCGACGGGTGGCACATGAAGGGACGGTGGCAGCAGCGCTGGGGAGCTTTGGCATTCTGGCTCCAACCTGGCTGAAATCCTGGACTCCTGGCTGAGCTTTCTCTGGATTTGCTTCTCCATCCTGCTGAGCGTGGCAGGCCCAGTTCTCCAAGTGCTCCAGCAGCTTTTCCTCTCTGCTCCTGGACTCCGGGCTGCTCCAACAGGGCGTAAGTCTCCTTTGCACCCCGTTCTCCCGAAGTGTCTCTTTTCCATCCCCCTTCTCCTGAATTCCCTGGTCCCTTGGGTGGGTCTGAGTCACTGTCTCGTTCCCAGCCACCCACGGAGCTTTTCCGGCGGTGCCCCTCCACAGAAGGTGCTGGTTACCATGGCACCCGAGTGCCCTTCTGTTCTAGATGCCAGATTAGATCTGTTCTCATGGTGACTGTGCCTCTGCTGTTCCCCCCAGCCCAGAGCTGCAGCACACGTTCAACGAGCTCACTCACACACCACCCCTCCTCTCCACTCCAGGGAGAGAGAGACTCCTTGACATCCAAGACAAGCCACGGCGTGGAGTTTGCATTTCCTGCACTTCCAGCCTCTCTGTTTTCCTTGCAGCTCCAAGAAGGGGGCAGGAAGAGGTTGTTCCTGTTGTGTGGCTCGCTGCTGATCCCTCAGCTCCTGCCTGTGAGGAGGCAGCACTCCTGCTGCTCCCTGCTTTCCCTCAGCATGGATACTTGGCGCAGGGGGTCCATCAAGTCCACCACCTTCTTCCGACGTTTCTCCCTCAGGAGGCACAAAAAGCTGGGCAACCAAGTCATCATCCTGAACCAGAACAGCCACACTCTGGACACGGATGGCCAGAAGAGGGAATGCTTGAGGGATCTGAAGGACAAGTCTGAGTACCTGTCCTGTCAGAGTGAGCAGAACCTGGCCAAGGCACAAGCCCCTCCCAAGCCTCCCCGGCTGTACCTGGACAGTTCCAGCTGCCCCAACATCATCGACCACACGGATTCCCACTCCGACCTCTCCTTTTCTGATGCTGCTCCATACCACAAAGCCACTCCAACACACAACGACCAGCCTACAGACCAAGGCACCTCGGAGGCAGCTCTCCCCAACAGCACCACTCTTCCTGACCTGGCTGACCCCTTCCTGTCCTTCAAAGTGGATTTGGGGCTGTCACTCCTCGAGGACGTGCTGCAGACCCTCAGGAAACAGAACCCGAGGGATTATGCCATTTGAAGGTACTCACTGTCCATCACATCCCAGTTACTCACTGCTGCTGCCTGTTCCTCTGATCCCAGCAGGAGGAGGGATGCTGGAGCATGCCTGTTGTGTGTGGCCTGTTTTGTTGTCCTTGCCTCACCCACCACAGACCACTCCTGTGCTTGCCAAGGAATCCATTGGAGCAGAGCTCATGTGCTCAGGTGAGAGCACTGTCTGCTGTCTCGTGGGCAACTTTCCACTCTCCACCCTGGGAATCTCCCACTCTGGACTGCGTGTTCCCTCCTCAGGGAAGACTGGTGTTTTTTTTGGGAAAGACTGAATTTGGGGATGTCACACCGTGGACCAGGGACACACAGGGATTTGGCACAGATCACTTGTGGAACAGCAGGCAGCAGCACTGCACCCCACAGGCAAAGCTTTGAGGGCTGAGAGACAGGAACTGGGGCTTCTCCTCCCACCGTGTTTGGATGTGAAAGCTCAAAGCTGTTCCTCCATTTCTTCCCTTCCTTCTTGTGGGTTTCTTTTCCCCTAACTCCAGTGCAGGTGGCACTCCCAGCCTGGAAACAGGTAAGCATCCATGTAGGCTTCTGATGCAGCACCAGCAGTGGATTTATCCTCCTGGGCAAGAGATGAGATGTCTCTGCCACTGCTGCCTCATGCATGCACTGAGCTCCCAGCTGTACAGACATGGAAGAATAAATGTATCTGTGAGTGAAAATATCTGCTTGCCTCATTTCATTGGGAACAAGCCACAGAAATCCCAGGCACCAGGAGCACAGGGTACCTGGAGTGGCCCAGATCCATCCTCCCTGGCACTGTAGGGTTTTATGAAGGGAGAGGAACCTGTGTGGCTCTGTTTCTTTGGGCTGGGGGAAGGCCAGAGCTGCTGGGACTTGATTTTCCCCTGAGGAGAGCTCACACAGCTTGGGGCAAGACAGCAGCAGTTCCCCAGGGAAAGGCTTTGCCAGGCTGAGAACATTTTGGGCAGCATCAGGACAAACTGTTAAAAGAAACTAGCAGTTCTTATCTTTTAAAAAATAGCAATAATAAAATTGCCCCCAGATAACCAGGAGCTTTGGAAGTGGCCACAGCGAAGTGCAGGGATGTTCCAGGGAAGGCACAGCTGCCTCTTACCCTGCAAGATTCACCTTCCAAAGTCAGATAATAGAAAAGAAATCCTCTGAAACCTCCAAGGAGCTTAGAAAGGGTGCAAGAGTGCCATGCAGGAGGGTTTTCTCAGGGCTGAATGGCTGAGGAGCTCTGAGTAACAGGGAGATCCCACTGCAGGAGCAGGGAAAATCTTCCCAAAATTGAGCATTCCACACTATTGAAATGGCAAAACAAGTTCTCTGCAGCCACTGTGTGCTTTGAAGCATCACACAGCTCTCAACAGCCTGGAGTAACACTGGCCAAGTCCCAGCTTTTGAATTCCAAGGGGAACTGCAGCCTGCTTGGCCCCAGCAGCTCTCCAGGAACTGCTGGCCAACCTGTTGCTGTAGGAGACACCTAGGATGTGGAGCCTAGGATGGCTAGTGAGTTTGTTGCCATGAGAACACTGAGGTTTGGGCTGTTTCCTG
>JAHLSL010000243.1:279912-293439 GCA_025920805.1 Petroica traversi | reverse complement strand
CAGCCCCGCAGCACGGCCCCGCAGCACCCACTCCTCGGGGGGCTGCTCCAGGGCCTGCCACGAGATGATGCCGATGGTCATGGCGAAGAAGACGGCCACGCCGAGGCAGCCCAGGGCGCCCTTCCAGGGCTCCGTCATCTCCCTGAAGCTCAAGGTCCAGGTGGACTCCGGGATCTGGCCGGTGTGGCGGGAGAGGGGCATGGTGAGATGGCAGGCTCTGCTTCTCTCTCCTCCTGCAGCAGCACAGGGAAGAAAACCCTCTAGGATAGCGCCAAATGATCTTCTGGGGTAGCTCCAAAAGATCTTCTGGGATAGCTCCAAAAGATCTTCTGGGGTAGCTCAAAAAGATCTTCTGGGATAGGTCCAAAAGATCTTCTGGGAGAGCTCCAAAAGATCTTCTGGGGTAGCTCAAAAAGATCTTCTGGGGTAGCTCAAAAAGATCTTCTGGGATAGGTCCAAAAGATCTGGGGTAGCTCAAAAAGATCTGCTGGGAGAGCTCCAAAAGATCTTCTGGGATAGCGCCAAAAGCATACACAAAAAAACTAATTAAATAAAAAAATAGCTTAACAGAAGGAAAGCTGCAACTCTGTTCTCTCTGCGCCGATCCTGAGGTAAGAGGAGTTCCTTCCACAGCCTCCTCCACAGCAAATCCCACTGCTGGGCTCGGTGACGGCGGCTCAGCCCCTTGGCACAGCCGGCAGCACCCAATGACACCAAGGAGGAGGAGGACACACGTGGCCCAGAGCCCAGGAGGGAGACGGGGCCATGGACAATGGGAATCAGGGCTGTGCTCCAGCCTCTGCTGCTCCGTGGGGTTTGGCATCACTTCCCTGCTCGGTTTGGAAGCAGCAGGAAATAATCAGGGGTGCAGGGAAACATCCCAGGGCGGGCAGGGACAGGAGGGGATGCAAACATCCTCTTTCCATCTCCTCTCTCTGTCACCTGGAAAAGCGTATGGATAATGCACAGAGCACAACCACCTTTGGGTGCTGGGTGAGCCCAGGGGAACAGGCACCTGCTGCTCAGCCAGCTGAGAGGTCACCTGTGGTGACAGCTTTTTGGGGTGGCACTGGCTTGTCCAGGCATCCCAGCTCCCCGTGGCAGGTTGGGAATGGTGCCACCTCCCCTGGCACAGCACAGCCACCCCTGCACCCCCCGTCAGCCCCTCACCTGAAAGCAGATTCAGAGATGATGTCGCAGCCCCCAAAGCGTCCTCGATGTTTTTCCCAGGGGTTTTCCCAGCAGCAGCAGATTTTCCTCCTCTTTCCCGGGGCAGTTTTCCCTCCTGGCCGTGTCTGAGACCCGCAGGGCTGAAGGAACTTGATCCAGACTAACCCAGGAGTGTTACTCAAGCCAAGCTCCCTCCCTCCCTCCCTCTCTCCCTCCCCTGCAGCCCGCACGTAGCCTCAGGTGGCTGCATCCCCAGCAGGGGCAGGACATGAAAAACACTCATTTTTAAAGGCTTTTATCTTTAAGGGGAGAATTTTAAAGGAATTTTTTGCCACGAGGTGGCTCCGGTTGAGTCTTTACTAAATACCTGTGAATCCACGCGTGAAGCCCTGGGAGTGCTGAGCCTCCTCCTTCTCCTGCTTTGGCTTTTGTTGGCATTATTATTCAATTTTGGGGAATTTATCCCTTTTCCTACTTCACATGAGCCACTGGACCCCTCCTTAGATCAACTCCAGGGGTGCCTGCATCCTCAGGGAAGCCACTTCCCAGGACAGTTGCAATCCCACCAGTGCAAAAGCTCTGGAAATCTGAGATTTCCATTGATTTTTCCATGCTTCAGTCCCCATTCACTCTCATCTCAGTCTGTCTGCAGGTAATCAGGGAATATCTGGATATTCCGAGTGTTACTACAACCTCTTGGCTGCCAAGTAGAATAAACTTGGGATTTAAAGGGGTTACCCCATCCTGCATCCAGGCAAAGCCCTGGCAATCCCAAGGTCAAAGCCCTGCTCACCCCAGACTTCAAGAGAGTCCCAGGACAGCCAAATCCATGAGGAAAATTCTCATCTTTGGCCCAAACAAGCCCCTGGATGGGGCATTTCCTCTCCAGGATTAATTTTTCATTGCAGGTGGGGCAATATCCAGTGTTGGATGGAAGGAAAAAAGGTGGATCACACCAGGACAAGAACGGTCTCCGGAGAAGGAGAGGAGGTGGGTCCAGGATAAGGAGAAAGGATGAAAAAAAGCTTGGATTTGAGCTGGGAAACCGTGATGTCCATTCCAAAGGGGCTGGGGATCCCCTGGGAACACAGTCAGGAGAGGTTGTAGCCAAGCTGAAGGTGACGGAGCCATGGGACCCCAATATTGGGTAATAATAAAGAGAAAAAAATTAAAAAACAAGGAAAAAGGGGTGTTCCTTCCACCAGGGATGTTACAGGCACCCGAGGGGCTCAACACTCCCCACGACCTGGGAAAGGGAACAAGTAGAAGTGAATAAACCCTGTGGTGATTCAGAGCTGTTCACCCACAGCATCAGCCAGAGCCGATGGAATTACTGGTGTGGGATTTGCCACCTTTTTGGGGCTTTGTAGATCTCTGTGCCCCAGGAGAGCTCGGTTTGGCTGCAAGACCTGCAGGAACAGGGCAGAGGAGAGGAAAAAAAGGGATCTTTGGGATGATCTGGGGCCCTGGTACACCAGGAAGGTTTAATCCTCTGTCCAGGGGAGAGGAAGAGACGTGGCAGCAGCACCCAAAAGTCACAAAAGCTGCACAAGGATTGGCAATTCCCTGTTTCCCACCCCAAAACGGGCTGGGAGGGGGGTGGCTGATGGAGTTGCTGGGCTGCAGCAGCTGAAGGCAAAGCTCTGTCACATGGCACAGGATTAAATCACATCCATGGAATAACAGAGGGGCCCCCAAGGTGGGATTAGGGAAACCCCAGGATGGTGCATCCAGTGGTGGGGATGCAGTGGGATAAGCAGGGACAGAGGGTGGAATAGCAGGAAGGTTTTTAAAACCTTTTCTTAAAAAGCAGCTCAAATCCCAGAGGGGAAAAATCCTGCTGGAGCTTTCAACAAGTCAAGATTCGGCCAAGTTTGGGCCCTCTCAACTCTGCCCGTGGCCAGGGGGTTTGGGCTGAGCCCTCTCCCACTCTCCCACAACTCCTGGTTTTTGGGAGGAGGAATGGTTTTATGAGCTTTCCTGCCCATCACAAATCTCAGCAGGAACTGGCTCCCATGAGCAGAATGAAACCTCCCTTCATCTTCCTCCCACTGCCAACAAAAACCACTTAGCCTTGACTGGCTGAAGGGAAAAAAAACATTTCAGGGTGGCTCCCTGGATTCCAGGAAGGGTGTCCTGCCCCTCTGCTTCCATAGTTCTTTTTTGTTTTAAACATTTTTAAATCCCCTCCTATGCAAAATGGAGCATCTTTTCCCTCTTTGTGACTTTCCAGGGTTGAAAAGGCCTTGAGATTGCTTTTTTATGTCCAGTGGGGCTTTCCAAGCTCCAAGGTGGCTGAGGGGCTTGGAGCAACCTGCTCTGGTGTCCCTGTGGATCACCCACCACGTCCTTTCCAGAGTCCTTTCAGGTTGGCTGGAAAAAGGGAGAGCAAAGGGAGCCACGGGGATTTTCCACTTTTGTGGAGTTGCACTTGGGAGGGTGCAGCCCTTTCCATCAATATTTTCCTGCAGCCTTTAAGCACCAGCAATTACAGCTGCAGCTTCCCAGCCAGACCCTCCTGGGGTTTTTGGTTTGGGGTTTCTTAAGTATGATTATGTAAAAAAAAAAAAAATACAGGAAAGCTGTGTGGGTTGGCCAAGAGCAAAGGAAAACTGGTGGGAGCAGCAAAGTGCCTCGAGGACTTGGCATTTCTCCTCAATTTACCCCAGTGGGAAGCAGCCTCATCCCAAAATTCTCCCTGTGGGGATGGATCCTGTGGTACCTCAACCTCCCATTTTTATCCATTTATCCGTGAGATCTACAAGCTGGAACACACAGGAGTGAACCAGAGTGGATTCTCCAGAGCTAGCAGCATGGATGGACATGGATATCCCACCTTCCTGCCCTCCCGGAGGGAAAAGATACCTTCAGATCCCATCCCAGGAATAAACCAGCCAATGCACTGTGGTGGGTGTTCTCCTCTGCTTTTCCTTCCCCTTGCAGTTCCCAGCTTTGCCTTTCAGGGCCAGCAAAAGCCTTTGGCTGTGCTGGAATTCTCTGTGCCTTAGGGAGCTTTGGGCTCCTTATTGGAGCTGTTCTATTGCTCAGTATAAAAGGAAAAAAAAAAAAAAAAGCACAAAGGGTGATGTGGTTCCTAAATCCCCAACTCTCAGCCCAGATTTCCTCCTGGAAAGCAATCCCAGATTTCTATGAATCCCACAGCTATTTATAAAGCAAGAAAACAAGCAGCAGGATTTGCACTGACAACGTGGCCTCATAAACAGGAACAGCCCTTGGAAGCGACCATTGTCCCTTCCCAATCCAGCTGTGTCCCCTGAGCCAGGAATGCCTGGACTTGAGGGCTCCATCTGGGCTTTCAAGAGGGTCTCATGTCAAGCAGCAGATTTTGGGCAGAGTAGGGAATAACCTGGAGCACCTGGAATAATCCATGGATGATTTTCTAGCTGGAAAGTCTCCAGCTCTAGATGCCAATTTTGGCTGGTACCCATGGGATGGAAACGCCCCCCGTGTACCCCTTGCCCCTCTTTCCCCTTCAGGCAAAGCCCGATATTTTGGGGGCACCAAACCCATGTTCCTAATGCACAAAATTCCTCAAAATTTCTAATCTGGGGAGAGGGGAGCTCACTGTACTCAGGAAAACCCCTCAATGGGGCACTCACCCCCCTGCGCCCCCACAGCCAGCACAGGTACCTTAAATCCAGGGAATGTTGCAGCACCTGGACACCCTCAATGTTCCTATTCCGAGCTCAAATCCCTCAGAAGGGGTGAGGGTGCTGATTTGGGGTCTCCAAAAGCCCCAAAAGGCTGTTGGCAATTCCACTCTCCCCTTCCCTCACAGGTACAGGCGAGGCCAGTCCATGTGCTGCTCCTCAGGAGAAGCCTTCTAAAAGCCCCAAACCTCTATTTTTTTTAAATTAAAACAAGGCAAAACTGATGATAAAAGCTGTTGCTGCAAAGAGAGAGCAGCTGCACCCCACAACCTCGGCCCACGACTTTGGTTTTCCAGTAAAACCTCTTGGCTGTGGGGACAAAGGGGGATAACTGGGGGGCCTTGGCGTGCCAGGGAGCTGCTGGGGGTGAGCACAGTGAGGGAGCTCTTGGAAAGGACCTTTCTGCTTCATCTGCCTCTCCCAGAAATCTGGAGAGCAGATTTGCAGCCTGCCTTCTGCCAAATCCAATCCCAGCCCTGGAGATGCTGTTTGGATGGTGATGAGACCGAAATTCTTCAGCTTCTCTCCGTGGAGCTGAGCCAGCACAGGCTGGAAAGGTGCAGGACAACCTTTCAGGACAGCCACCTGTCCCAGAGAGGTGGCACTTCCCAGCCACACCCAGGAACACCCACCCAGGATACCCCAATTCCATCCATCCCTGCTCCCTGGGGGAGTTCTTAACAACCCTGAGGCCGCTTGTGGTTCAGGAACCCTGAAGACAATTGTGGTTCTTTTGGGAGGGCTCCAAGGCAAACCAAGCCCCTGCCCTCATTCCCTCATTCCATTCCCAGACCTCCATAAATGTTGTTTCAGTGCTGCGAGGGGGCTGCAGGTCCCAGCTCCCCATGGAACCACAAGTTCCTCCAAGGGAGCTCTGGGACCTCCTTTCCAGGGCCTGGTTTGGACTCACCTGCCTGGGGCTCTGAAACTCCAGGCTCTGCTTCAAATAGTCCCCATCAACTTCTTCTTGGTTTTGTTCTTCCTCCTCCTCCCTTTTCCAACCCCTTCAGACCCCTCATCACAGAAATTTAGGATTTATGCCCCCCAGAATTCCCCCCCTCAAAACCTCTCTGCACTTCAAGGGATGCTACATCCTCAAGACCTTCCTCTCTAAGGGAGAGGAAATTGCCCCTGGAGAGCCATTAGAGGCTTCCTGTAATTAGCAATTACCAGTCCTGAAGAGCTGCCCCTGCCTCTCCTGATGAGGTTTGGTGCTAATTATAGCAGAAGCCCTGGTGAGGGACTGCGGCAGCGACCACACGGAGCCTTCTGGATGCCTTGGGATATAAAAAAGGGCTGGGGTTACTCCAGGACAGCAATCCTGGCCATGCCAAGTGCTCCTCCACTGCCAGGAGCACTGGGGATGCTGTTCCAGTGCTGGCTTACGAGCTGGTCCTGTCTCATCCATCACTTGGAATCATTCCTGCTGAATATTGTGGGATTCCGCTGTGCCCAGCTCCAGCCAGCAGCTCAATCCATCCCCCTGGACAAGCCCTGGGGGTATTTGGGAACTGAGCGATGTGGAATGAGGGCACCCAAATCCTGTTCAGCATCCTGGTGGAGTTTAATCCCTCTTGATTTCTTCTTTCCCCATCCAAACGCTTCCCAAACCGGCTCCTCTCCAGCCAGGGCAGCATCACCCACCCCAGCAGCTGGATGACAAACCCCCAACCCAGCTCCCAGTGTTCAACTCCCTTGGAAATGCCATAAAAGCCTTAAAAATAAACAAAAATCCCCCCCTTGTCAAGTCCCCTGAGGCATTTTAGCCCCATTTGGGCTCTGCCCACAAACAGAGCCCTGAGCAAATTTTAATTCACTAAATTAAATTTAATTCAATAAAATTGGGATTTTAACGCAGGTGCTGAGAAGGAGCAGCAGCCCCAAATTGTTTGCCCAGCCCAGGCCCTTGATGGGGTTCATTTTTCCCCCCACAGGAGAATGTGGGTGTATGAAGAGAAATGGAATATAATGAAGGGAAATCCCTTGGACAGACACAGGCAGCACCAGGAAACACCTCTGGGAGCTGTAGGAGGGGAACGGGTGTCTGAGTGACTTCTGGAATAGGCTGGGGGGGTGGGATAAGTGGTTTCCCAGGCTGGGATCCTCCTGGGAAGCCTTTTGGGGATGGAGGGAGCCGGGATGCCCAGCCCTAATTTAAGGGTGATCCCACACCCTGCACCCCTTTCCTTCAGCTCCATGAAATGACCTATCCTGGGAGTGCCACAGGCAGTTGGGAACTCGGTTTTTATTGTCACAGGACACGGCAGCAGACAACGGGGGTGGTCACAACAGGGGGGACAGGGGGGTCACACCGCAGGATCCCAGCACAGCCACCCCAGGCAGCCACACAGCCAGAGGGAGGGAAGGAATATGAGCCACGAGCCTTTCCTACCCCATCCCTGTGCAAAAAGACAAATCCTCAGCCCAGGGTGATTTTCCCTCAGGGAACAGGGCAGTTGATGAGCAGGCAGAGGGATATCTGCAAGCAGCTTCTGGGATTGTCCCCGTTGTGTCCATGCCACTGAGCACAGCCTGGATGGGCTGGAAGGATTTGAGGATCCAGGGGGTTTTACTCACCACGCCTGCTGAGCAATCAGGCTCCATTCCCAGGGAATGGCTGATGCCAACCTGGGAGCCAGCATGGCCCTCGGGGTCACCCAGCACAGCGGGTGCTGCATTTGGGATAAAGACACACCCAGTCAGCTCAGGGGAGGGAGAAATCCCCCCAGATGAGTCTGTGCTGGGTCTGAGCCCCACCAAACATGGCTGAGCCTCCCTCCAGGACTGTCCCAACACCTCTGCAGTCACCAGGGCCACCTCAGCAGCGACTGCAGCCATGCCAGAGGGAAAAAAGGGATCAGATGGATGAAGAAAACCTTCCATGCTGGCACCAAGCCCCTCGTTAGAAGAACCTACAGGTTTTTGCACCTCCATCTCCACTCCTGACCTTCCCCTCCAGGGAGCTGGCACAGCCCCAGCAGCCGCCCCCATCCCGGGCTGCTCACTCAGGAATATAATCCCTGAAGGAGTTAAAGCTGAGGCTCCGGCCCGCAGTGTTCAGGGTGGAGCTGGCTTGCATCTTGGGGATCTTCTCCATGAGCTTGGACACTGTCCTCCTCTTGAAGGAGCCCGGGGAGAAGTGGCCCTGCCTCAGCAGCTCCTGGTAGAGGCTGCTGAACACCGCCACCGGCTCCTCGTAGCTGTCCCGCGTGGAGATCTCGTAGAAGGGGATCTTGAGGGCTTTGGAGAGGTTCTCCCCGTCCTCAGTGGACACCATCCTGTCGAACTGCAGGTCCTTCTTGTTGCCCACGATGACGACGGGGGGCTGCTCGGTGCTGCTGCGCTTGGGGCTGCTGTGCAGGTGGTTGATGAGGAAGCAGAGCCGCATCACCTCGTCGAAGCTGCAGCGGTCGGTCACCGAGTACACCACGGCAAAGCCATCGCCCCACTTGATCTTCTCCTCGATCTGCAGGGAGTCCTCCTCCTGCCGGGGCACACCTGTCAGCACCACTGGAATGCCAGCACTGCTGGATGCAACCCCAAAAAAGCTCCCGAGGGGGTGGTGAAGGGTTTGGGGACGGGAGTGGCAACACTGGCAGCCCAACGTGGGGATGGGGTGGCTTAGGCAGTGTAGCAGGTGGGAAATGCCATCAGCCCTGTCTGGCTGGAGTTGGAGGGAGTCAGTGCTCCCTCGAGCTGCCAGGATGCTCCACTGGCATAGGGAGCAGAGCACAGGAATAGGGAAATATTTACCCAAATACCCAAAGCCACACTGTAACTGAGGCTAGGCATAAATTCACCGTTTTCCTGAGGTGAACAGCATGATGTTGCAGACAGCAGGGATCAGGCAGTGGAGGAGCAGGGATTGCCTTCCCTGGCAGGCTGCTCTGCCCCCATGGTGTCTCCCCAGCTGAGCTCACCTGCCCAGCCGTGTCGAGGATCTCGAAGTGCACCATCTCCCCATCGATGACAGCCACGTGCCTGTAGATCATTTCTGGGCAGGACACACAGGGAAGGTGAGTGAGAGAAGCCCCAGGGAGCAGCCACAGCCTGGGCGGCTGAGAGGGCAGCAGTGGCCAAAGTGCAGGAGCAACAAGGGAGGGAGGAGGGGACATTTAAGGGACAATCCAGCAGGGACAGGGCTTCAGGCTCAAAAAACAACCCAAATGTAAAAGAACCATCCAAAATCCTACAATTTAGGAGGGCACAAGCTCCAGGGGCTTAGATGCCTTCTCTTCCTTAAAAGCCACCTTGGGAGGGAATTTGAGGAATTGAGGATGGTTGGATGGTTGGATTCTCAGAGGTCTTTGCCAACCTAAATGATTCTGTGGGATCCTAAGATCCTAAATGATCCCATGATTGCGTCTGCAGCACTCCCCTGTGCAATCTGATGGCTCATCCCTATAGATTTTGCCTTAAATAACTTTAAAAAAAAGGCCTTAAATAACAGAAAGGGGAAAAGGGATGTAGGAGCCAGGAGGGTGTCAGGGTAGCCATGAGCTGCCTGTCTGGTTGAGGGGTAATAAGAGGAAATATGGCAAATCTGTGAGCAGATTTGTCCACGGTGACAGCACCAAGAAAAAGGAGTTTTCCTACCTAGGGTTGGGTCGTAGTCTCCAATGAATCTCCTGGTGATGAATCGTACAGTCAATGCTGGAAAAAAACACAATGAACCCTGTTGGAGTTGCCAGTCCTCTGGACTATTTTTTCCTCCTTGCAAGGGCAAAGGAGCAGCAGGAGCAGCCACAGCTCAGGCAATTAAATCCCCTCATCTGATTACACATCCCTCTGCACCAGAGCCCAGCGAGGCAAAGCCCAAATTGCTGGCAAAGCCCTCCCTGGGGCCTTTGGCCTTCTTTTCCAGGAAGCTGCTTTGGAAATGGAAATTCTGGAGAGGGAATTTCTGGACAAAGCCATGGTTGGGAGGGTGAAAAAAGGGCAAGTGGAAGTGGTGCTTGAGCCCTTCAAGGTGTTAATGATGATAATGGAGATGGGACTAAAAGGCAGTGGAGAGGCTGAGAGCTGGCTTGGAAAGGCAATAGGAGTGGAAAGTGAAATTAGTGGAACAGGGGAAAACATCAGGGGGGGAAAACCCCCCAAAAGAGCTAGGCAGGATCACAGAGCCAGGAGGGAGGGAGGGAAAGCAGAGCAGGAGTGTGACAGGAGGATAAACCTCACCAGGATGTGATGAAAACCCCTTCAGAAACAAAAAGGGGAATGAAAAGCCAACCCCAAACTGGAGCAACGCTCCGAGCTCCCTTTCCCTGTACAACCCAGGGCCAGTTTGTGGTGCCCATCAGCAGATGCTCCTGGTGTCCTGCCCTCCCTGACCCACACCAGGTCAGGATCCGAGCGTTTATCCCGGGAATGTGGCACCCCACTTAGGCCAGGCTTAAATAATCACAGAAAGGCAAAGAGGAAACTTCTCCTGCCTCCCACACCTGCTTGGCTCTTCTTTAGGGGCTCCACCATCCTCTCACCCCTCAATCCATCTCTGGGTTTAAACCCTGCCCAGCAGGGAAGGGATTTGAAGGAAAAACCAATTTACCCAGAGATAACCAGGGATCCTGCAGGAGGCACCTCCAGGCACCTTCACGGAGGCTACAGAATTATCGGGGGGAGTTGGACGAGGCAGATTTGGTCTCTAGAAAGCACCTGATTGTGTGTCATATGTCAGGCAGCCACCCAAAGCTGGAGCACATGGTGTGGGATGAGAAGAGGAGCCAATTAGATTGATTAAAAATTGGCTGGAGTGCAGGAACACGAGTGGAGCTGCCAGTGGGGGAAGCGGCCGCAGGCGGAGCGGCCGTGGCCACCCAGCCTTATAAGGAGCTTTTTCTCCCCATCCTGAACATCGGGAAGGGCTCTCCTTGGAGCTGAAAGGGTTAAGTGTGCTTTAAATGCGGGGTGAGGAGGTGGCTGTGGGCTCAGGGGGTGCTTTACCTGCCAGGAGTCGGGCTGGGCACCTCGGGATTGCACCGAGTGTGAGCCACGTGCTGCCCTGTTTGTGCTGCTGCAGAACGGCCCCGGTGCCCATCCATCTTCACTCCACGTGCTGCAGGCAGAGCTCTGCTCTGGATTCTGGCAAAGTTTACGCTGGGCAGCAGCAGCACAGGATAACACGAGGCCCAGCTGGGCTGGATTTCCAGCCCTCGCCGCTGATTCACCCAGCCCTGATCCTTAAAACAGCTCTGCACCCAAACCCATCCCTGCTCGGGTCACCAGATCCTGAGGGTTTCCAAAGTGCTCCGAAAAACCCCAAACTCTCGCTGAGAATCAAAGGTTATTTTTCCCTTCTGCAGCTTTGCCCTTTGGCTGTTCCCAGCCCGCAGTTCTCCCAGCCTGGCTCTGTTTTCATGGATTCAGCAGCTCATCCCGGGGATGCTCCAGTGTGGGGCTCATTCACATCCTGCCAGGCTGGGAGCTCAGGGATAAAACCCACCTTCAACCCCCCCTGGCCAGGAGAGATGTCACCCCCACCTTGGGGACCCAGCTGCCTCCCCCATCCTCCCCACGGGAGCTCCAAGTGATGCTGCTGCTCTTGGCTCCTTCCTCGCCTCTCCCACACTCGGTCCCTCTCCTGGGATGTGGACAGCACAGGACAGGAGTGCTTGTCCCCAGCTCAGGGGCTGGCAGGCAGCAGGGAAGGTGACACGATGTCCCCTGGCAGGGGAAGATGGGCAGATTTGCACCCAGGGGACACAGATGGGGAAGGGACTCGTTCAGGGGGGGCTGCCATTCCTGGCACTCTCCTGTTCCTGGCACTCTCCAGCTCTCTGCTGCACCAGCCATGTATCCATTACCTCCCCCTGCCCCAATTCCATGGGCTGTGTCACTGTCACACTGTCACAAGGCACACAACCCAACTGGAGGAACCTTAAAAAACCCTCGGCACAATCCCAGCCCAAGGAGGAGGCACAAAAACCCCACACCTGCCCACAGGAGGGGCCTGAAGCTGCCGGGGACGTGCTGTGTGCTGGGTGGGATGCACAGCAGCAGGGAGACACCTGAGTTTGGGGTGGGGGTGAGCCAGAAGCTCCTGGTACACCTGGTACAACCATCAGCTCTGGGCCAAATGTTGCAGGGACCCCCCCAGGGCTCCGGGTGGTGCCGGAATGATTTTTGTCTTTTCTTTTCTGTATCTTTTACACAGTTCTCTGGATCCACAAGTATCAGCAGCATGCACACTTGCAACCTTTTACTTAGTTTAGTGCTCAGTGTTTTGTAAGTGTTCTACAAGCCTAAAATTAAACACCCCAGAACTGCAGAACCTGGGAGACCAAACATTCCCACTGGCTCAGGAACCCAAGGTCTCCTGGCAGGAGGATTCTGTAAACTCGGGGTTAGCCCACCCCAACCTCATTATTGGGCCCCCTTATTAAATATACTAATGTGTAAAGTCTAGAACTGGTGTGTGTGATTAACGGGGAGTGTGCATTTCACCACACTTCACCTGGGTGAAGTGGATACACCGAACAGAATCCTAATTAAAACTAAAGTAAAGACCCCAACCTTCTTAACCATGTCTAACTTCATTTTCCTAACACCAGAAAAAAAGACATCCTGGGTACCCCAGAGCTGAGCCCCATTCCGTGCTCCAGCCTTGCTCAGGAGAGCTGAGAGTGCTTCCTTCAGCATCACCAGGGATTTAGGATTTCTTGGTAATGCCTCTTGCTGCACATGGAAACACAATTCCAGCAGCTCCGACGGCCTGGCACCTGCTGTGGTGCCTTCCCTTTTCCAAAGGGACAGGACATTCCTGTCTCCAAGGGCACAGCAGCACGGCTGTGTCCTTCCAGGCTTTGCATGGATCACAGATCGATGTGGATTCACAGTTTTCCCTGCCTCTGACCCCATTCCTGACACTCTGGATGCAACAGGGACACCTTTGCCCCCAAGTGCTCACAGCCCGGGATGGGAGAGTGGGAAGCAGGGAAGGACAATTCCCAGGAAGGAATGGGGTGAAGGAGGGAGCTGAGGTGTCCCAAATCCCACCCCCGCAGGCACGGACGGAGGGAGCAGAACGAGGCTCAGGGAAAGGGAGTTTTCCTGAAGGAAAGCCGGGTGTTGTGGAGGAGGCTCTGGGCGCTGGGAGTGAGCAGCGAACTCCTCACAGCCGGGAAAACCCAATCCCGAAGGCGGCTTTTCGGAAAGTTCTCCGGGTCAGTGATGCCCATCCCTGCCTCCCACGCAGCTGGGGACCCCTCGGGCGAGGAAAACGAGCTCCGGTGGCAAAGCGTCCATGGGGGAAGGAAACAAAGTGCCTTTAAACCCCACGGGGTGGGGGGCACCAGGGTGATGCCCCCGATTTTCTAAGGGACATGGGAAGGTTGGTCCCTCAGCCCAGGAGGGAGAATAGCGGGGGGATGCAGGAAGGTGCTGGGGGGATGCTGGAGGGATGCGGGGGATACCGGGGGATGCCGGGGGGACACCGGGGGGACACCGGGGGATACCAGGGGGACACCGGGAGATGCCGGGGGACACCGGGAGATGCCGGGGGACACCGGGGGATACTGGGGGACACCGGGAGATGCCGGGGGGACACCGGGGGGATACCAGGGAGCCCCGTCCTACCTGTCTTGCCCACGGCGCTCTGTCCCAGCACGACGAGGCGCAGGGTGCGGGCCGGGCTGAGGCTCACGGAGCGGCGGAGAGGCCTCGGGAAGCTCATCCCGGAGCCGGCCCG
>JAHLSL010000243.1:232174-266318 GCA_025920805.1 Petroica traversi | reverse complement strand
TTTAACCGTGTCTGGCTTCATTTTCCTAACACCAGGAAAAGGCATCAGGGCAGCCACAGCTTCCCTGGACAGTGACACATTTCTCCCTTCAAACCTTTGCAGGGGACATCGTGGGGCTCTATGAGTCAGCTGGGCAGGGGGACCCTCTGTGCACGGGTGTGGTGACACGTGTCACCCCCAAGGCAGTGACAGTGGCCCTGGAGGAGCCCCGGGATGGGGAGCTGGCCCTGGACCACGAGTGCTCCTTCCGCCTGCTCAAGCTGGCCAACGATGTCACCTACAACAGGCTCAAAAGGTGAGGGCTCACCCGGGCTCAGTCTGCCCAGCAGGGTGAGGAGTGCCAAGTTTAGTCTGGAAAAGCTCTTTATAGACCCTTCCCAGTTTGGATTTGTCATTCTAGAGCCTCACAACAGCCTCAGTTTCCCCACCTGCTGCCTGGTCATGCTCTTCCCTTTCCCTCTCCTGGCTGTGTTTTGGTCCCATTGTAACACCTCTGGAACACTCTGGGTTGTCTGTAGGGCCTTTTCCATCCTGGCAGGAGGAGTGAACAGCTCCTTGCTGGATAAACATCCTGAAAAAGCACAATTGACTGTATCAAGCAGGGACAATGAGAAGTGAAAGCCTGCCCAGCACAGGGATGTGTGTGCAAGGGTTGGGAGATGCAGGAATTGTGTGGGGTTAGTCTTGTAGCTTTGGAATAGTTCAGCCCTTACTCACAGCCTGTCTCTGGGCCCTTGGGGGTTTCCAAAGAATTCCTGCTGTGCCTGTAACCTGGATTTTCCCTTCTTTGGCAGAGCTTTAACTGCACTCAAGCAGTACCGTGGTGGCCCAGCCTCCGACCTGATCGACGTTCTCTTCTTTGCCTCTGCTCCCAGGGCATTCCCTGAAACAAGTAAGAATCCTTTTTTATCAGGCTTGCTGGGCATCCTTGGGAATTGCTCATGGGAACACAAATAGCTCTGATCCCTGTACAGTTTTTATCCACACTGCAGCCACTTTGCTCCAGAAAAGCTCCCAGTGGTGAATGTGAGTCGTGAGTGGTGCTGCAGCTGGTAGTGTTGTGTTCATACTGGTTTATACTGGGCACACTTCCCTCATGGAAAGACCCTTGACAAAAAAAAAAAAATTGAATATAAGTAGAGTCCCATTTGTTGTGCTTTTTTGGAAAAAGGGAGAGATGAAATTACACAGCTTCACCTTTCAGAGAAGCCACAAGGAGAGCAAATGTCAGATATCAACAACTGCTAATGGACAATATCCCTTGACAGAAGGAAAGGATGCCAAAAAAGGGGAATGAGAGCTGAGGATAAGCTTGGCTGCCCAGCAGGGTGGGCTGTGTCTAAGCCATGCACAGAGCTCAGGTCTCTGCTCTCCCCTCTCATGCCATCCATCCCTGCCAGGGTTCTGCCCCTTTTCCTCTGCTCCACAGCTCCCTGCACTGTTTGTCTTCCTTGGATTCCTGGATTTGGCTGCCCACCATGGTTTTCCTCTCTCCCATTCCCTCCAGCCAGGCTTGACTTCTGATAGGATATTCCAGGGATAAAAAATGGGTGTTAATGAGTCCTATCCCTGTTTCTCTAAGCAGTGATCCCAATCTGAGTCAAACCTTTTAGCCTTTTGGCTGCCTGGAGACCATGGTGCACTCAAGGTTTTAATATTAAATAAAATAATTAAATTTTAATCAACCAACTTGCTTTTACCCCTGAGGGAGCAGAACTGCCTGTAATGAAGGAAAACTCCTTTTCACCACATCACTCAGCAGTGCCAGGCTGAGCAGAGATGGATTTTCCATCTCCTCTGTACTGGGAATATTGATAGACAGAGGAAATGCAGAATGAACACAAAGGCCTTGCAGTTACCTCCTCCCTTCAGAGCTGCTTTCTCCCCAGCTAGAGGGACATTGTACCAGCCAGGAATTAAGTGATAATAACCTGGAATAAGCCTGCCCTGAGCTGAAGGGCTCTGACAGACAAACCTCACAGCACTCAGGCAGCTTTTCTGTGTCACAGCCTCTCCTTCCATGACCAAGCACCCATTAGCCTGGTTTCTTTGGGGATCTGTCTCATCCCTTCCATTACCTGGTTTCAAACAAACCCATCAGCAGCAGGCTGAGTCAATAAGTCCTGGACAGCTCATGAAATTGGCTGTCTAGACACACATCTGTGTCAACACAGCTCTGGGATGTGAGATGAGCTTGCTTTCATCAGGAGCCAGGAAGCCACGGGTGCAAAATCCACTCCAGCAGGTGATATCTGATTTTTTTTTTTTAAACTGTGGTGATCAAGATGAGAATCCTAATTTTTCAATCAGGGAATCTTGTAGGTGGGTTCTGACACCGCTGTGCATTTCAGTAATTAATTACCAGACAGCAACAGCCCAACCCAGCACATCAAAGCCCAAGCATCCTTTAAAAACACTTAAAAATGCAACAATAAATACCCTTGGCATAGCACAAAAACATGGGACAGGCTGTGGGAAGAATAACCTAAGGAATAGTCAAAAGGAGAGGAAAGGATCACCAGGGGGGAGCTGGGATCTGCACCAAAGATTGGGACTGGCACAAAGCACTTCCACACCTCACTGTGCTGCCTCCAGGAAGGCTCCAAATGGGAGAACAATTTTTCCAAAAAGGGCAAACTCTGAATGAGCAGGAATTTTGCCTTTATCAGACTCCCTGGGAAGCAGAATGCAGGTGCTCACCCATCAAAAATGCCCTGCATTTCTCCCTTCCACTTTGACCTTCACCTGTGGCCCTGCTGGAGCTTCCACACTTGAAATCTCCTCCAAATAATCCTCCCAGCATCCATGGGGGACCCCTGCACCCCCACATTTTGGGAACAGGGGGATGTGGAGAGGCTTTGCTTGCCAGCAGAGGCCAGCATTGCTCTGCTTTGCTGTGCTCCTCATCCCTTTTCCCTTTGGAAAGCAGGTTCTGCCTTACCTGTGCAGGTCACTGCCAGCTCTCTCCTGTGCTGGAGAAAGCCAGGAATGCTCATTTTTGTTCCTGGCTTGTGTCCAACTCTGCCTGTAGCTGTAAAAACATTTGAAAATGGAAAGAATCAATTAAAAATCCTGGTGAAAAGGCAGGAATGTCCACAGAAGGAGCCAACCTGGGAGCAGAGCACTGGGGAAGCACCAGGGATTTCCAGCAAAACTTTCTTGGCTTTTTGGTACAAGTCACTTGCAAAAAACCTGAGCTGCTCCTCATCCCTCTGCCCTGTGACACCTCTTGTCATCACACATGGAGAGGCCCCTGAGATTCTTGGGGAAGACTAAGCAGCCCAGAAACTCAGCTGCCAGATATTTCCTCTGGAGAACAGGGCAAGTCCTGCTCCAGGCTGAAGTACCCACCTGGATTTTGTCCAGCAGCACTGGCTGCAGTGAGGTTGTACCATGGAGGAGCTGCTGGGGTGGGTCTGGATTGCTCTTGGTGAGGAATATACCTTGGAAAGGGCTTCCATCTCTGGAAAACTCAGGCTTTTCCTCCCAGAAAGGGCTGTTCCCATCAATTTTTGGTGCAAAGACCCCTTTTCTTGGCTTGGATATCACCCCCCAACCCACTGCCTCACCAGAGCAGCTGGAACTGTGCAGAAAAACATCTCAGCTCCTGGATTGACCAAGGTGATTTGGTTTTCAGCACTAATAAATGGAGTTGTGCATCAGGGCACAATTACCTGGCCACCAGGGAGTCACATTCAGGGATTTCTTCAGGTGGGGATACCCAGAGCTCAGCTCCTGCAGGGAGAAGAGTTTGGAGGAGCCACAAAATCCCATAAGAGGCTTTTCCCTCCTCCCCACCACTGTGGCCAGCCCAGGAGAGGCACATTCCCAGCCTGCCCACACAGCAGCTCCTGTAGTTAGGAGGGATGAGGGTGGGCACAGGCTTGGAGAAGTTCCTGAGCAAGGAAACATCAATGACTCCCACATCCCAGCTGTTCCTCACTGTGGGAAAAGCCTCTCAGGTTTTAAGCTATTCCTGCTTTTTCCCCAGCCCATGGGGTGCTTCCTGGTCTTGTCATAATCATTAACACACTCACCCAAAAATGACATATAAACCAAGAGGCAGAGTGACAGCAAAAAACACCATTTCTCTCTTCCTCATCACTTTCTCAAAGAGTATTTTTTTTGTTTAACCTCATTTCGTGGTGCTGCTTCAAAAGCCACAGGCCACACACAAATTCACCTGCCTAAAACCAGGAGAAACTTCCATGTTTTTAATCCAGCCCTTAATGCCAAAGGAGGGATGATCCACATGATGCCCAGCAGGGAAGGATGCCCAGAGATGGGTCTTATATAAGCTTTTGTGGGAGCATTATTTTCAGGAAACCTTGGTGTAATGAGTCATCATCCCTGCTGTAATTAACTCCCATAATGAACAAGGAGATTAGCAGCAGGATTAGGGGAGGGGGGGTATAAATTTGGGCCTAAAAGAGATAAATCTTGGAGGTTAAAAAGCAGCTTTTGAGAATTTGGTCTCTGCAGTGAAACCAATTCTCTTCTAATGCAATTTGCATATTCTTTTCTCTTTTTTCCTCCCTTATTAAAGCAGAAACTAATTTTAGATTTATCATTTAAATTGGTTTTTGTACCTTTTCCTGCCTTCATTCCCAGTCTTGGCTGACCACCACAGGGCTGCTCTGTTCTGCTCACAGACTCCATAGGTTTTCCTGCTTTTTCACTGCTGCTGCATTGGGTTTGTTCACTGGCAGTGATCTGTTTGCCAGATCTGCTACTTCCTCCTCAATTTTCATTGAAGATTCCACTAAAGATGCTGGTTCTCCTGCAAAACAAACCCAGAGCTCCCTCCAGAGCCAGGAAAACCTACCTGTTTCATGCAGGAGCAGCCAAATGCCTCTTAAATTCTGGTAATTCCACCACTGTCTGGCTGAAGGCCAAACATCAGAGCTGGGGAGGGAATGGGGAAGATGGATGCAGGATGGGGAGGAAGCCTGTTTGTTCTGGAAGCATAAAATGCTTATTTTTACCTTCTGGAGTCTTCCAGCCCCCTCAGTGCTTTCCTCCCAAGGTTCTCCTCATTATCAAATACATTTGGGGCAGCTGCAGAGAGCTCAGTGTATTCCTGGATTTGTGCTTCTCAGCCAGGTCCCAGGTGGGGCTGAGGTCCCAGTGACTCTGCTGCTGTCTCCCCAGAGCCTCTGGAGTTCTTCAATGCCTCCCTGGATGAGTCTCAGAGGGAAGCTGTGTCCTTCTCCCTGGCTCAGAGGGAGCTGGCCATCATCCACGGGCCCCCTGGCACAGGGAAAACCACAACCCTGGTGGAGATCATCCTGCAGGCTGTGCAGCAGGGCCTGAAGGTGAGACTCAGTCACAGGGACCACCTCTCCTGGTGTGGAGACCCCAGAGCAGCCTCCTTACAGGAGGGGCCTGGGCAGGTATTCTTCATCAGGGACTGGGGTGATACCACAGGGGAAATGGCTTCAAATGGGAAATTTAGGTTGGGTATTGGGAGGAAATCCTTCTCCATGAGGATGGCAGGGCCTTGGCACAGGGAAGCTGTGGCTGCCCCATGCCTGGAAGTGTCCAAGGCCAGGTTGGCCAGGTTGGGCAAGGCTTGGAGCTGTTCCTACCCAGGGCAGGGGGTGGGACTGGATGGGGGTCCCACCCAAACCATTCCAGATTTCTGTGATTATCTTGCATATTCATGGGCTTTGTGACAGCTGAAGCAACTCCTCTTGGATCTGTGCTGATCCAGAGCCTGGCTTGGTTTGGAGGACCAGGGATTTTTCCTCTCAGCCCTACTGAGGTGCTCCCAGTGATGCCTTTCCTGGTGTTAGGAAAATGCAGCCAGACACGGTTAAAGGGGTTGAGGTCTTTCCCTCAGTATTTGAATCAGGATCCCGTTTGGTGCATCCACTTCACCCAGGTGCCAGCGTGGCAAATGCACCCCCGTCAGTCACACACACCAGTTCTAGACTTTACACAGCCCAGATCCAACAAGGGAGCCCAATGCTGGGGCTGGGCTGGGCTCAGCTCGAGTTTCCAGAATCTGTCCTGCCAGGAGACCTTGGCTTCCTGAGCCAGTGGGAATGTTTGGTGTCCCTGGCTCTGCAGCTCTGGGCTGTTCAGTCTCAGGGCTGCAGAACACTCACAGAACACTGAGCACTATACTCAGTAAAAGGTTGCAAGTGTGCATGCTGCTGATACTTGTGGGTGCACAGAACTGTGTAAAAGGGATGTAAAAGAAAAGACAAAAATCATTCTGGCATCAACAGAGCTCAGCTTTGGTGGGGACCCCACACGAGTGCTGCAAAGCAAGGAGGGAATTACCTGTGGTGCTGCCAGTGGTTTATTCCCAACAGAAGCTTGCTGCTCTCCCCCTCTGTGCCTCCTCGCCTCTGCCCCAGACTCTGGGTGCCCTCCGAGGTGCCAAGGCCATGTTTGTCCCCGCAGGTGCTGTGCTGTGCCCCGTCCAACGTGGCCGTGGATAACCTGGTGGAGCGGCTGGCGGGCTGCAGGGCGCGGCTGCTGCGGCTGGGCCACCCCGCCCGCCTGCTCCAGCCCATCCAGCAGCACTCCCTGGACGCGGTGCTGGCCCGAGGGGACCACGCCCAGATCGTGGCTGACATCAGGAGGGACATCGACCAGGCCTGGGTGCGTGGCCCTGCAGCACAGCCCACGGGGGTGGCAATGTGTGTGGCCTGGAGGGGTCCCACTTGCTCTGCTTGGAGGTTGGAAGGTCAGGTATTAGGGAGAAGTTGTTCCCTGTGAGGGTGGGAAGGCCCTGGAATGGATGTCTCAGAGAAGCTGTGGCTGCCCCATCTCTGGAAGTGTCCCAGGCCAGGTTGGACAGGGCTTGGAGCAGCCTGGGATAGTGGAAGGTGTCCCTGCCCATGGTGGAATGAGATGATCTATAATATCCCTTCTAACTCTACCCATTTTGGGATTCTCTGATCCCTGTGTGCTGGAGGACAGAACTGCTCCTGCCTGAATCCCTCATGGAAATGGGAAAATTCCAGTCCCTGCTGCCCCTCACATCACCTGTCTGGCCTGATCCAAGTGCTCCTCTTCACCAGAGAAACATTCCCATCATTAATTCACTTCTAACAAGCTGTCTGCCTGTCCTGACACTCCCTCCCACTCTCAGCCACCCCAAGTAGAAAGCAGAGCACATTTTAAAAATGCATCCTTAATTTCTTCTTTCTCACCCTAATTTTCCTAACCTTATCTTATAACATAGCTCTGATACTTGGGGTGAGGATTTTATGCTAATTAGGTTATTTCCCCTGCCTTTTCTGGTGGCAGCACTGTCCAAAAGCCATTTTTTTGCTTCTTAATTTATTTTCCATCTTTCTCATTGGTGATTAATTTTCCCTTTCATCTCCTTGGGAGGATTCTGTCACAGAATCTGCCCTCAGCTGCAGAGAGCTCATCTCCAAGGTCCTGACCCATCTTTTCCTCCTCTTGCCTGTGTTTCTCCACTTTTCCCTGGAACAATTTCTTCCTTTGCAGCTTCACCTTTTGACTTTTCTCCCTCATTCTCTTCCCCCAGCCCACAGAAGGAGCAGTAACAGAAATGAAAACCTCTTGGGCCATTTCCTACCCCTTTGTGCCTCCTCCCCTCCTGGCTTTGAGATTCCCAGGCCCTGAGCTTCTGGATACTCCTCAGCCCAGCAAGGTTTCAGCCCCTGAGGAAGAGCTGCAGCACAGTCCAGGGCCAGTCCAGATCCAGGGAACAGTCCAGGATGATGAGGAGGGAATCCAGGAAAGGAACTGGCTCACTTTCTAAGCTGCCCTTAAATGAACTCTCACACCAGTGAGTGGATGGGGGAGCCCACATGAGGAAGGTGGGGATGATTAGATCTGATATTCCTGATCCCTGATTAGGAATGGGTGACATCCAGCCTGACCATATCCTCAGGGCTTGTGAATCCACCCTTGCAATTCCTGAGTCCATTTCAACCACAGCCACATGGAGATTTCACAGTTTTTAACACCCATGAGTTCAACCAAAGCAGGTGGCTGATCTGATCCATGTCAGACCCTGGAAAATCCATTCATCCATCCATGGCATGACTCTAGGAACCAGCAGGTCCTGTTTTGGCTGCATATAAGAGCTTCTGTCTGCAGCCTTTTCATCCTTCTCAAGTCATCAGCCTTACCCTCCAGGGAAATAATCCCTGTTTCCATCTGGGATTGCTTAGTGAGCCATAGCTGAGCTCTGGTCCCATGCTCTGGCAGTGCTGGTGGGTTGGGCTGGTAGATACATTTAATACTTGCTAAAAAAAGCCCTGGGCCTGTCTGGAAGTGCTCTGAATCCTTTCCAGCAGCATGGAGAGGCCAGTTTGAGATGGCAGAGCTCTGCTGGGGCTTGGGGATCCCTCCTGCTTCCTCAGAACAAGACAGGAAATCCCAGTCCCTCCCCAAGCAGAGGAACAGGACCCCTCTTCCCAAAAATTCCTCCCTGCTCTGTGCCCTAATGCTTTGGCTTGTCATGGACACAGCCAGAACTGAGCAGCAGCAGTTGGCTCTATCTCAGTTTTTCTGTTTTCCAGGCAAAAAGCAAAAAGGCCCAAGACAAAGGAGAGAGGAGCCACTTTCTGGGGGAGATGAAGACCCTGAGGAAGGAGCTGAAGGACCGAGAAGAGGCTGCCATGACTGCAGTCCTCAGCCAGGCCAGCGTTGTCCTTGCCACCAACACAGGTGTGAGATCCTCCTGCTTGGTGTTTTCCTTCTTTTTTCCAGGTGAACCACGAGCTCTGCAAGGTGGGATAACCAGGAGACTTGCTCCAAGCTCCTGGGAGCTCAGCAAAGCCCCCAAACCCCTCCCCAGCAGGATTCTCCCAGCTCCCACTCTGGCCCAGGATATCTTTGAGCACACACTGTGGATCTGGAAGGGTCCCTGTTACCTCTGAGTAGGAGCTGGGAGTAAACAAGTGCTGCTGGAGGTGTGGAGTCTGCTCCTGATTGCAGAAGTCACATGGGATTGCTTCCCTGCTTGGACCCTTTCCAAGACTGATGGAATCCAGCATGTTTTTCCAGAGCCTGCATGTGGCTGGTTCTGTATTCACCCAAATGGTGTGGCACAGGATTTTGGGGAGCAATTCCAGGTATCTGCATCTAGGAAGGTTTGGCACATGTGGAAGGGCTTTACTGGCTCAGGTTTTTGATCCTCCAGGGCCCTCTTAACAATCTTCAGATCTGATTGCTCAAGAGTCATTTGCTGAAAGCAAACATCAATAATTTCAGGTCATAAAAAAGCAAGTTCCTGGAGTGAAGGCTAACAGAAAGATAAATCCTTCCATGTCTTAATCCCTGGGATTTGGCCTCTTACTTCTTTTAACTTGCCTGAAAAACAGGGGAGATTTCCTTCACCCAGTAAAACTGATATTTGTATTGATCAGTTGTGGTTCTCCCTGGAGTCCCAGCCAGCTGGGGGTCTGTGCAAGTGGCAAAAGTCAAGTTGTAACTGTACAACTCACCTGAGTGGGTTCATCCAGTCTGGAAAACAGTTTTGGAAGGAAAACATTGTTTTTGATGGCAGACTGGAACATCTGAAGTGATGCAGAGCTGTAGAGGCAGCAGGATTTACAGTGGCAAAGCCAAATCCCCTCTCTCAGAGCTGCAGCAGCACGGGAGCTTTGGAAAAAACATTTCTGTAAATAAAAATCCCCTGGTTTGGGAGGCCGGCTTCTTCACCCTGCCCTCCTCCTTTTGCATCCTTTTTCTTTGTGAACTGCAGGGCCTCTGGAATTCAGATTTGTGATCAGTGCATGGATCTGTTAGAGGAGGATTTCTGAAAGGAGACAAATGCTACAAATGGATTTCTGATGTTAAAAATCAGCCCTTGCTGTGGCTGTCAGATTCCAGTCTCCTTTCCCTCTTCCCAGTGCCATGAGGAGGAGCAGAGTCAGCCCATCTCCCCCTCTTGGGGTGTCCCTCAGTTACCAGACAGGGGAGCCCCAGTCCCTCACCCTCTCAGATTTGGGGATGTGGATTTTTTTTGGCACTGGGGGACAGCAGGAAGGTGGGTGCTCCTTGCTCTGCTCCAGATGAAGCACTCAACACATTGCTCTCTTTGGCATCTGAGCTTCACTGCTGTTCCCAAAGATACTTGGAAGCTTCTGGGCCCAGATGTCAGGGAAAAAAGGACAAAGAGGAACTGGCAAAAACAATCCTGACTTACACATATCAATGGATACGTGTTTGGCAGGCTTGAATTTCTAAATCTCTACAAAGAAACATTATTTCACTTGCCTCACTCACTATTAGAGCTGCCGAGGTTTGTTTTTGAGCAGGTTCCTTGCTTTTTCTTGCTTCCCTGCTCACTTGGAAACCTTCTCCTTCCACCAGGTGCTTCCTCAGATGGCCCCTTGAAGCTGCTGCCTGAAACTCACTTTGACCTGGTGGTGATTGATGAGTGTGCCCAGGCTCTGGAAGCCAGCTGCTGGATCCCTCTGCTGAAGGCTCCCAAGTGCATCCTGGCTGGGGATCACAAGCAGCTGCCCCCCACCATCATCTCCCACAGGTAAAAAAATCCTGGATCCTCCTGTTCTTTTTGTATTTTCCAAATCCTTGCAAATCCACATTTTATGGTGGAGATCTGTGCTGCCCCCAGGCTCTGTGGAATGCATTTGGGCTCATCCTCAGGCTAATCCAAGTCTTTCCTTGAATTCTGCCTCAGTGATTTCTGAATTTATTTGTTGAATGCATTAATATGTGAATTGGCCCAGTGAGATGCTGCCATATCACACACCTCAGGGATTATAAAACCTCCCCATCCCTACAAGGAGGATAATAAGAACAGTTTGTGGAAAAGATCTGTGGATAGTGCAAATTGCCTCTGCTTCCAGGGGGATACTGCAAAGAGCACTGAGGAGTCTGAGTAATTTAAAACATAAATGTACTCATGTTTGTGTGGTTTAGGCAGCTCCAAATCTGGAATTACTGAAGCACAGAGCAGAGAAATAGGGTTGACTTCATAAACATCCTCTCCTGCTTCCAGAAAATAATGAGCAAGACACATATCTGCCATCTCACTTAAATTCTGAACATAGGAAATGAAAAATCCAAGGCAGGCAGCAGCTCCCAGCACGTGGCTGAGACACAGGGAGAGCAACATTCAGGATCTGCAGCATCCTCTCATTTTACCTCTCTCAGATCCCCAAAAGCTTGCTGTTCTGTAGATCTTGGCAGGTGATAAACCCCTGGAGGTGTCCAGGCTGGTGGGCTCCAAAAGCCTCTCCAGAACCCTCCACCCTTGGTGTCCTGCTCTTTATTCACTGTGAATTTGTAAGCTGGCTCTCCATGCTTGGCTTTTTGAAGCAAGACATTTTTTGGAGTAGTATCTTGTTGGTAGCAGGAAGAAATTGGCCATTTGGTCCTCATTTCAGGGTTATCATTATTTTCTCTTAGTGGTGCATAAGGTTCTTCTCCAGAAAGATTTCATGGTAGCTCCATGATGCTCCATAGTGCTCATCCAGCTGGATCCACCTCAGCAGCCTCAGCCTGGTTTTTTCCCCAGACTGTCAGATTAAGGGCAAAACACAGTAAAAATCCCAGCTCTGTTACTCAGCTGATGTCATTTTTGGCTCATTCTTTTGAGACAAAAGCAGCTTTTCTTCCCTCCACAAACATTATAGCAGCTGCTTTTTTCTGCTCTGTCACGGTGTCTGCTGCCAGGAGCCTTGGCTGGAGCTGGCAGCAAAAAGCTCCTCATGTCCTGCAGAGCTCCTGCTTGAGGAGTTGTGCTTTTTTTCTCCATCAACTTCGACTTGGTGGCCTTGGCAATGCTGGGAGAACATCAGACTCTGTGATCTTAAAGATCTTTTCCAGCTAGAACAGCCGTGATGCAAATTAACTGGGATATGGAGAGCCCTGTTTTGGGCTTCCCACATTCCCTGCAGGCCTGGGAGGCAGCACAGAGCAGATCCCTTCCACCTCCTTCCGTGAGTATTTCCAGAGCTCCCACAAAGGCCTCAAATCACCTGCCACCTCCTCTGTGGCTCAGGGGAAGCAAAGAGCTATTTCCAGAGATGATTCATGCAGAGGACTCCAACCCTTCCACCCACCTTCCCCTTCTCCATTGATGACAGTGGGCCTGGAGTGGGTGGACTCCTATTTTTGGGGCCACAGGGAAGGGTCTGAAGTTAAAAGGGATGAATGCAGGCTGGCAGGAGGCTTGCCTGTTACTACAGCAGGGGAAACAGCCCTGCTCAGGCAGGAAGCTGTGGGACTCTGCCTTCCTGTTCCCTCCATGGAATCAGCATTTACCTCTTCTAGCAGCACTGACCCTGTGAGGCTTAGGGAATGTTTGCCAGGGAGTCTGGGGGCTGCTTCTCTTCCCTGCTTTCTCACAAACCTCCAGCTGTCCCAGGATGCAGAGGGCATCCCCTCACACCCCTTGCAGTCCATGCTGGCAAATTCCAGCCCTCTCAGCTCCAGCTGAGGCTCACAGGCAGCAGCTTCCATCTTGGAGGTCTTCCTGCTCCAATTTGTCCTTGTCCTTGTGGGCATCTCCACTTCCTGCAGTCGTACAGGAACATTTGTCTGCCTTGTTGGAACTCTCATTCCATCCTTTTCCTTGATGTCTCCACACCAAGGCTCTGATGTATTTATTTGGTTTTACTTCCCTCAGATATTGGCAGATGCTTCTCAGCCTGTTTCCTGGACAAACACCAGGATGTTTTGCCATGTTGTTTGTCAGTGGTCACTCTGGATGCCCACACTGTCCCAAATCCATGTGCTGATTCCCATGTCAGGTCTGAATGAACTTGCTTTCACTTTGTCACTTCAGTGCCAGGCCTTGAGTTTCTCTGGTAGCTTCCACAGCTGGAATGTCCTGGGTGCACATCTGTTAATTCAACCCATTAATGTGGAGTTCCTGAGGCAGGAAAACACAGTGACCTCCTTCTCCAGGCTCTTCCAGCCAAATCCAGTGTGTGCTGCAGGGATCAGTCACACCAGCCATCTCCTATCTGAATAAGAAAATATATCCTGTGGCTGAGGACACAGCTTCAGCCTTCCATGGGAAACAATTCCCTGTTTTTCTCCTCCTGGTACTGATCATTCTGGACACGTCCAGGGCAGGCTGGCCAAGCACAGCATTTCCTGCAGGCAAAACAAGGTGAAACCAGGTTAGCAACAAATCCTACCTGCTGTGGGCTGCATTTGGGAATTCTGCCTTTCCCAGCTGTACTTTTAAGTGCTTTAGATATTCACAAGCATCCCATGCATGGTTCTGTCTGTCCAACATCTTATTCCAATTTGATTTCTCTAAAGCAATTGATAGGTATAAAACCATCTGCTCAGGGCACTCAGGATTTTGTTGGCAAAAAAGTCAACCACTGTAGGAATTAACTGAGTGGTAAAATAATAGAAACTTATTAATAACAGGTGAAATATTCCCAAACAGATTAATTCCTCATTATTAATTCAACATATCCTGCTGATCCCTGCAGTGGGAATGGTGCTGGAAGGGTAGGGAAGAGCATCATTCCTGAGGCCTGTGAGGTTTAAAGGCTGTTCCAGGGCACCTGAGTGCTCACAGCTCTCCCTGCCAAATTTCCTTTCTGTCCAGGAGATCAGGCTCCATGGGCAGGGCTGGGAGAGCCAAGGTAAATCCTAATAACTGGAATGCATCCCCCAACCCCACATCCTGCTCTGCCCCTCACCCACCTCTGGCAAAGTGCTGCCTCCCACCTCCTGCAGCCCTCTCCATGCAGAGGTCATTCCTTTTTCTTCTGCCTGTGTGCTGCATCCTGTGATTCAGCACAGAGGAGAGCTAATGAGGCTTCTTGGAAAGATTTGTCCTTAATTGTCCCTTCTGCAGGTTTAATGACTTGGCAGTCTCTTGCCACATTTCCCAAGTGCCTGTGGTGAGCGTGGCAGGGCTGGCTGGGGCTGCAGTGATCTGCTCACTGTGGGGCTGTGTAGTGCTGGAATTCCCCTGGAGGGGGTTGGATTCATGCTGTGCCCCAGAGTTTGATGGAAATCCTTATCCTGAGCTGTTCCCTGTCATCATTCCATCATCTTCATGCTGCTTCATTGTGGCTGGCAGCAGCCAGCACCTCTCAGTGTCAGCTTCATATGAAAAATCTCTGTATGCTCACAAAATCCAATCATTTCCATCCTTCTTCCTCGGACAGTGCCTCCCAACAAACCCTCCGTGGGCCTAGGAGAAAGCAAATAGGCTCCTGAAAGGCTGAATTCAGTAGAAATTTCATTAATTTGTGCCACAGATTCAAGCAAAGGGCGCTGCTGGATGTGATGGGGGGGTTAATGGGGGAAAAAGGAAGGAGTGTGGTGCATCCGTGTGTTAGTCCAGGGTAAGGGGCCAGGGAAGGATGGAAATGCTGGAGCAGCAGGAGTTTTGATGAAACCAGTGAGGGTTGGCTGTGTTGACACTGAACATTCCAAAATTTGGGGTGAAGCTCTGATCCTGAAACACTGGGTGATGCTGATGCTGTGGCTGAGCTTGCAGTAACACCAGTGGAGCCTTACACTGATGAACCATGGAATCACTGAGGTTGGGAATGACCTCCCAGACCACCCTGTGACCCATCTCCACCTTGCCAACCACAGCAGAGCAGCGAGTTCCTCATCCAGGTGTTCCTTGAACACCTCCAGGGATGGTGACTCCAGAGGCCATGCTGGTAGCATTGCTTGAATTACAGGGGTCTGGATCCAAGCTTCTCGAGTCTGTCAGGTCCCCAGGTGGAACAGGGGTGACAATGCCACTCCAGGGGTGCCACACGAGGCTGCTCGCAGAGCATTCCCTCGACACCGACGGACACCGGGCTGGCTGAGTCCCCTCCCGTCCTGGGCCGAGACTGGGGATGGCCACTCCCACTCTGAGATGCTTTTCCCTGCAGGGCGGCGGCCGAGGGGCTGTCCCTGAGCCTGATGGAGAGGTTGGCGGGGCGCTACGGGGAGCAGGCGGTGCGGATGCTGACGGTGCAGTACCGAATGCACCGCGACATCATGGAATGGGCGTCCGCGGAGCTCTACGGCGGCCGGCTCAGCGCCCACCCCTCCGTGGCACAGCACTTGCTCAGGTGGGACCGATGCCTTTCCTGGTGCTAGGAAAATTAAGCCAGACACGGTTAAAGGGGTTTTGGGGTCTTTACCTCAGTATTTGAATCAGGGTCCTGTTTGGTGCATCCACTTCCCCCAGGTGCCAGCGTGGCAAATGCACCCCCGTCAGTCACACACACCAGTTCTAGACTTTCCACAGCCCAGATCCAACAAGGGAGCCCAATGCTGGGGCTGGGCTGGGCTCAGCTCGAGTTTCCAGAATCTGTCCTGCCAGGAGACCTTGGCTTCCTGAGCCAGTGGGAATGTTTGGTGTCCCTGGCTCTGCAGCTCTGGGCTGTTCAGTCTCAGGGCCTGCAGAACACTTACAGAACACTGAGCACTAAACTAAGTAAAAGGTTGCAAGTGTGCATTCTGCTGATACTTGTGGGTACAGAGAAATGTGTAAAAGGGATATAAAAGAAAAGACAGAAATCATTCCAGCATCAGGACACTTGCTCTCTGCTGTTGCATCAGGTGAAATGTCCTTTTCATCCCTTCCCTGCAGAGTTTTCCACTTCTTCTGTGGGTGTGGAGTGGTTTTGTTTCAGCCATTGTTTCACCAAGGAGACATTGTTTCATCAAGATCCTAATTTACTACTTAACTGAAGGGGTTTGTCCTTTAGCTCTGTAAGCAGAAGTGATGCAGAGTTGTCTTCTCTGTGCTCCTTTGCTATAATAATCATGGAATCCCATAATGGTTTGGGTTGGAAGGTTGGGAGCCCATCCAGTCCCAAGCCATGGGCAGGGACACCTCCCACTAGACCAGGTTGCTCCATATCCCATCCAGCCTGGCTTTTCCAGGGATGGGGCAGCCACAGCTTGTGTGGATCTTGCTGTAAATCACTGTGGGTAACTGGCCCTTTCCCAAATACCTTTCCAGGGACCTGCCTGGTGTCTCCTCCACAGAAGAGACCAGCACTCCCTTGTTGCTCATAGACACTGCTGGCTGTGGCCTGTTTGAGCTGGAAGTGGAGGATGAACAGTCCAAGGGGAATCCAGGTACTGTTGGCCACAATGGACAGACTGAGGTACTCAGCCCACATCCCAGAAATGTCCCCCTGGGGAAGGTGGGGGTCACAGAGAGCCTTGTTAGCTGAGAGATCATTCCCACCATAAATCCTCAACCTCCAGGGACTCTGAGCTGTGCTGGATCTCTGACAGTGTCCAGCTTGTAGGTGGCCACTCTGGCTGCTGTGACATTTCTCTGTGCTGGAACAGGGTGGAGAATCCCTGTGGAAGGTGCTTTACACCAAAGAAGGGCAAAGAGAAGCAGGCAGAGCTCAGGCCAGTTTTGGGAAGGCTGTGGATAAGGCTCAGAATTACCTCCCAGTCCTCTGCTCCTTCCCTGAAATTCTGGCACTTCTCCATGGATTTTCCTAGCACATTGAGTTCTGCTGCTTTTCACCTGAAAAAATGGATTTCATTATGGAGCTTGAGTGCACAGTCAGGCTGGAAAATACAAGGGTAATTTTTACCAGCTTAAATATCTTTTACCTTCTATTTGACCCCCACCACCATTTAAGCACCTCATTTTTCCATGCACCATTCCCAGGGCCCTGCTGAACACAAGAGGCTCTTGTTCCCTCCCAGAGAGCCAAAAAGCCTGGTCTGAGAAAACTCAAGGATTTGGAGCAGGGAATTAGAAGCACATCTCCCCAAATTTGGGAGGCAGCCTTTTGGCACAGCTCACTGCAGAGTCTTGATGTTTATCACTGTGTTTTGCTGCAAAGCAGAAGCCCAGCCAATAAGCCATGAAATAATTCATACAGGATTTCATTTTTCCCCTTGGATCCCTCTGAACCAGGCATCATCTTGGATAACCAGTTCATGCTGTTTTGGGGGAGGTCTGGGCAGTCTTTCATGCTGTTTTGGGGGAGCTGGGCACATTTTTCTGGCCTCTATTCCCTGTCACACTCTGTTCCTGTCCCAGGGGAGGTGCAGCTGGTGGGGATGCACGTCCAGGCCTTGGTGGAGGCTGGTGTGAAGGCCAAGGACATTGCTGTGGTGGCTCCCTACAACCTCCAGGTGAGCTGTCCCTCTCCTGGCATCCCCCTTTCCTTGCTCACAGAGCACCAGAAGATCCCAAACACCTGCAGAGCCAAATTTAACTAGCATTTGGGCCCAACTCCTGCACCTTTGAGCAGCTTGAGGCTGTGGAAGGAAGAGCTGTTAGTGAGGAGTTCTACTCACAGCCTCAGGAGATGCCACTGCTCATCCTTATGGGTTGGGGAGGAGGATTTCCCCCAAATCCATTGGATTTTAATCCTTTTCACCCATGTATTTCCCTTAAAAGCTACCCTTGGCCTGTTTCTCAGGTGGACATGCTCAGACAGCACCTCTGCCACAGCCACCCCGAGCTGGAAATTAAATCAGTGGATGGTTTCCAAGGAAGGGAGAAGGAGGCAGTGATCCTGTCCCTTGTCAGATCCAACAGGAAAGGTAAGAGCTCACTGCTGGGTGTGCTGCTCCCCAGGGAATGTAGCAGTCGTGTAGCCAAGTGCTGTTGTTTAATTGCAGTGCTCTGACACTTGGCTCTGGATGGATTTCCTGGCAAACCCTCCCCTTTCAGCCTTTTCTGTTTAATTAATGAATATATGTGCTGTCAGGGCTGCAGAGGAGGCTCCCATGGTACAGCAGGTCCAGGACTGCTCAGTTTGAAGGTTTCCTGGCCCTTGAGGCCTCAGAAATGATTTAAACCAGAGCTTTGAGAATGTCACATCCCATTGGTCCCACATTTAGGGGAGTTGGGGGGTAAATTCTTGGGGTTTGAGTCCATTTTGGGTCAGTTCCCTGCCAAAAGGGAGCAAGAGCTGGCATCCCAAGCCATGCATGGAAAATGCTGCTTTGGGGAGCAAAATCTAGAGCGGAAAATCAAGTTTTTTGCTATCAGCAGCTGCAGTGAAGTTAATAGCTGGAAAAAAGCTGCTGCCCTGGGGGCACGAGGCTCCTGTGAGGGAGCTGAGGGATTTTGTGGAGCCAGCTGCACAGGATTGCTCTGTGATCACCTCTGTTCCATGCAGGCATCAGTTCCCTTTCCAAAACCACAGCTCTGCTGCCCTACCTGTGCTGCTGGAGGTGAAATGCTGAGTGCTGAGGGCTGGGAGGGGAAGAAAAGGGGGGAAAATATGCAGGGAAGGAGGAGGTGCCTCTTTTTCCAAGCCTAGAGCAGGGAAAGCAACGTTGTAGGGAGAATGGAGGTGGGGACAGCACTAAGAATAGTCCTGATCCAGAGTGACTCACCCCTGTGCTGGTGGGAGCTGCTGGTCCCAGGAGGGTGAGTGTCCCACAGCCCATTCTCCTGCACTGGGAGAGGCCAAAGCTCAGGTGTGGGGCAGGAATTGATTCCTGGGGGCACAGGGAAGCTTCTCCTTGACCTGTCAGTCTGCAGCCATTCCTGATCCAGCAGGAAACCTTCTTTAAGGAGGAAGTTTTTCCCTGTGAGGGTGGTGAGGCCCTGGCACAGGCTGCCCAGAGAAGCTGTGGAAGTGTCCAAGGCCAGGTTGGACAGGGCTTGGAGCAACCTGGGATAATTGAAAGTGTCCCTGACAGGGGTGGAACTGGATGGTCTTTAAGGCCCTTCCCAACCCAAACCACTCCAGGATCCAAAGAAGTTGGACTTGCCCTTGCAGCCAGGTTAAACCTCATCAGAGAAACTGGAATTGTTCTTGGAGATGCAGAGCAGGGAGAGGGGCTCACCCTGTCCCTCAGAGGCAGCACAGATGAGGCTGCTGAGGCAGAGCCAGGCTGGGCTCTGCTCTGGCAGAGGAATTAATCTCTTCCCAGCCTCCTTGCTGTTCCCTGGAGCTGGGAGCTCTCAGCCACCCACGCTCTGCACTCACTGGCTGATCCTGCCTGAGTCATCCCAGCACTGCCAGCTCTCACTGCTGTCTGAGCAGAGCAGAACCTCCCCAAGCTCCCTAATGGCTGTTCCTCAGAGAATTTGGGAGTAAGGGGCAGTTCTGTAGGACAGGGGGCAGTTCTGTAGGACAGGGACCTGCAGTCCCTCGTCTGTTGCAAGGGGAGTCTTTTCCATGCTGCTCCATCTTGTGTTTGTTCCCGGTTCCAAGCCGAGCTGTGTTGTAGGCCAGGCTTGGAGATGCTTCCCATTTCCATGTGCCTTCCATCCTCTTCCCAACCCCAGGAGCTCAGTGTGGAGCCTGTGGAACACAGGTAGGAGGAGCAGCTGTGAGCAGGAACCAGAGCCCCATAAATGCCAACTCCCACTGGTGCCTTTTTCCTGGTGTTATAAAATGAAGCCAGACACGGTTAAAGGGGTTGGGGTCTTTCCCTCAGTATTTGAATCAGGATCCTGTTTGGTGCATCCACTTCACCCAGGTGCCAGCGTGGCAAATGCACCCCCGTCAGTCACACACACCAGTTCTAGACTTTACACAGCCCAGATCCAACAAGGGAGCCCAATGCTGGGGCTGAGCTGGGCTCAGCTCGAGTTTCCAGAATCTGTCCTGCCAGGAGACCTTGGCTTCCTGAGCCAGTGGGAATGTTTGGTGTCCCTGGCTCTGCAGTTCTGGGCTGTTCATTCTCAGGCCTGCAGAACACTTACAGAACACTGAGCACTGAACTAAGTAAAAGGTTGCAAGTGTGCATGCTGCTGATACTTGTGGGTACAGAGAACTGTGTAAAAGGGATATAAAGAAAAGACAAAAATCATTCCAGCATCACCACCCTCCAGCCAGGAAATCCTTGAATTAGTTGAACCAAACCCCTCCTTGGAGGCAGCCCTGACCTCTGTGCCATCCCTTCCCAGGTGAGCTGGGCTTCCTGGCCGAGGAGCGGCGGATCAACGTGGCAGTGACACGGGCACGGCGCCAGGTGACAGTGGTGTGTGACAGCCACACCGTGGGCAGCCGCCCCTTCCTGCAGCACCTCCTGGACCACCTGTCCCAGCACGGCCTCGTGCGCTCGGCCTTCGAGTACCTGGATGACCTCGTGCCCCAAAACTACCCCGGGGAGGGCCAGGCCCAGCACCAGCCAGATCCCAAAGCACCGAGCCCCAAACCATCAGGCCCCAAAGCACCGGATCCCAAACCATCAGACCCCAAAGCACCAGGCCCCAAACCATCAGACCCCAAAGCACCAGGCCCCAAACCATCAGACCCCAAAGCACCAGGCCCCAAACCATCAGACCCCAAAGCACGGCCAGCTCCATCCAGGAAGCTCAAGGCAGCAGCAGCCAGAGCAGGGAGCCAAAAACCAGGAGCACGGAGCTCCCCGAGTGCTGCCAGAGCTGGGAGAGAGAGCTCAGGGACAAAGGAGAGTGGGGACAGGTTCAGGGCCATGCTGGTGGCTTTTCTGGAGAGCAGCGAGGTGCAGCTGGATTTCCCTGCATCCCTGAACTCCCATGAGAGGATGTTGGTTCATGTGCTGGCAGAGGAGTACGGGCTGCAGCACCTGAGCTCCGGGGACGGCCGGGACAGGTTCATCAGTGTCCACAAGAGACTTCCTGAGCAGCCCCCGCTGCCCTCAGAGCCCCTTGCTGAGCCCCAACATCCCAGCAGGAACAGCCCTGAGCCTGTGGAGCCAGGGGAAAGCAGCAAGGGCTCAGGGAAAGTGGACCTGAAATCCCTGCACCTGGAGAGAGTCCAGAGGGAGAAAGCCAGGCGGGAAGAGGTGGCGAGGAAGGTTCAGGAGCCGGGCCGTGGCAGCAGGAAAAAGGACAAGAGAGAAGACAAAGGTGGGTCAAGCTTTTCCTAACCAGCACAATTAATGCTCTTGCTTGAATGGATCTTAGTCCCAATGGGTTTGCTGCAGCCTTTGGGATTTGGGCATGGAGCATGTGGCTCTTGGAAAGCTGCAGGGAGGATGCAGCAGCATCCAGGGAGAGGGTTTGGATACCTGGAGGCACTCTCCTTAAGTCAAAGGAAAAATCACTGGGGACTCTTTCCCAGGAGAAAGGCTCAGGATGTGGGAGGCTCCCAAGAGTAGGGAGAGGAGCTGAGGGAAATACCTGGCGCACACTGAAGGATGTAAAGGCAGAGGCTGCCCTGTGGCTGCAGGAGGGTGGATTTGTTCCTGAGCCCCAATCCAGGGGTGTGCTCACCTTTCCCAGGAAAACCAACATTGGGGAGTGCAGACGGAGAGGATTTCGATGCTCTGATCGCTGCTGCCATCAAAGCTGACAGGACCTGTGGCTTCCCCCACTGCAAGACCTCTGTCACCACCCTGGGCCAGCTCTGCCACCACTGCCAGAGGCTCTTCTGCCTCAGCCACCACATCCCCGAGGTAAGAAGGGGCAGGATGAGCTTGGCCTGGGAATTCTCCTGTGGAGCTCCCTGGGCAGGATTCCTTGCAGGGAGTTTGAGCAGAGCCCTCCCTGTGCTGAGCTCAGGTACACAGGGCTGGCATGTGCTGACACCTGGGCTCTGCTCACCTCTTCCTGGGGGCTTCTCTGTTTTCCTCTCATTTTGGGCCCTTTTTTACCATTTTCTGGCACTTAAACTCTGACGCCACGTGGATAAAGTGAGGCAGGGAGGAGAAATGGAGAAGCACAGGTTTCTGGCTGGAGCAAGCCTGGACTCAATTCCCAGCTCTTTGCACATTCCCTTTGCATTCTGAGGGTGATTCCCAGCCCTTTGCAGATTCTCTCTGCATCCTGGGGACAGGTCAGGCATGGAGCAGTGCTGCCTGGCCAGCAATTCAGAATTCCCTGTGTCCTTGTTCCTCATCCTGTAGCTTCCACACCCTGTGGAGCTTCCTGGAGCTCAGCAGCCCTATAAATCCTTGGCACAGCTTTTCCCTCTGTCAAGAGCTATCTGTTTCCATGGCAAGGAATGGTTGTATTTATGGTCACTCACCATCCAGAGGGATGGAGATTTATTGCCTGCAGAATGGCCTTTCCCTGCTGAATTGTAACAAGGCTCCAACAATTGTGGGGATTCAAATCCATGTCAGCCCCAGGACATGGCTGAAAAAGGTCTCCTGTTCCCCAAAACAGCTTTCCCAGTTCACTGAAAAGGAGGTGGAAGGAGTCACTTGAACCATCCCAAAGGATGATTTACCTGCCCAGGGCCTGGATCTTTATGTTTCATTCTCTGTGAGAGGAGCTGTAAATGATGGTTTAGTAAAATACAGAGTAATAAATTTTAATTATTAATTTTAAACAATAAATATAAGAGTAAAGATATAAAAATGTAGAATATAAAAATAAAATTAAATAACAATGAAATGAAAATAAATAGTAAACAATGATAAATAATACATTTAAATTATAAAAATAGGTAAGTATATAAAGCGACATAACAACACAATAATATAATAATGTATAACATAATGATAAATAAGAATAAATAAATAATGATAAATAAATAACGATAAATAAATAATAAATAATAAGAAATAATAATATATAATAAAAATAATTAATAATAGGGAATAATAATAAATAATAATAATATAATAAATATATAATTATTAAATTAATTAATTATAATGGCTGTAAATGATGGGATATTTTAGGGGGATGCAAAGCAGGTGGAAAGGAATCCCAGTGTCCATTCTCTCCCACCAGGTCCATGGCTGTGGGGAGAAGGCCAAGGCCCAGGCACGGCAGCGGATCAGCAGGGAAGGGATCCTGTACCCTGGGAGTGGCTCCAAGGACAAATCCCTGGATGCCACCAAGAGAGCCCAGCTCCAGCAGCGCCTGGACAAGAAGCTCAGTGAGCTGACGAGCCAGAGGAAGGGCAAGAAGAAGGACAAGGAGAAATGAGGGATCTGAATCCTGCTTTTTTAACCTCAAAGCCTCAGCTGAGCCCTTCCCAGGTGATGCTGCTCTGCTGGGTCTGGGTGGAAAACCTGAGCTGGGAGCCTTGCTGAGCTGCAGGGCTGAGGCAGGGGAGGGAGAGCTGCTGTATTGTCCCAGTTATCCTCATGGACACAGTGATGGATGCACTCAGGGGCTGGAGTAAAATGGGCATTAAACACCCAAAGCTGTCACTGTCACTGTCACACCAGTCCCTGCAGCAGCAAATGATGGATGTCCAGGAGCAGGAAGGTGGGAGGCACTGAGAACCCCGGGTGACCCTGTGCTCTGGAGAGGATGACTAAGGGAATGGATGTGTCCCAGCCCAGCAGTCCTCTGGCACTGCTTGGAGCTGGAGGGACCTGGCCAGTCCACACTGCAGCCATTCCCTCCCCAGCTGGGCCAGGGGCTCAGGAGGGAGCTCAGCCCTGCTCCAGGTGTGCCTGGGGATGGGAATAGGGATGGGGATGGAGAGGCCTCAAGCCTAAACTGTGCTGGAACCACGAGGAGCTGCTCCAGTACATGGAAAAACTTCCCTGAGAGAGCCTTCCTGTGCCACTGGGAGGTCTCTCCCCCCTCACTCTCCCTTCCCTGATGCTTCCCAGACCTGTCTTGCCCTTCCTGCAGTTCCTTGGAGGCTGATTCCCACTGGGAAAGCCCACAGTGACAGCAGGTACAGCCACATGAGCTCTCCTGGTGGGAGGGAGCCTTGTGTCCTTCCTGGACCTTTTCCTAATCCTTCACGCAGGGTCCATCCATCCCCCTCCCCAAAATAGCTCCAGCATCATTTTTTGACCCCAGGATGAAGCAGAAGGTGCAGAGGTGCCTCCAAATTGGAATGACTGGAGAGGAGCACCATAAAATCACCTAACCCACACATTACTCATCATTTTGGGGCTAAACATCAAAAATTCCTGCACCTACGGAAGTTCATACCCTCATCCCAAGCAAAGCTCAGAAATTGGCAGGAGCTGCTGGACAGCCAAGGATTTCTGTGTCCATCTCTTCCCAAATACTTGGCTGGGATAGCTGATCTGCAAATTTTCCCCCAAACCTCGTGGTCTGTGAACAATTCCCCACAAAAACTTCCTCATCCTTCAAACCCCTCCATCCTTGGCTCGTGCCTTGGTGCTGTGGAGGGATGTCACTGGCTCCCCTGGCAGCAGCTGGGACAGGGGGGCTCCTGGAGGGAAAAGTGGGGAGAAGGAAGGGTGGGAGAAGGAAAGTCAGGCATCAGTGAGTGGACACAGGCAGGGATAGGAGCCAGAGCAGAGGGGGATGGTGGAACAGGGACATCTCAGCTGTGTCCCCAAGGGAAAGTCAGGCAGGACAGATGGGAAGGGAAAAGTCTGCCAGCTCAGGGGACAATTCACCTCGGAGTTACTTTTAATCAGGGAAAAGTAGATGAATGGCTCATTCACACCTTTTATCCCTGCTCAGATCATCCAAGTGGCCACATCCCAGCCCGTGTTCATCCCATGGTGCCAATTTCCTGGCACAGGGCCCCAGACACCCCCAGATTTCCCAGCCTGGCTTCCCACCACCATCCTGCAGGCAGGGAAAAGCCAAGACTCCAGGCAAGGAGGGATGTGGTCCCAGGGCATCCTCTGCTCTCCAGCCTGTGCCATGAGGGGCTCCATCACCCTCCACAAACCAGAGTGGGAATTAACTCCCCAAAAATCCCCAAACTGGCTTGGGCCAGAGCCCACCAGCAGACAGGATCCTCACAAGCTTTTCCTCTCCCTTCCTGAAACAGGAGTTGAGCTTAAAAAATATGAAATTAGGGACCTTGCCCACCTGCCTTGGGTCACAGGGCTGAGATGTTGCTCTCTATGCCCAAATCTTGGATAAAATGAGTTATAAGGTAAATCACAGCCCAATTCCAGGACTAGGGGCTGGAAAAAACAATCCCCAGCAGTGAGAGCTGTGTTAAGGAGCAGGAATTCACCGTGCTGTCCTGAGCACCCCTGAGGGTGTGTGGGTTGGAAAAGCTGACCCTGGACCTTTAGGGGATGATTCCCAGTGTGGATCTGACCTCAAACCCAAGAGGTTGGAAACCAAGTCCAGCCCTGCCTGTGCAGCCAGTGGAGATGGGCAGGGATTTGCTGTGTGGGGAACAGAAGGAAGGAGAAGCTGTTTGTAACAATTGATTTTCTGCTGTTATTGCTCCCTTCTTCCATTCTTACTGGAAACATTCCAAGTCTGGCACAGCACACCAAAATCCCTACAAAAGATCCCCTCAGGATCACCCCCCTTGCAAATCCCACCCAAAAACCACCTTCCAAAGGAATCCCCTCCCCCCTGCCTCGCTTGGAGTCCACACTTGATGATTCCTTGGATTTTGAGGCCACTGGGAGCACACGGAATGCCCAGGAGGAGAAGTTTGGGGAGGTTCCTGCTGGTTTTGCTCCATCTGGGCTCCATCCTGGCAGATCTGCGGGGACAGCCCGAGATGTGTCCCCAGAGCTGCTCCATCCGTGCTCTGGCTGCTTTGGGCCCCTCAGTGCTGGCAGCTCAGCCTTGTGGGTGCCACCAAGTCCCTGCTGTGGGCCTGCTGTCCCCAGGGTCAGGAGGTGGCCTAATTCCTGCGGAGCGGGTGCCACATGGACACGGGCTTGCGGAGCGTGGCCAGCATCTGGTTCCAGTGCGTGGTGCCCATCCCGCTGGCCGTGGGCCCGATCAGCACGTGGCCCGTGTTGTCACCGCGCCCGTCCTCGCCGCTCTCGGCCACTGTCACACGCAGGGACAGCTCCTGGGGGCACGGGGATGTCATCACACAGAGAGGCTCCCCGGACACGCATCCTTGTGCCCTCTCCAGAGGGATGTGCGCTCGTGGTGCCAACCATCCACGTGTCCCAAACACATAAAATGGCCACCCAACCTGCCATGCCCCAGTACACACGGCCCTCTGTGCCCCCACCCTGGTCAAACCCACCCTCTGTTCTTGAAACACCCCCAAGTCCCTCTATACCCACCCTCCTACACCCCCCACTTACACATCCCCCTCTTTCCCCATATCCCCCAAATCCATCTCTGCCCTGTCCACCCTGCTGGATCCCAAGCCACAGATCCATCTCTGCCCCGAGAGTCCCCTCACACACATCCCCCTCTCCAGCAGCCACTTCCCCACATCCACCTCAAACCAGACCCACCCGCACACAACCCCCACAGGATGGGGGGATGCCCCATCCCAGGGTGCCCCTAGAACCCCACACCCCCCAGAAGCTCCCCACGAGCGGGTTTGGGGATTTTGAGGAGCCCTGGGATGTGCCCCCATCCCCATCCCTCCAGGCTGGGCCATACCTGGAGCACAATGGCTGGCACAGAGAAGATCATGGCCTCGTTGAACACGGGGTTGGTGTCTCCCCTCTTCACTGCTGTCTTCTTCTTGCTGATCTTCCTCCCATCCTGCAGCAGGTACACCTTGACGAAGGGATCTGCTCGGAGGGCAGGAGAGGGATCAGTCACACGTGTCCTCAGACACGTGGAGAAAGCAGGGAGACCCTCTCTGGTGATCCTTCCTGGCAGGTCTGTCCTCACCAGGAGGGGACAAACCCAACCACAGAGTCCTCCTCACCTGCAGTCACCTTCCCGTTGCTCCACACGAGGTTCTTGGCTTTGACCACCACCACCGTGAGCCGCTCAGCCGTGGGCAGGTAACTCAGGGACAGCAGGATCTCCCCCACCGTGTCCACCGCCTGTGGGACACAACGTCCAGGACACGACATCCAGGACACAACAAAACCCATGTGGGAGAAGGGACACCCAGCTGACCTTGTTGGTGTCCTGCAGGTAGAGCCAGGCGTTGAAGGGGCGCGTGGCCAGGTCCAGGTCGGAGAGCTTGATCTCGGCCGCGCCGGTGCTGACGCTGCGCTCGTCCTCGTCGATGCCGAAGACGGAGAAGCGCAGGCTGTTCCCCTCCAGCGCCGCCGGGTCCAGCGGCACCGAGAAGCGCTCGTCAAAGGCCACCGAGTAGGAACTCCTCTGGATCTGCCGTGGGAAGGGGGAGTTGTCCTGGCAGCCATGGGCTGCATCCCTGCTCTGTCCCATCTCGTGGGAATTGCAAGGAACCCCCCATGTAGGATTTAACTCGGTGGGATTTGGTTATAGGGGTAAAATAGAAGTGAGAGATCTCTAAAGATGGGTTTAGAGCATGGGGGTTTATTGGGAAAGAGCGTGGGTGTGAGAGGCTGCTGGGCTGCAAGACACAGCTCAGAGCAGGCCAGAGAGAGAGAGAGAAAGAGGCAAAAAGAGAGAGCAAAAAGAGAGCGATTTGCTGTTTCCAATACAATAAATCATCTTCTCTGTTGAATATTCTAATTCTCTTTAACCAATCTGAGACAAGCTACAAACCCTACAACATTTGCATGCAACCTATAAGAATCGTCACATTACCCTATGGGGTTATATTTTAAACCTTAAAAAAACTGCTTTTGGAATCTCTCCCAGGCAGGCAGGGTTTGTTCTGACCTTTAGACCTGCCTGGGCAGAGGGCATTGTTCTATCCAGAAGGAGGATTCCCTTCACCCAGCTCTGCCATTGTTTCTGAGTTACTCTTCAACTCAAACCTTGTCTTCATCTCAATTTCGATTCTACTTTCCATATTTTCAGCATCTTTTGCAAGGTAATCATATCTATAAGGCTTTCCTATTTCATCTTCCCCAACATCCCCATCCAATCGGGAGGATTTATTCCTGACCTGACCGCAGCAGCTGCTGAGCCATTGGGGTGAAAATCAGGCTGTGAGCTGCCCCAGTGCCTGGGAATTCTATGATTTAAAAACAAAGGTTGGCCCAGTGCTCTCAGATACATCCCAACCCCCTGGGAGTGCATCAGGGCACAGGATTTATGGTTACAAGGTGCAACTCCCAGCCCTTCTCCAAGCAGAGCCAGCTCCTGAATGTGCCCAGTGGGAACGATGCTGTTTGGCTGATGTTGTCCCTGTGTCACATCACTCCCTGGGAGCAGAGGCAGCAGCAGCTCCCATGGCTCATCCTGCGGGTGCTGATCCCAAAGAACTGGCCAAGGGGAAACTGCTCTGAAATCATGGATTTATGGATGCTTTTTTCCCCTACTCCAGCCCTATTTCAGCATCCAAGATGTCACAGGCTAACCATGGGATAGAAAGCTGCATCCCTGGATAGCACAGAGCGAAGCTGATCCATCAATTCCCCAAATCCACCCAAATCTAATTGGAGAATGGACCTCTCTGAGGGGCTGTGTCACCCCAAAAGCCCCCCAGGAGAGAGTTCATCTCCCCCAAGGACTCTCCTGTCTCAATCTGCTTCTATCCCTGGGATGAAGGACACAAAAGCAACACCTGCCATTCCATGCTCTCCCACTGGATACCACCAACCTCCAGAGTCCTGGGGGATTGAAGTTCCTCTGTGGGAAGAGCAGATTTTGCAGCCCTACAGATTTTACAGACTGACTGTCTGCAGCCCACGCTGTATTTTGGGAGCTCTGGATCAAGTACAACCAAACAGGAGCTGCTATTTAAAACCCCTCCAGCAGCACTGGAAAAGCTCTGCCTGGACCTTTATCCATGGCCTTGGGGCAGCCGAGGAGGTAAATTGTGCTGGTGAATTATAAATAATGACACTAAATAATAAATATCTCCAGAGCATAAATAAAGAGCCTGAGATCTGGATGGGAAAATGGTCTAAGAGGGCACTGTGGAAATATTTCAGCAGGAGCAGCTGGTCTGTGTGGATGGAGCAGCACCTCCACCCCAGTGGAGAGGTGCCTTAATGGGCAGATTCCCACTCCTTGCTGGAATATCCTGATTAAATCAAACTGGCTCTGCAATAAAAGAGCTGCTGGAAGAAAACTGAGGCTCCTGCTTTCCAAAAGCAGCTTTTGAGGCACTTAAAAATGGAGGTTTTGCCCCAGATCCAACCCTGGTTGTGGCCATCAGTGCAGCCACGTGAATTTTCCACTGCCGTGTCCTTTGCTAGGAAGGGAAGGGACTTTGGGGGACTCTGGGGACTCAGGGGCCTGTGGGGCCATGGCGAGGCACCAGCAGCACTTGCCCAAGCTGCCACTGCCACCCAAATCCCACCAAAGGCCACTTCTCCACCAGCCCCAGCGTCCTTCCCACAGCGAGGACATCAAGCAGCAAAACTTTCCCCCAGCCACGCTCAGAAATGACAAAGTCAGCCCAAACTCCAAGCACGGGGGAGACATTCCTGCTTCTGCCAGGGTGTGCAAACCCACCTGGATGAACAAACCCCAAAATCGTGTGCAAGCCCAGAGTTTTCTGCTCCCAAATTCCATCACTGCTTTTTGGGGAGCTGACTCCCCCCAAAACCCCACATCCAGGCTCGAACTCCATGCTTCCAAACCCCACCACTGCCTTGGGGAGCTGATATCCCCCAAATCCTGTGCCAACCATATCCAGCTCCCTGCTCCAAACCTCACCACTTCCTTAGGGAATGTGGCCAAGGGACGCTGCCACCCAAAACCCCAGGGCAATCCAGGTGCTCTCAGGGGCCTGTGGGTGGGTCTGGGAGGGAATGAGGGGCTCACCCGGGAGATGCCGACGATCTGCTCGGCCGGGAGGAGGCAGATCCGCATGAAACAGGACTCAAAGCGCGTGTCCTCCTTCTCCAGCAGGTCCTTGCCCTGCAGCAGCGTCACCTGCAGGGCGGCCGCCCTCCAGTCGTACTCCATGGACACCTCCACCTGCCCCACCGTGAAATCCTGCCCGAAGTTGTTCCCGATGGACGAGATGGAGTTGAGGGAGTCGGCTGAGATGGATCTCCGCAGGGGCCCGTAGTGGGCCAGGCCCAGGTCTCTGCTCATCAGCTCCAGGCTGCCCAGCTCCTGGATGCTCTCCAAGGTGTCTTCTGCCCTCAGGCTGCTCTTGCGGGACGAAGAGCTCCGAGCTGGCGCCCTCTGCGAGCCCGGGGCCAGCCCTCGCTGCCAGGGGAAGGAAAGGAGGAGCTGCCATCCGTCCCGTCCCGGACAGCTGGGCTTCTCCGGCACCTCCTTGGATGCATCCCGGCCCCTGCCTGGCCTCAAGCTGCCGCGGCAGCGAGCCCGGAGCTTCCCACAGCTCCGAGCTCCGGCGATCCCCCCAAAAGGCTCCAGCAGCACCGGGTTTCTGCCTGTGGCTCTTCCAGGAGATATCCCCACCCCTCCAGCATCCCGCGTGTCGCAAAGGGACAACCCCAACTTTCCCCTTACCTTGTTCCTGATGTCCGGACAGGCCGCTCCGTACTTCTGCTCCAGGTACCGGTAGTCATAGTTGGGGAAGGGGGAAGGGGCCGGGTAACTCCCGGAGCGCCAGAGCTTCCACAGGTTGATGGCTGCGATTCCCAGCAGCGCAAGGGCGCCGGCGGCGTAGAGCCCGATCTCCCACCGCGGGGGGCTGGAGGCCACTGCAGGGGACAGGGGCTCCGTGAGCTGCTCACAGCCCGGCAAGGAGCCCTCAGCCTCGGCTGCTTCCACGCCGGGAACTCGGCTCCGAGCTCCGAGGATGGAGCGGGCCGAGCAGGGGATAAACCGCAGCTCCCACCCGGGTGGCTGCAAACGGCTCAGGCCAAGGCTCTGCCGGCCAAAAAATGACAGCCCTGGCTTGGCTTTCCCGGGAGATGAAGTTCTCCCGAGTCCCAGCCCCGCTTCCCCGCGTGTGGCGGTGTCAACCCCGAGGCGCCGGGGTCCCTTTGCCAGCTGCGGCTCTGTCCCGCTGACAGATGCGCCCAGCGCTCGTTCCCATCGCCCTCGGCACAGCTGCTGCCTGGGGATGCCAGGAAGAGCCGGGAGCAGGGGAAAACCAAAGGAGAAGCTGCTGGGAACAGGCAGAGCCCCGCGGGTGCCGCCGGAGCGAGCGGGAGGGAGCGCCGGGCTCGGCTGCGAGCGGCTCCTGCTGCATTGCACCAGCCTCCATCACTCCCGCACCGAACCGGCCCCGAGCTCCGTGCGACACGGGAAAAGCGGGGAAAGAGAGGATTTCTCATCCCGGAGTCCTCCGGCATCATCGCGCCGCAGCGCTCCCTCCTTCGGAGCCGGAAAAAGCCCCAAGCCGGGCTGAACTCCCACATCGCATCCGAGCAGGGACAACCTGCTGCTCCCCCCGGCCCTCCTCCAGCGGGAACGGCAGAGCAGCGGAGTATTCGCATCCAAAGCACCTGCCTTGGATCCTGGAGCAGCCCAGAGGGATCTCCCGGGTTAAATATTGGTGTGGGAACGCGGGCCTGATTCCTCCACCCCGACCCAAACCCCTCAAGGGCTCTGCTTTATCCCCACATCCCGGTTTAGGATGCTGTGGAAAGCACTTCGAGGTTTCCCGTGCCAGAGCTCTCAGGCTCCTGCTATGGCGGAGGGGCAAAATTTGGGATAAAAATTAAAATAGCAGAATAATCTTTTACTGGCTCCTACCTCTGAGTAATCCCAAGCACAAATCCCAGCTGAACTGGAACCTGCCTCCCCCTCATTCCCGCCCGTTTCCGAGGGCTGAGCATTTCTCATGTTGGAAAACTTGGGAGGTTTTTAGGGTTTTACCCTCGTTTCAGGAAACAAAGCCCCGCGGGCATGGGGAGCAGAGGGTGCTCCCCATGAAAAACAGCGAGGATCAGCCACCCCTTCCCCCCAAAAAACCCCTCGGTGTGGCCCTAAACCCTTCCCGGCTCCCTGTGAGGACTCACCAGTGAAGCGGGATCTGCTTACGTGCCCAGTGTCCATGGCAAACGCTCCCGGCGAGCGGGACAGCCTGGAATGCGCGAGTCACAGCGTTAGGATGAAGGGAAGAACTCAAAAATTGAATTATTTTCCAGCAGGGATGCTCCATCACTGCTCCCCCTCCATCGCTCCCGGCCTTGGCTTCTCTTCCAGGCGCTGAGCAAATGCGCTGAAGCCGCTCAGGCGGCGGCAGGAGCTGAAGGGGGGACGGGAACCCTCGGGAAGGGGCAGAGCCGCTCGATTTACCCTCGGGAGCGTTTAACAGGCGACATTCCAACCTCCCTGTGCGTGGCCATCCCCCTCCAGGAGCCCTCAAAGCCCTTGGCTGCTTTTCCAGCTGAAATCTTCCTTTGCCTCCTGCAGTTTCCCAGTTTCTCCCGAGGCTTTGCCCCGGCCCCAGCCGAGGGGGGCAGCCCCATTTCCCCATTTTGGGGTCACTGTGGGGTTTAGGGGACATTGTTCCCGAGGAATCAGCCCTTACAGCAGAAAAACTCTGTTGCCTTTCCCCTCAAAAAGTGTTTTTCCCAGACAAGCCGAAAGGAAGCTGCTCTGCCAGGCAGATCCCAGCACAGGAACCATGGATGCTGAGGGAGATTTATCCAAGCCAGCTACTCCTGCTATGAAAAGGGGGTTTGTGATCCCCAAAAACACCCAACAAGCAAATCCCATGGGATCTGAGCAGCAGCCCCTGTTCCCTGGCATCCATGCCAGGGGACCACTGACCTCGGAGAGCTGGTGGGATCCCACAGAACCCCACGGGGGCACAACCTCAGCACTGCACCTAAAACACCAAACAACTCCCTCAGAGCCCCCCAGCCTCTCTCTCCAGAATTCCCAAAGCCACTCACGGAGCTGGATTTGCCTTGCACAGAAGATCCCACAATATTTGGGCCCCACCTTCCAGCTCCCCTCGGGTGCTCACAGCACCAGGCACTGGGGGGAGTGATCAGCTCCCCACAAACCATCCAGGCTTGGATTTTAACAGGCAAAAGTGGGAATTTCATGGAATATCAGCTGTGCCGGCCTGCCCTCTCTGCAGTGGCACACAGCCCATCCTTGGAATAACAGGAGGAAGGGGGGCCCTAAAGGTAACCCAAAGTGACAGCAATGCTGGGATGGGGCTGGGAGATGCCCAGCTCCTCCTTTTGGCACAAATCTCCCTGTGCAAAGGATAAACCAGTCCTGTCCTGGCAGAGAACGTGCTGAGCTCGTGCCATGGGCTGAGCTCAGCTCAAGGCACGCTTTGCTGTTTAGTGCTGAAAATTGACATCTTAACAGAGCAACGTGATGGAGATTTACCCTAAACTGCCTCTTTTTGTGCCCTGAAAAGCTCCTGTGCTCAAGCAATGGACCCTATTCCTCTCCTTGTTTCCTAATTATTTTTAATAGGAAAACAGCAAAGTTTTCAGGACTGACTTTCCCTGCAGGAGGACAAACATCCCCTTCAAACCCCCTCCACCTCTTCCCAATTTGTTCTGGATATTAGAAGGAATTTCTAACTTTTCTTTCCTTTCAGAGCTTCTCCCCTCAAAAGCTCCCTCTCTAATGAGCTCTAAGCAGCAAGTTAAGCAGATTTCCAAGGCATCACCTGGAAAGAGACTGCGGTGCTCAGCACTGGGATGAAACCCAGAGGTATTTTCATATTAGGAAAACAGCATCAATCTCTCCTGAGCCAGGAAATGGGGGTGGAGGTGCTTGGGGAAGGATTTATGGGGGTTTTTTTTGTTAACTAAGCTCTTCCCCGGAGCGTTGCATCAAGCTGCTCTGACATCCCCCTGACCTGCTGCTCAAATCCCTGGGAAATCAAGCCTGAGGCTTTGGGAAGGGAAGAGGCACCACTCTCTCACTGGCAGCACAGGGATGGATGGATTTTTCACCCACAGACCTCAAGATCAGGCGACAGAGCCCTGGTTTGGGGTGCAGAGACCAAGAATGGGGGGCAGAGCCCCAGGTTTGGGGTACAGAGCTCTCTCCATCCATCCCAACACCCCAGTCCAGAGCGAGGGCAGCTTCATTTTCCTTGGGAGCTGCTGCAGAGCTCAGGTCCCTTTTCCTGCTTGGAGGGACAATAAAACAGCTCAATGAGGGAGAGAAAAACAGCATCAAAGCCACCTGTCCCTCCTGGAAAGGGGTTGCCCAGACTTCAGGGGGTTGTCACCTCGCTGCTGCCAAGGCCACAGGCACAGCAACCCCAATTGCTGGTCCCAGAGCACCCGGACCAACCCGGCTGTGACCCCCCTGAACACTCTGCAGTCCCCAAACGTCCCAATCCAGGTTCCAGCGATGTCCCTGCCCATCCTCCCTGCCTGTCCTGCCCCAGACATCATTGCCCGGTGGGCTGAGCCCGGGCTGAACTCAGCTCAGCAGCGAGGCCGGTCCTGCAGCGCTGCTCTGCCCTCCCTGCACTCTCTCCTGCCCTGCCCGGCCTCCATCCGCAGGGCACACGAGCGGGATGGAGTTTGCTCCTGGCACCGATAAAGGCGCATCCCAAACTTGCCAAAACACACGGATTTGGGCTCTGCTCTCCCCCACGGCCATCCCCAGCCCCCCACAGGACACCCATCCCACCCACGGCCACCCAAACCGGCGCCCCCCGCGCTTTACCTGGACAGGTACAAATCCTCAGGGACCTGCGGGGACCCCCGGGCGGCCCCGGCATCCGCCGAGCCGTGT
>JAHLSL010000243.1:205485-231774 GCA_025920805.1 Petroica traversi | reverse complement strand
GGCGGGCTCTGCGCTCCCTGACCCTCCCCGGGCTCGGCTCAGCACGGCCCGAAACCCCCGGCAGAGGTTTGGGACCCCGGGGGTCTCCCGCTCTGGTTTGCCTCCCAGATTCCCAGACTTTCATAAGTTGCTGTAAAAAATACCCAACAAAACTCGCCCCAGCCCCTGCAAGCGCGCCCCAAATCCCAGCCAGGAGTGTAGAGGGACAGTGCCAGATCCCTCATCCCATACCAGACTCTCTGCTCTGTGCTTGGCCATGCCAGCCTTCCTAAAATCCCCAAATCCCACTTCTCAGGGACTCCTTGGTCCATCCCACTGCATCTCAGCAACTCCATGGAGCCTGATGAGTGTTTCTCCCCCATGGGATCCCACATCCCCTCCCCTTGTCCCTCACAGGCTGCAGAGCTCCTTGGGGTCTCTGGATCACCACCCCAAAGCCGAATCCTTGGGGTCTCCCTTGTCCCCAACAGCTGCCAGCTCTGTGTCCCTCCTGACCATGGGGACACCTGGGGCCATCCAGCAAAGTCTTGGCTTTGGATGTTCCTAAGAAAACCCACCAGATGCTCTCCCTCTGCAGCAGAAAGTGGGACCTTTTGGGATCTGGCCCCAAAAACCCCTCGGGTAGTTTGGCTCCATGCTCACCACACCCATGACCATTGGAGACAATGCCCACACACCCTCCTGTGGGATCTTCCCTTTCCCATCCCTCATACCCAGTTCCAGCCACCTCACTTCACATGCCAGGTGACTTCCAGGGCAGCAAGGAGCAATTTCAGACAGCAGGAGAAACACTTTGCTTGGAGCAAATGGAATAATTGCAATTTTGTGGGGGAAAAAAAACCCACCCACATATCCTGAACAAAGGTGGGGTCAGGGGCCACAGAGCAGTGACATTCCATGGGATCTGTAATTCCCAGGAACACCCACATCCAGCCACAGGGCCAGCTGAAGCCTGGGTGCTCCCTGCTCCAAGATCCAGGGAGGGTGGTACAGGGAGATGCTCCCATGATCTTCCTGGTAGGAGGCTGATTTTCAGGGAGAAAGCAGAGCAAGTTTTGACAGGGCCAAAAATGCTGCCTGGGTGGGAGAGCTGCCTCCTCCTGCAGCCAAGGCTCCTTCCCAAGGGCTTCCTTGCCCTTCCTCTGGGTACAGGTGGAAAAGTGCAGGCCATGGTCCTTCCCTTCTTCCCAAAGCTCCTCTGCAAGCCCAGGGATGTGGCAGGATGTCCCTCTACAGCACAGACCAGAACCCAGCACCCTCCTTCAGGGCTCACCACTCCACACTCTGGGCAAAAGTGACCCCCAGAGTTGTTCCAGACAGGATTGGACCAGGCTGAGGTTTGGAAATCTCCAAGCTGGACACCTGAGTTCATCCAGCCTCACACAGACACCAACTCATCCACAAAAACCCCTCCTTTTTAAAGCCAACGCTTACCTTTGGCCAAGCTCTCCATGAAATCAGGGTGTGACCACAGGTGGGGGTTCCAGGTGAGCTGGACACTCCTGTGTGTGGAAGCAGGAGCCTGCCACTCTGCTCTCTCCACAGGGAGGGTCTCATTTCAGGCCATGCCAAATGAGGCCATTCCCATGAGGATTTCTGGCTTCTTCCATCTCTTCCTTATGAGGCTGCTTTGAGCACTGCTCTAAGATGATCCAAAAGGATTCCTAAATCCAGGTGAGTTTGCAATGACCAGAACCCACCTTTTTCCCCTGAAAAACTTGACATATTCCTTTCTTCAAAGCCCAGCATCCATCCTCCTATCCTGTGTGCTGGAGAGGGCACATTCCAAGCCCACTCAGCCCTCTGACTCTGTGTGTGAGGTGACAAGAGAGGACCCATGGGCACATCTCAAAGGACAAACTGGAACACAGAACTAAATGGGCAGGATCCAGACCATCCCTGGTATCCCTTGGATGCAGAGAGATGAGTCAGTGGTACATGCATGAGACCAAAGCTCCCAGATCTTTCTGGATGTTCCTCACCAGGTGTTGCCAGTACAGGTAAGTGTCCCTTTGGTGGGAGGGGGTTGCAGTCCCCTCAGGTCCCCCCAGGTCATCTGGCCACCCCTCCAACTGAGGATTCCCAACTTCCCCACTTTTTATGGGTGGAAAGTATTTGAGACAATAAACTAGGAATGTTGGCTGTCATTCCCATACAAGACCAAAGCAGATTAAAACCCCAGATGTGTGCTGTGCAGCAGCTCTGCAAGCTCCTGCCACTTGTAAAGTTTGGGGTTGCACTCTTGGAATTGTACTGTGGTGTTGGTGTCATTTTCTTCTGGATAAGCAGCTCCCTGAAGAACAGCCAGATTGGATTAAGCAGTGACAGGGTGACATCAGTGCCTGGACAGCGACTCGGAGCAGAGGATACAGAATGCATGTGGATTAGTGGGGCTCTCACATTTTGCAATAATGACCAGGGGAAACAAAGCAGCCCAGGCTTCCAATTCCCTTTCCAGGATGCTGAGTCACCAGCAGAAGCACTGCCTGGCTCAGGATGCTCCCTGGCTGTGCTGGGGACGTGCTTGGCCTGGGCCTGCTGCTGGCAGGGAGCAGGGACAGGGACAGTGACACTGCAGGAACAGCTTTCCCAGACACCATTCACTCTGGAGCTGTCCTGGGAGGAACAGGGTAGTGACAAAGGGTAGCACAGCCTGACAACCCCTGTCAGCCCCAGAGCCACCCCTCCCTGGTGAGGGCACAAACCCAGCTGAGGATAAAACAAAGAACTCCAGACCAATGGGACACTCCCAGTTTCTGCTTGTGACACATTTTACTCTGCAGAGCGAAGGCAGGTTGACCTTTCTCACTTCACCTTCCCTTACATTTAAGAGACGACCGAGACTAAAAGAGAAATTAAAAATAAGACCTAAGGAGAAGTTGTCTGTGTCCCCAGAGCTGGGACACACCACCCACGTGCTGCAGGCCACTCCAGGACGTTGGAATTCTGTCAGTGGGATGCCCTGTGGAGGGGCTGGGACAGCAGTGTAGTGTGGTACATCCTGTGCAAGGAACGCAGCTCGGCCACAAGTCCCCGTGTACCTGTGGTCACCTTGCTGAACTCTTCACCCAATCCTCCTCCACAGCTCCAGGTAGTTCCAGCAGGAAGAACAGAATTCATTTCTCGTGCCTGGTCTCTGTACACTCCAAAACAAGTGTTCCTAATGCCCAAACGCCCCACGGAGCTCTCGGTTCCCTGGGAATGGAGCAGCAGATCCCTGTGTCCCTCTGAGCCCCCAGTCTCCACAGCTGCTTCTGAGGCAGACACAGCAGCCAGTGACCTCCCTCCACACAGGCTTCCTCTGGCCCTGCCCAGGTGACAGAGGAGAGAGGGGGGCTGTGTCAGTGCCATCCTCCCCGAGAGGATTCCCACACGCTGGAACGCTAACAATGACAATTAGGAGTTAGGTAGGATAAGTTGGGACTGTGCACCAGGCCCGCTCAGGCACCACGAGTTCCTGTCAGCCCCGTGTCCACACTCAGAGCTTCCTCTCCCGGAGTTTGTTCCCATTGGGTTCATCCAGCAGGGCAGAGTGTCCATCCCCATTGCTCAGGCATTTGTCCTTGTCGTGCCTGTGCTCCTGCTTCTGCCGCCGGATCTCCTTGTAGCGCAGGGTGATGTCCCTGCAACACACACAGCACACAGCTCCAGCCTGCAGGGAGGGCAGCAAGGGAGCCTGCTCTGCACGGAGCTTCCTCATGGAGCCTCTGGCTGGGCATTTCTACAGCTGCTGATGGCACTGATTCTCTGGCACTTTGTGTTTCTGGCTGATGGCTTTGGCTCTTCCCACCTCTGCCAGAGCACAACAGCCAATCCTGCAGGAGCAGCCACTGCTGCCCCCTCCTCACACCACTGCACTTCAAACAATCATGGAATGGTTCTGGCTCAAAGGCACCTTAAAGCTCATGGGCAGGGACAGCCTGGCCTTGGACACTGCCAGGGATGGGGCAGCCACAGCTTCTCTGGGCACCCTGTGCCAGGGCCTCACCACCCTCACAGGGAAAAAAAATTTCCTTATACCCCCTCTAACCTTGACCTTTGGCAATGTGAAGCCATTCCTCCTTGATCTATTCCTCCAGATCATGATATGCAGAATCCCTCTCCAAGTTCCTTGTGGGCCCCTTCCAATACTGGAAGGTTGCTAATTCCTTAGGCCCTGTGCAGCTGCTTTCCATGACCCAGACAGGAAACTGCCAGGATCAGGCCCAGAGTTTATTTCAGGACTTGCACCCACCCAGGAGAGCTGTGCTCTCTCCCCAGGCAGTCCCAGGGAACACATTTGAGGATGGGTGTTGAACAAATCCCCCCAAAAGCCAGGCCAGCCCCCAGTGCAGCCCCACTCACCGAATGAAGAAGCGCCAGGCTGTCCAGGTGAGCACCAGGATAATCCCCAGGATCCAGCACTGGGTGATGTAGAAGGGCAGGGAGAGGGTGAGAGTGTAGGGATCATACTTGACAACAATCAGGAACTCTGTGACAGTAATAGCAGCAACCAGCCAGGCCTGCTGGCCCAGCTTCTTGTGGAACTTCCTGCAGAAGAAACACAGACAAAAGCATTCCATTGCTGTAAAATCAGGGATGTGGAGAAATCTGCACAAAAAGACAGCAGGGGCAGTGATTTCATTCAGCTTTGCACAGTTCTACGAGTCTAGTTCAGGTCACACATGCACTAAGGCTCTGCAGGATGACATTTTCATGTTGCTGTTACTTCAGCTTCCTCTCAGAGGCTCTAAAAGCAAGAAATGTTAAACTTCATCACCACACAATGCAGGGAAGTGTCCCCCTTGCCAGGTAAATCCACACAAAATGATTCTCTGACCAGCCTGAGACCAGCTGTTCAGGGTATAGCTCCAAACAGGAGCTTCTCTCACACGAGGCCCAGAGCTGTATTTGACACTAATGTATAGTTCAAACTACACCAAACCATCCAAATACACTGGGAAAAAATATGGAATAAATCAAGTGCAGGTGATTGCTGACACAGAGGGGATGAGTGCATTCCTTCTTAAAAGGTATCCTGCCTAGAACAGCTCAGATGAAAGGGCTGCAGAAACTCTTCCAGGTGGTGACAGATTAAATGGGCAGAGACCAGCCCTAACCCACAGACAGAGAGATGAAAGGAAGCAGCAGATGGAATTCCAGCTGCTGGGATGATGAGGGCAGCTTTCTGCTCTGCTGGGCTGCTTCTTCCTCTACCATCCTTTCCCTGACAACAGAATCAAAGGGAACTCCAACACAAGAGCTGGGCAGCTCCTAAGGCTGCCAAGAAGAGAGCTGGTTTCCTGTCCTAGTACTCAGGAAAGATGCGAAGCATTTTTATTGTGATGAGGAGGTAAAAATTCATGGCCTTGATGCAGACTCCTTGGAAGTGACAGGAAGGCTCCAAACAGCAATGTGTGACTGGGTCAAATGCTACAGGCTGTTGCATCAAGACATTCCTGGTCAGGAACATATCACACATCCAGTCCTCGGGAAGTCGGGTGGTACATGGATCAGGATGGCAGTGTGGTGTGTGAGGGCTGGAGAAAGCTTCACCCTCTTCTCAACTAAGGCAATTCCAGGCACTTCATTTTCACCAGGCTGAGCCCAAGGCCCTGCAAGCCAAGTCCCATAACTGCCTGCAGATACTCAGAATCCTGAATGGGAAGAATAATTCTTCGTGTTGGAATTTCACTGCTTTCCAGAGCCAACACTGCAGGGCTGGTTGAAGAGACCTCATCAGTTCATCCCAGACAATTCCATCAGCAACAGACAAGGCAGTCAGCCATGTTTCTGTCAAGGAAGGGCAATGGAATATTCCAATTTTTGAGCATTAAGAGTTTCCAAAAGAAAAAAGTCAGGGTTTCCCATGCGATGTAACTTGGGAGCCTCTGGTACAGCCTGATCTTGCCAGCAGCTTCTCCCTACAACACCATGAGAAGAATTCTGAAGGATCCTTGGCTTGAAATGATGTGCAAGTGAAGTTGGTAAATGGGGGCAGATCCTCTCTGCCTGGATGGCCTGGAACACAGGAAGGAATTACAAAACCCTCCGCAGAGAAGGTACCAGGTAAGAGGGGGTGCTCAGCTCTGCCCTTCTGCAGGAGCAGCCTGATGTCAGCTCTGGGGGGCATCAAGCAGAGCCAGGAAGCCCAGGATGTGGAGACAGTCACCTCCCCCAGCAGGGAACACGGAGGAGGTGGTGGCAGTGATGGGGATGTGCAGCTCCAGCTCATGGAAAGAACAGCAACAATCAGAACCAGGGATGAGGCACTGGTGAGGGATGGCTCTCCCAAATTCCAATGTTGTGCCACGTAGTTGAACAGAGGGCAAAGGATCTTTCCAACCCCAACACAAGAAGATGAATGGTGCTAAGGAGAGGAGCTCAGCAGCGAGGCAGACTCTTCTTACCTGTGAGTTGGAGGCACGTCCCAAACCAGAAGGTCCAACACCAAGCGCAGGGCTTCCTGCCCCTGCGGAATGTCCTGAATCCCGACTAAGCAATGTGAGCTGGCCCTTCTTCCCAGTTCTAGGAGTCAAAGCCTTGCAAGGGAAACTGATCTTCAGACCATGTTGCAACCCTAAATTCTGAAGACAGACACTTTTTTGCGTTGGTCAGCGACAGACAATGAACACCCCTGGAAGCCAGGAGGTGCCTTAGGCTGAGGATGTGGGCTCAGGCAGGTTGTGACATTAAAAGAAAAGGTGATTTGGAGAACAAAGCTTTCTCAGCTCTTACATGGTCTGCAGAAACAAAAGCAGCGAGGACAAATATGATGCTGAGGTGTGGACAGTCTCAAGTACATGCACTGCTGTGTGTGGTGCTTCACCTGCAGCACATCCTGCTACCTAGGGCCTCTGACCTGCAAGAGGATGCCAGGAGAGCTCCAGAGGGCCAGGGAGAAGACAGCTCAAGGAAAGAAGTGCCTTTAAGAATCACATCTTTTTAATCTGGGGCCTGGTGTCCCCAGAGGGCACATCCAACAACTGCAGTTCCTGGCTCTTGGTCTGGAATCGGAGCACAGCACTCCTCTGCCCACGAGCCAGGGGCATTCCAGCTCATTTCCACATTCCCTTCTCCACAGAGAGATCATTTACCAGGCACTGAGGTTAACAGTGCACACACCATGCCCTCAACAACAGCTGCTCTCTGACCAGGGGAGTGAGAGTAGCACCTCCAAAACAAAGGAACATGAAGCGGATGCTTTGGGATTAGGCCTTTTTTGTCCCTCACAAGCTGAACTGGTGCCTGAGATGGATGCCAGCAAGCTGGAGCAAGTTCAAAACAAAGCACGTGGAGCTCGACATGGGAAGTACAGAGAACTGGGGCTTACGGGTCGTCCATGAAGTCATAGATCTCCCTCATGGCCACTCCTCCCACGTTGACAAAAAACACGAGGCGTAGCAGCACCAAGTAGTGTTCAGGGGGCATCCACAGCACAAACTTCAAGTAAAACGTGTTCAGCTCTGCCAATAAGAACTGAGAGAAGGGACATTTGAATTACATTTGGAAAATACCACGGGGTGAAGCCAGGCATGTCTCTCTCTCCTTGCACAGCTCCCCACCGTGCATTTCTCAGCCTAGCTCAGTATCACCAAGTGAACCATCAGCACCAACCCAAAACCACCTGGGTTTTTAAACATTTCCTCTACGTTGGAAGAGGCATTAAAAACCACATCAAATAGCTGGACAAGCAGTTCCCTCAAATTTCAAGCAAGTTTTTGAACTTCAAACAAAGAGCCTGAAGTACCTGCAGAAGCACTGAGGACAAATCCCAAAAGCAAAGCTTTTCCTTGCCCTGTCCTTTAAAACCCAGCTGAGGGAGCCCCATCACAACAAGCTGCACATTCTGAGGGGCAGGGCTGGCTTGTTTCTTCTCAGTTTTGCAAACTCACCCTCAAAGCTAACTTGGGAAAGTTGATTATAAATTAAGAGCAAAATGTTCTTTGGAGCAGCTGCCCTGGCAATGTGCTTGAGGGAGCAGAGAGACACCAGATTGTCACTTCAAAAGAAGTGATAACAAAGGGCATTAAGCATTGCTGAAGCCAAGGAGAAAGCCAGAACCTGAAGCTGCTTATAACTTGTCAGCTGAAGCTGGGATGTGCTAAAAGAAACATAATCCCACACTCCAGTATAAATTCACTGGGATCTCTTGCAACAGCACCTAAACCCCAATTTCCTCAGGGTGCAACCAGCAACCTTTTGGGGAAACATCTATTTATTTATTTATACTCTTCTACTCCTCCCACAAAGCAGGCCTGGTGTGCCACGTGAGCTTGGCCAATGTGTCCTGCAGCAGGAATGAGGTGCTTGGAGCTTATTCTGGCAAAACACAGAGTTCTGTCCTGTGCCAGTGAACCTGGCCCATGCTCAGTGTCTCTGGATCACCACAAGAATTATGGGGATGGATTTAGTTCAATTTCACAGCTGCTGGGTTGAGGTAAGTTTGAGTTGCTCAGAGCAGAGCCAAGACATCCCAAAGGCCAAAGTCCCCTGGCTGGCAAAGGGGCAGGAGTGGGAAAAAGGCATTTAAACTGCCCAGTTTACCCTCCCTATGAGTGTCTCGTGGGTGACAAGCTCTGTTTCACAAGCACAGGTAGGAATTTCAGTTACTGCATTCCCAGCATGAAACAATTCCACCTACTCAGGTGCTATATGTGCAGTGAAAGATAAAAAAAAGAAAAATCTAGGAGAAGTGAATTATTTAAGCAGATCTGTGGTTCAGGAGGCTCAGAGGAGCCTGAGGCCTTGGATACTGCTCTTTCCAGCTGTAATGTGACCTGTACCTGCATAAAACTGAGGGATTTGAGCTACCTTCACCTGCAGTCAGTGCTCTTGGGGATCAGCAACTTGCTGAAAACCCAAATATCCCATATTGCTCCCACTGCCAGCAAATGTTCAGCAAGCAAGGACAACCCTTTCCACAGTGCATCTGTCACCTGTCCCAGAGATACAGACACAATTCTGTGGGATTGGGAAGGGATCCCTCCCATCCTCAGCTTCAGGAACATCCCCAGAGCTGCAGCCTGAGTCACAGAACTTGGAAGCAGCAGACAGAGGGCCAGAGAGGTGTCCTCACCACGAAGATGATGCCACAGACAGCGAGCCACCTGCGCAGGCTGGAGGCTGGCTTCCACTCAAACTTCACCCAGCTGTAGGGGGTGAACTGGAACACAATCCTCTTCATCTTGCCTCTGGAAAACACCAAAACAACACTGCAGCTTGAAGGAAAGGCAGGCAGGAGGCATCTGCTAGCCTTACCACTTGAGACACCAGTTCAGATATGCAAAATGCCTTCACTTACTCCATTAAAATCACAACTTAATGAGATTAGCTCTGAGCTTGTTATTTTAATTATCATTTAAGCTTTTATATCTACACCCACTGTTGTAAGCAGTTCTGCTCTGCTCAGCAAAGACACTACAGAGCATGGTGAGTCTTTACTGGTACACAACTACAAGGGATTTATGAAACTTTAATTCCCAGCATCCTGGTTCCTGTGAATGTAAAAAGACTGTACAGATCCTTGCTGTGAATGTATTCCAGCTTGGATTCCTGCACCTCCTTAAAGCATTTCTTTAAATAAGCTCCATTCCACAGGATGCCTTCACTGCCAGCCATCAGGCAATGTTTGGGACAAATGGGTGTATTTCCAACAATCCCATTCACAAAATAAAAAAACTTTCAAACAAACCTCCCTGCAGCAATAAGTCACTGAATCCTGGAGTCACCTGAACACCCAGGAATTCTTTAACCCACATTAACCCAAACAGAACAACCAAGCTCTTGAACAGGGGCCCAACCTTTGTGCTGTGCCTGTGGAGTTCCCTCCTCCCCAACTTACTTGTAGGTTGGAATGTTCCAGAGTCCTTGCCACTTGTAAGTTTTCAAGGAAAGCCAGGACAGGGTCTTCATCCCACAGTAAATTCCTAACCCGTTACATAAGATCACATCCATTATCCACTGGAAGGAGAAAGACAGGAGTGATGCTGGGGAAGAAGCACTAGAGCTTGGGAAAGGGAATCACTGCAGGTACATCCCTGCTTTACAAGGAGTGGGACTGTGTTAATTCCAGAGGTTTTCTGAAGGCTAAATAGCTTGGCTTGATGTCTCTAATAATGCACTGACTTCTGTAAATACAACCATGGAGCAAATCATTCCAAGCTTGGGTCTTTCCCAAAGTCCATCCAAACACAGCCCTGGCTGCAGGGAATTCTGATTGCTCTGGCACCAACTTACACCTCACAGGAAAATCAAACATAATTTTAAAAGGGTGTCCCTTTAAGCTCACGCCAACTTTTGCCTTTCTCTGAAGTTCAGACTTTATGCTTTGCACCATCAGCAAATATTTGGAAGTGTTTGGGTACACCTTTAGATTCTCCCTCTGGGGTGAAATGAACCCAAACACATATTTAACCAAGTGTTTGCAACCCACAAAGTTATAGGAACAGTGACAAGCATGTTAAAAACTCAACAGGGAGCAGCCACATACATGACATAATTCAGCTCTCAGCACTTCCCAGTCCTCCCTATAAAATCTGTATTCCCAAATAAACCCTGATCCCTGCAGTACATACGTGATCCCACCAGCATTCACTGAAGTTTGGGAGCTGGTGCTCCAGGCTGTACTCCAGGAACTCAAACATGACACTGATGATCATGCACATCCACCAGTCCCGAATCATCAAGGTCTGCAGGGAGAAAAAAATCTTTCAATCATCTGCTAAAATATATCTACAGTTGTAGATCTTGTCTCCAGAATCCAGAAAAGGATCAGGAAACTCAGGAAAATTTTATTTTCAGGATGTGATGGTCCAAATGCTCACAGGCCTCTCAATTGACCAACACTTCCAGCACAAGAGACAGGAAAGACACTGAAGAAAATCATCTCTCCCCCAGCCAAAACCAGCACAAGAATACAGATCATTATAAAGTCTGGTAAAATGGGATTCAGCAGGAGGGAAATGAGTTAAATGCATGGAATTACTGGGTGCTCAAGCACCACAGGCAGCATCATTCTAACAGTGCTCAGAAAAGGCTTTTCAGGGCCTTTTATGGGCTCTAAACGACTCCAAAGCCACAATAATTTCTGATGAATGAGGCTCATTCATTCTCAATATTGCCATCCTGGTGCTCTGAGATTTGAGGAAAAAATTCAAACACAAGCACATCTCTGTTTATTGAGACAACACACTCAACTGCCAGCTTTTAATAGAGAAATAGGTTAATATTTAACATATTTAAGAGAAACATATGCTATGACCCAGAGGAAATCCAGCAACCAGTCTCCTTCCAGCTGGGCAGCCCAGTTTCTACTACAATTCTCTTGGAAAAAAAGGATCCAAGTTTTCCAATTTACAACTCAGTTCATTAACAGAACAAGCTGAAGTCCAGGTCTCCTACACCATGCAAATTCACCTCTGCTTTTGGGGGATCCCCCAAACCACTCACAGAACACATCTGCACTTTAAAATGAAAATACAAACCAGCAGTTCCAGCTTGTTTTTAAAGCAACTGAGCTCTGTCAGTTTGTTATTTAAATAACAAACCCAAGCAAGGTCTACAGGGGGCAAATTTTCCTGAGTCAGTCAGCCTGCTTGGGTTAAAAAAGGTAATATTTAGACCAAAGTAATCAGCAAAACAGTGCTGAATGTTCTGCCAGAGACAGGCACAGCTGGAATTCCTTCCACAGTTGGTTGATACCGGCTAAAAAGCAACAAGAATTACACCAGTGCCCATTTAATGGTTTAAAATTCTGATCTGATGCCATTGGGAAAGCAGCATTAGCAGCAAAATGTGTTTGGGAATATCACTGTCATTGCCTGCCCCACACTCCACTTCCAAAGGTCTTTCTGGATTTCTGGTGCTACAGGAATTAAGTTGTTTATTGATCTGACCTTGTGGAGGAAGGAGGGAGCCTGTTGCTGTAACAAAGCTCTGGAAAGAAATAAGGTGGCCTAACATGGGCAGGAGACAGAAAAAAAGGGAGGAAAGGCTTTTCACATATTTACATGTATTTTCATGTATTACAAATACAGGCTGGTAAAAGTGACCAAGGCCTGGCACCACAAAAGCAGAACCAGTGAGGCTTTGGGAGCAGAGCCCTCAAGTGAAATAAGCCTTTCTTACCTTCAGGTACCACCCAAAGAAGTGAGCAGGAACAAATCCATCCAGCTTGTCCTGCAAACCAAGAAAGGAGTGAAGGTCACAGCCTTTTGTTTTTCTTTTCCCTCAAGAAAAATGCAGCAATGAACTTCTGCTTTTTCCACACATAAATACTTGCATTTCTTCATCAGCAAGGAATTTAGTAGAGCTTCTTAAATCTTTCCAGCCCTGCCAGTCCCTGGGTACAGTGCCCTTCCTTCTACTTTTAGAAGATCCCAGTTATTCCAGTCCCTGATGCACTGAAGATTTACAAGGCAGACCCAAAGGATTTGTGCTTCTCACTCCATGCAATCAGGGAGCTGTAAATGTCCATCATTCCTTTGCTCTGGAATTTCTGCCAGTAAGAAACAATAACCTGACAATTTTTAGGACACAGGAAAGTGCTGTTGGAGTAACCTGGACTAGAGGAAGGCAGCCTTGCACATGGCAAGGTGTGGGATTTCATCATCTTTCCAACCCAAACCGTTCTGGGATTCCATGATGCAGTTTTAGGGATCTGTGCTTCAAGGTAACTGAGGAGAAGACTCCTCAAGCACACAAAGAAATCCAAACTCTGAGGGGAAAACTTGACACCAGTGACCTGAGAAAGAAGAGCTGTTGAACAGTTCATCCCTGGGCAATCAGGTAATTGAGATCCACAAAGACACATCCCCATCTGATGGACAGGAAAGGTCAAGAGAAGAGAAATAAAGAGGCTGAAGAGTCAGTCACAGCCTGTGCTCTGATTCAGCACTCTGCCAGACTCACAACTGCACTATGAAGAGTTCAATTAAAGAGCTTTTTACCCAAAAATAGCCTCATTAGTGAGTTTGCTCCTTACCCAGATGTTGTGGAAGGGATCAGTTCCATTGCCAGGGTCATAAATCAGGCAGTTGCCCCCGTAGTCTCTCTCTGGCAGAGGAACCCCTAAATGGGGGTCAATGTACTTCATGAACTGCCTCCCATCCTGCACAGTCTGCAAGGGAACACAGAAACCCCAGCCCCCCTGAAGGATCCACTCACAGAAGGCACAGACAGAATGAAGGCCAACATTGATCTTCAAATTGACCTTTTTACAGAACAATTCTTGGAATAAAGCCAGGCCTCAAAGCACCTCTCACACACCTGACTTGGAGCCTCTAATTCTAAATATTAAGGGAGAAAATGGCTACAGAATGAGCTTAAAGAAATCAGGGATTCTTAACCCTTTACCCTGTGCTCCCCATCTCTCCCAGAAGCTTCCCAAAGCTCATCCCTTCTAACACCCATTCCCAGTAAGGTCCCATGCAAACAGCAAAAAGAAATTATCAAAATGACCAAAATGTGAACTCATCTGTCACAAATCAGCCACTCATTTGCTGAGCATTTCTTTCCCAACAGAATCACTCAGTGTTGTGGTCAAGGCTTTACCTTGGAATATCTGTGACAGGCAGCAAAGCTGGACAAGGCCAAAGTTAATTAATTGAGTAATAATAAAATTACAGAATAAACTGCTGAAGTCACATGAGCTCTGGGACAAGTTTCAGCTATGAGCAAGCTTGGATTTGCTGTCAGGAAGTTCAGCCACCTGCAGACTCAGCAGAATTTAACCTTATTTAAACCTGGGCAAGGCAATGATGTATTTTTAGCAAAGAGCTGAGCAACAGCAGGGAGTTCCTCAACCACTAAATCTCTGCTGACACCACATGCTGCCACAGGGAAGCAAAGCCATTCCAGGCTTTTCTGCTGGAATTCAAAACTACACCAGTACAACCAAAAAAAATTATTCAGTCTGACTCTAGACACTGAGGAATATCATGCTCAAGAACAGCTGGAAAAACAGGGTGACCAGCCCCACTTCTTCAAGCTCACATGGCCTCAAGAAGCAAAACTTAAAAAAAAAAAAAATTCCTCATCCTTCTCTCACATAAAATGATTTTTAGAGCTGCCTGATGAGTATACTGTCTCATAATATTTAGTTTTAACGTGTAAAAGTCAGGAGGAAGTTCTTAGTTTACTAAAGGAGATAGGGTAAAATGCAGTGAAAAAAGAACTTGGTAAAATTTGTTTAATTTTGAAGCACCAAGGGCACGTCTTTCTATGAAAAACTTCCTCCTCAGCTCCTGTCACCACACAAAGCTGGGTGTGAAGTTTTGGTTTATTGCAAAACCCCCACACCTACAAAGAACCTGTCACTCCAGGTAAAAGGTATTTCCAAAGGTGAAACCAGGTGAATTCCTCCCAAATTCAGGGTAGAAACTGAACTGTGAAACACCAGCTCCTGAGCAGGAACTCCCTCACCAGCTCATCTAAAACCACTTCAACACAGTCTGCCTTGGGCTGAGGGTGATTGGAGGTCAGAGCAGGTGAAATATTTTTATATTATCATTTCCCTCAACCTCAAAAGTCTCATTAAAAAGCCTAATGATTCCATCTCATAAAAATGAGCATCTCCCGCAGTGAGCAGGAAGAAAAACACCACAAAGGAGTTGATCTGCACATGGAAGTGGCATTTAGGAGCTGGAGGTGTCAGCCACTTACCTGGAAGAGGATGAAGATGAGGAAGAGCTCATAGACCACGCTGACACACAGCCAAAACCTCCAATAAGCTGCAGAGAGACACAGGGGGAATGTCAGGAGCTTTGCAGCAAACCATAAATTAATTATTCATTTACTTCAATATCATGGAATCCTGGAATGGTTTGTGGTGGGAAGGACCTGAAAGCCCATCTCATTCCACCCCCTACCATGGGCAGGAATACCTTCCACTATCTCAAGCTGCTCCAAGCTCAACCCGGCCTGGAACACTTCCAGGGATGAGGCAGCCACAGCTTCTCAGGAAACCAATTCCCCTTCAAGAGGTGCTCCCACGACAGAATGATAAATCCCAGCTCCCAAGCACAGTGCTCTCCACCCTCCCTCAGGGATACAACCAGAAAGGATCCTCAACTCCCACTCAGGCTGCTGTGAAAGTTGGCTGGAATTGCTCAGGTACTGACTGGATCTGGGAGAAGGGATCCCTCTGTTTCAATGCAACAAACTGAGCAGTTAAGAAGTGGAAGGAATGTGCCACCTGCAGTGCTTTCCAGCAATCCCTGGAGGAGAACCTGATCCTGATGCTGGAATGATTTTTGTCTTTTCTTTATATCCCTTTTACACAGTTCTCTGTATCTACAACTATCAGTATGCACACTTGCAATCTTTTACTGAGTTCAGTGCTCAGTGTTTTCTAAGTGTTCTGCAGGCCCTGAGACTGAACAGCCCAGAGCTGCAGAGCCAGGGACACCAAACATTCCCACTGGCTCAGGAAGCCAAGGGCCCCTGGCAGGACAGATTCTGGAAACTCGAGCTGAGCCCAGCCCAGCCCCAGCATTGGGCTCCCTTGTTGGATCTGGGCTGTGGAAAGTCTAGAACTGGTGTGTGTGACTGACGGGGGTGCATTTGCCACGCTGGCACCTGGGGGAAGTGGATGCACCAAACGGGATCCTGATTCAAATACTGAGAGAAAGACCCCAACCCCTTTAACCGTGTCTGGCTGCATTTTCCTAATATCAGGAAAAGGCATCAATCCTGCCTGAACATTCCCCCTGGTCTCAGGTGACCTGACCTGTCCAACCTTGGCTATTCCAGTCACACCCAAGACAGGCCAGAGTCATTTTTGGCAGCCCAGTTTTCAGCCTGAAGACAAGGTCGTGTCCCCACGGGACAGAGAGCATTTCAAAACCCCAAAGATAATTTCACTTTTACTTGGAATGAAATTAAAAACAAGTGGACCAAAGGCTCAGCAGGTGCTGGATGCAAGGCCTCTGATATCACGTGGAGCTGTCCATAAGAAATGCCATGCATAGCTCAGCTGATTTGGAGCCATCCCCCAAATTACAGATCTGCTCACACCCCAGTGACACCTGAATCCAAAGGATGCCCAAATTACAGTGTCTGCAACTTCCAGCTCTCCTGACAGGCTGTCCTGGTTTAGGGCAAATATTTAGGAGGAAACACCTGGGGGGGTCTCCTTTAGGAAGAGCTGATTCCAATCACCCCTCCCCCTACAGGTCCAGGAAGAATTTCCTTAGAGAAAAGTGGAAAAAACTATTTATTTAACAAATAGAATATTCACAAGCATAGGAAAAATTTGGATAATATGAAAACAATGAAACCTCTCCTTCACAGGCTCAGCCCTCAGGTCCCAGGCTGTCCTGGATGGAGGTTTTGTGCTCCACAGGCTCATCCATGCCCCTGATCCTGGCTGTTGTTCCATGCAGTGACTTCTGGGCTCTGAACTCTCCCAGTGTTTGTTTCCTGTCCTGAAAAGCTGAAGCAGAGCCAGGGTGGGCACAGACAGAGCTCCAGCAGTTTTTCCTACCCAGATCCAAAGACTCACCACAGGGAATTCAGGAAAACTCAATATATTCCGAGTGGATATTGAAATTCCAGAAACATCACACACCAACCCCTCTGGAATATGACCTGCCTTCAGGAGTTTCCTGGTTATAAATAGAATTCTCCTTCCTCAGGTCCATGGGGGTGATGGAGAGGAATCCCAACAGGGTTTGCCAGGAAAACAAGACCCTCAGGCCTGGCTTGGGAATTTCTCTCTGTTAATTCCAAGGCAATGTAGGCACTTTGATGTTCAAAGTAGGGCCAGGCATAAATTACCCAAGAATGAAACAAATTCTAGGCTTGCAAACAGAGTTATCAGCTCAGAACCCCATATCAACTCCCCATGGAGCTCCTCAGGAGATGTTTTCTCCCAAAACAAAATGTGTCTATATCTAGTTCAGCCTCAAGAAGGAAATAAATTCTTTTTTAAATCCCATAACAACAAAGAAACAACAAGAAAAAAAATATGCCAACAAACCCTACACATTTTTAAAAGTAGTCTCTGACACCATCACTAAAAAAGACCAAAATGTGGAAAGTGAGACCTTTTTGCAGTAAATCTGCTAAATTAATTCCATCAGAATCACCTATTTTACACTTCTGGAAAATAAAAAAGGCAGGTGTGCCCCAGAAAACAGCAGTTCAGAGCTCTGTGACAGCTTTCACCCTCTTGCCTTTCCAGAATGCAGCCAGGAAAAACCAACCAGCAAAAACAAATATCCTCCCTTGGTCACAGTATTATTTGAAAAAGAGAAGCCTCTTCTCAGGCTGGCACCAAGTTCAAGCCAGCAGGGAGAATTAATCTTTCATCACCACGCTTCTCCCACCTTTAAATGTAACTGCCAGAGGCCTAAAAATGGAATTTTTTCTGACCCATAAACCTCCTATCAGAGATTTAACACTGCTCACAGTCAGCAGTATGACAGACTGGTCCTGAAAATGATGTAGACACAGAAAGCAGAGAAATCTAAATCCTTGGCTGAGCTTTTATTCCCAGGGCTGTGGCAGCTGCTGAGCACACTCATCAAAAAAAGGTAATTAAAAATTGAGATCTGGTTCTGATTTAGTGCTGTGGTTTCTCCCCAGCTGCCAGAGGTTCTGAGCACACTCAATACCTGCACCCCAAATGTTTTCAAGGCTGTACAAGCACTGCTGTCTCTCCTCTTGGGCCAGGCTGAGCTTTAGCTGTAAGGTTATTTTTGGCACACCTCCAGTACTTGGTTTTTCCTTTAATTCACTTGCCTTTTTGCCTTTCTCCAGTCAGGGCTTGCCTCCTGATTAAGGTCTCCATTAATCACTGACAAACCAGTGATTCCTGTGACCAAACATTCAACTGCTGCCTTTGCAGGGATTTGGGAACAGGGCATGAACACCTCAAAAAGCTAAATCCAACAATCCTCTTTCCCTGCTTCTCATCAGAGTTTGGCCCACACTACCAGAAGGGCTAAATGAGTAAAAAAATAACAAAAATCTGGTTTGTTTGCCTAAGGAAAACACTTGTCCTGGAGCTGCTCCTGCCAGTGCAGCCCATGCCTGGTACAATTCCAGTTATCCCAGCCCTCAATTCCAAGAGTCCCCTCACAATTTTCGCTCTGAACAGGTCGTCCTGTCACACACCACGTATTAAGTCAAAATAACTCCTGGCAAAGGCTGGGAATATTAAAAGCTGCTTCTCAGGGCATTAACAACTGTCATGGAAAATTTCTTTGGAATGACAGTGTGGATGTGTTATCTTGACAGAGGCAATAAAGCATCCCTGGGCTCCAGAAAAGGAGTTGGCAAAGAGAAGGAGGAATATATGCAGATCCTAAGGAGACAGGCTATTGATACTGACTGAATCCAGGATTAATTTTACCAGGAAATGCTCCCCAAATTTGGCTGCTCACCCCTCAAGCAGAGTTTAAGACCTGCCCCTTGCACTGTACTGCTCCCTGGGGCTAAAGCAGTGCTCCCCCTTTGCCTGAAGGTTTGGATGGAACCAAAGCCACTGAAAATGGGATAAAAGCAGGGAAAGCCAGTGAAGTCTTGCCTGAACAGTCATACCCACTTATTTCCATGAAAATCCCACAATTTTGAATTACAGAGAGGCAACTGGTGTCTGTCCATGTAGCAAATTATTAAACTGGAGAAAATGGGGGCTTGTGTGGAATCAACTGGGAAATGGCAAAGTGGGATGAGCCCCTGGCTAAAGCTGGGAATGCTGAGAAGGCAGCCAAAAAAAGAAATAAAGCCACCAGTCTGGACAGGTGCCACTTAGGTGGTGGCTGGGATCAGTTTCCTTAATGGCCTTAATGAAAAGTAGGTTAATGACACACAGAGGAGCTGCAGGGAAGGCAGGGACAGCAGAGAAGATGAACCCAAGGGACTGGAGTGGGACAGAGGAGCTCCTAAAACAGCTCCACACTCTGGAATCAGGAATTTGGGAAACATCACACTATGACAAAAATCCTCAAAATAACCCTGCAGCTATGGAGGGGACAATTGGAAAGCAGAAAGCTCAAAACAATGTCAAAATGTTATGGGGAAATGTTACATTGAGGGCAAAACTAAAATTCAGATTTCCCTGCTTTGTTCTAGGGAATAAAACCAGCCCAGACAAACCCACCAAACCTGGGTGCACCCAAGTGTCTCTGGGGTCCTTATAAGAGACATTTGATTTTACAGGAGGAACCACAATTAACTGGAACAGAAAGGAAAATTCAAACCTGATATTTAATAAGAAAGGCAAATTTAATAAACCCCTGGGTTTGCAGAGGCTTGCTGAGGGCAATGCTCTGGAACCAACCCTGATTTGGCTGAGGGTTGTGGGGTGGCTGCTGGGTTAAATGTTTGGCATAAAACCCAGCTTTATTTGGCTGCAGGAGAGTCCAGTGCTTTCAGGAATATTATTTATGCCTATATGAATTCCCTTAATTCTTTCTCTCTCAATGATTAACATCTAAAAATCAGCAAAAGATCAAAGACATTTAAATATTTCCATGTTTCACCTGCTGTTACATTACATGGAAGATGTTTGTGTTGTGCTTTCAAATGCTTTCAAGACTTCCAGTGTTACAAGAAACCTTTAAAATCACAACTAAGGGCCTCTAATCTCCTGTGGAAAACGGACATTGAGCTAAGGAAGTGCTCCAGCACCAGATACACAGCCACAAGTGCAGTCCCAGCACAGAGAGAAGAAAAAAAAGAGGATAAACAAGGGAAGTTCAGCTTTAAGAACCTGGCAGTTCTCACAGAGTGTTTTACCAACAACAGAAAGCCAGACCAGGGAGATCCAAACAGATCCCCATGCTCCACGGAAGCCCAGCAGGATGGTTATGGAGGAGCCTCCAGGATCAGGGGGCAGAGCTGAGGAGCCTGTGATCACTGAAATCACAACTTACCTGCTCTCCAGGCAACACAAACATTTACCTTCCCACCACAGCAGACAGCTCCTCAGGAGTATTTGAGTGAGCCCAGCAAGGTGAATTACCTGGGTGAGGTCTTGAGAATGGTCCATCTTTAGCTTGTGTCACCCCAAAACACAAGAAAACCAAAATACTGGCGACGATTCCTCTGGAAGGAAAAAAAACAGAACACCCTGGTTTATTGCCTCATCCTCCTCCTGGGACTGCAAATTATGTTCTTTGATATGAGAAACGTCTGGCCCTTGATTTTTAACTGTTGAATGTGTCTGACTTAAATGGATGCAGACACCATCCAGAAAAACCAACCAGGAGAAGGCTGAGGATCTCAGTGAGTCAAACATTCCCCTGTGTCTGGGAGCAGCTTTTATTCCCCCTGGCTCACAGAGAAACATTAGATTTCACAGTGAGACAGCTCTCACTGCTCCACTAGACTTCCATGGAATTTAAAAAGGAGCTGTCAGACTTGTCACCACTCCAAAACAGCTTCTTAAACAACTAAAGACAAGCAGGAGCTTTCCAGACCACACCAGCACTGTTGCTATTTCAAGAGCTGGAACCATAACACAAAGCCTAAGGAAAATAACAAAGATTTTAAATAAAAATAAATTATCAGGAGACCAAATATACCAAAGACCCACAACCCTGGGCTTGCTCCTTTGGTTTTAATGGATTAAATGGCATAAAACAATCCAAAAATGCTCTTTTCACTACACCTCAACTCCCACTGGATCCTGCTTGCTTTCTCATATCACCTGCTTAAGAGCTGGCTGAAAGGATGGACAACTGGGAAAGAGCTCATTCCATGTTCCCAGAAAATGATGCAACCCCTGACTGGAAATAAAATGGCTCAGTCTGCAGGAGCCACACAAAATACCCAGGAGTTTTGCTGCCAGAGAGAAAATGTTACAAATCAGAAGCAACAGGAGACTGTGCTTTAAACATGTCAAAAATTTCCTTCAAAATAGAAAACTAAAGGATTTATAAAAACCATTTTGTATCGTTCACCTCTGAGTATAAATATTTGTGTTTCCTGAATATAAAAATGGGGTTTAGTTAACAGATGTAACTCAGTTATTTTGCTTGCTTTCAACACTGGGAAGCACACCAGAATTCGCTGCTGAATGGATCTGTGAATAGACAGTTCCATGGGGATTTCCAAAGATCTGGAGGGCAAAACCCTTTCAGCTGACCTCCAATAATGAGAATATTCTGCATTTTGAGGCCCTGGCTGCATCTGGAAGCTCCAGACCTGTGTGGTGTGACAACCCATCCCTGCTCAGCCATGAACTGAGGGGTCCAGACCATTGCTCTGGGCCTTGGGAGGGCTGACTTCCCAAAGCTGAATTCAAATCCTGGGTCCAAATCACCACAGGAATTTAGCTGTGCTCCTTCCTCTAAAACCCAATCTCAGCCCAAGAGCAGCTGAGCTGAAATATGCTGGGGATCCAGACACATTCATTTACTTCAAGGTCACCACAGGAAGCAAATCACAGATTTGCATAAATAACCACATCAGCTCCATTATTTTTTTTTTCCTTAGTGGTAACTAAATTTTCCCTCTTATCATCATTAATCTACCTCCTTAGGAAACTTCCAGTGCCTAAGCAGCAGCCTGGCCTGAAGCAGGAATGCTCCAGCACCTGAGAGGGGCTCTCCTCAGCTGGCTGGACACAGCCAATGGATTTTGCTGAGCAGCAAAGCAGGAAGCATAAAATAGCAAAGTGTGCCCACAGAAATAATTCTAGCACTACACCAAGTGGAAAAAAAAAAAAAAAAGGAAAAAAAAGGAGAGCCTGGCAGCAGATCCATCAGCACAAACAAATTCTTGTATGTGCTGAGAGACGATTCAGACACACAGGACAATGAGGAGCTGTGTATGGCCCTTTGTCCTGGGACTCAAGGAGCAAACTCCCACTCCCTGTCCCTTCCCGGCCTGGATCCATGCTTGAAGAGCTGGTACAACCCCCTCAGGGCACCACAAGCCCTGGCAGAGGGCTCTGGCCTCCTGTTACCTCCATTTCTCTGCAAGTGCTCAGCCACAGCAGCAGGAGATCAGCATACAAACCCACATATCCCTGGATCTGTCCCTATGGAAGGCAGGGATTGCCAAGAGCTTTGTAAAAAAATCTCAGGAGAGACATTTCCCAGACAAAAATTCAATGTACAACGCTGAAGCACATCAGTATTTTAAACCTGAATGTGTTTTTATGGAAAAAAAATGAGCTTTTTTCCCCCAAGACACCCTGATCAGCATTCCAAATATTTGGGAGCTGTGGGTTTCTTCTGTGCTACGCAGAGTGAGTGCTCAGTGTTTATTTGGCTCAGAGCTGGAGCTCCATCAGGCTGAACACCAGAGAATGTCACAGCCATCAGTCAGGATGAGCTATTCCATGGCTGGAAAAACTGTGGGAATAAAGCTCTCAGGGATCAGACAGGTTCTCTCCTTGCCTAACAAAGGAAATGTTCCACCATTGTTACAACAGGAGCAGTTTGACTGTGTGTGATCCCAATGAACTCTGGCTACATTTACGTATTAAAGGCTCCTGTAAACCTTATCTCAAAAAAACTCAATCCTCTTTTAATTGTTTCATTGCCCTGCCCCGTGGATGAAAGGAAAATGTCCTGCAACAGATGCAAACACCCATCTCAGCCACAGAGACCACACCCTGTGAGCTCAGAGGTTCCTACTCCCATTTGGGCTTTGTCCATCCCTTCTCCTGTGATTCCACCTCCCAGTGACCACATGGAGAACTTTTATGGGGTGACATAATCCTGATTTTATAGGTGGAAAGGTGGGACCAATCACATGACTCCAATTTGGGAAAAACAGAGCCAGCAAATTTGGGAAGTTCACCTCCATTCACTGCTCTGAGCAGCTCCCAGGGGCACCTCAGCTAGGGCATGGAAACAAAGGAGGCTGGAGCCTTTGGAAGTGTGTATTTAGGCTTTGCACCTACCCCAGACACTGCTCCACTGTCAGTGTGCAGGAGGTGGAAATAAAACCCGGTGACAGCTCCAGACTCTGCTCCCAGTGACAAAACCCCTCCTGGCCATTAGGAACACAGGCACACAGGGACAGCCTCGTGCTGGGATCACATTTCAACACAGCTCCACACTGGGACTGACAAAGGTCTTGGGGCAGGATAAGGGATCTTCAGTTATGGAAGCAAAAATACAAAATCTGTGATAATCTGGGCTATGGATATATTTATGTGCCCATTTTACCCTGCTCTGAAATGCCTCCTTTTGTTCAGAGATACATGAAACCTGGAATATTTGGAAGATCATGTCCAAGCCTCAGAATGCTGCTTTTCAAGGATTTTTGTGCCAAGACCTTGCAGAGCTGCAGGAGTGAGCAAAGCCCATTTGCTGCCCCTTTCCTGGCACGATGCTGTAAATTGATTTTAACAACTGGGCACTAGATAAACAGACAACAACTCCTGTCTCCTGAGAGAAAGATCCACCTGCTGACTAATCTTCCCTGGGTTTGTTTTGATTAAGGCAGTCCAGGCTCTAAGCTCAATAATAAGATATTCCACTGAGACACCTTAGCTCTGTATTACTCTCTAAAGATGCATCACACTTCTCTTTCAGCTTTCCCCATTCCCAATCCTGAGTGGCCATTCCAGGCCACACCACACCTCCAGCCTGGCTTCCCCTCATTATGACTGGGAATAAAGTGGTATTTGTTCCCACAGAAGCCTTCCAGAACCTTTCCCAGCTCCAGACACCTTCCAGCTTGTCCCATGTCACCCCCACGTGTGAAATCCCAGCCCTCAGCAGGGCACAGCATGAGTTCCATTACCCCCAGGCATTGTGTAACTGCCAGAACAACAACCAAGATTATCTCAGGAAATACCCCAATTCCTGCATCTCCAGGACAATGGATGCTATATCCTGAGTCTCTTCAGACATGAACAAAAAAAGGAAAAAACCCTTCAACAGCAAGGGGAAAACATGATATTTAAGAAACTGGTAGAAAACAATTATTTTCTTGCTTCTAGAAATGATGCTTTGCAGCATATTTTTAAAACATACTTAGGTTTTTAAAATACCACTTTCCTACATCCTTTTTCTTCCCTATTGTATTTTAAAAGGGGAGAAATTCAACCACATTGAATCAGTTTAAATTACAGTAGGAATTGACCACACATGTAAGATTCATTCTTATTTCCCCAGAGCTTCCCTCTGGCTACACGTTCTCACAGCAATTTTCAACAACAAACAAAGATTTGTATTGAGATCTTGAACAGAATTTTACAAAAAGTACTTAAGCCAGAAAAATTTAGTCACAGCTCCCAGCATTTTGAAATGATGGCTATTTTAAGGAAATGTTATTTTTAAGAAAAGGCTATTTTAAGAAACAGAAGCCGAACCCTTGCCAAAGAAACTCAGCCAGGAGGCTTTAGCAAGAATCTGTATTTTGCTTTAATTCATACCACAGAGCAGCCACAGGCCTGACAGTGACACTAAACTGATTAGAAATTAAATTCAATGATCAGCATCAGAGGAGCTTACAGATTTATCACTGGTTTTATAACTTCCTAAGGGAACAGGCACTTCTACAAGGGAGTGTGGGGGTCACTGATAGACCCTCTTCCAAAAGACTCCTGGGAATAATCAGATATTCCTCAGATATTTACCTCTTTGTGTTGTAGGCTGTGTCCTGGGGAGTCTCTTCCAGCAGGGTTACGTAGCCCAGTGCACACGTGAGGATGAACAGGACTGTCAGGGTATGAGCTCTCCTGAAATTCAGAACAGACAAAACTGACATTAAAAAGCAGGAAAACTCACATCTCCCCATAGCAGTACAGCCTCAGGAGGCCAAAACCACAGCCAACAGTCAGGAATATTGAGGTTTTCTGTACTGCAGGGCACAGGACTTACAGTGGCACTGCATGTGATCAGCAGCAGCAGCTTGGAAAAAACCAGCACTCAGTGCAAACACCCAGATCTAAACAGCTCCAGGTGTCTCCCCAGGTTTGGCACGTCCACACCTGACAGTGCTGCTCCATTTCACAGCCTACTGATCAAAACTGAGCTAACAGAATAGGCCCTTGAGAGCAACCAAAGGGAATTCACTCCAGACACAGGAATTACACGAGAAAAACTAGTCATTAAAACAAAATTTTTTTAAATCTCTGAAGTAAAACAGAGTCGTAAGAACTCCGATGTCACCTCGAGATGTCAGATTTCCAGGGATTTCTACAGCTTCAGGGCACTTAACACAAGGGATTTCTGTGGGAACAGCCATGTCTGCAAAGCTGGGGGGCTGTTCCATACCAGTAAAATGTCCCCATCCAAGGCAGTCCATAGGTTTATATGGATTTTTGTGAAGCACTGGAAGTGTCCAAGGCCAGGTTGGACTGAACCTGGGTCAATGGAAGGTGTCCCTGCCCTTGGGACTGGATGAGCTTTAAGGTCCACATCTTTTCTTACTTCAGCTTTAAAATTCCTTTCCTAATGAGAAGCCATTTATTGTTTTCTTTGGAAAACTCCTCTGGCCCCAGCTGAGAAGCACAGGAACTCTGTCCATGTAAGACCAAGATATGAGTTTTGGTTTAGAGGACAACATCCCTTAACACAAACTAATAAAACAAACCACATAAAAAGAAGAAGCTTAGGGAGGAGAAAACCTGTAAAAGAAAGTGTCTCTATGTGACATACTTGTCTCTATTTCCATTTTCTTTATGTTCCATCTCTTTGTAACAGCAGCTCACATTCCATTTCCCTGCCATGCCAAGGTTGTATATCCAGGTTGTGCAGTGCACAATAAACCTTGGAGTTGACTCGCCTTTAAACAGCCCTCCAGTAACACACCTAAAACTGCTCTGAAAGTCAAGGAAGGGGTGCTATGGAATGAAAATTCCATCCTACTCCAAACCCCAGGTACTCCACAGCAATCCCACTGGGAACACACACAATACCTCATAAGCAGACACAATCCTCTTCTGGATTGAGAACAGAGACTGGCATTGAAGGCTCTTCTCCCTTGAGGTCCTGAGGACACAGACCACCAGCTCCAGGAGAAAACCACAAGGACCCAAAAGTGCTTCCAGAATTAACAAGGAATAAGTGTGCCAAAATCCAGGGAAAGGCTTGGGAGCCACAAGCTCCCACTGGGCAGCTGCATCTCCCCAGGTGCCAGGACAGGTGATTCAGCCATCAGCACTCACGTGGAGCCTGCCCTGGATCCTGCAGGAGCTGGAAAACCAACCCTGGCCTCTCCCAGGACAGCAGGCACAGAACCCACGCTCCAATCACACCACGCGCCTGCTCCCTGCATTTACATGTGGAGATAATTAATGGATTGTATCATGAGCACCAAAAAGGTTACCTGAACTCAGGGCTAATTTTGATTCTCATGCCTTGCTTTGTTGTTTGGTTTTGATACTTATTATTG
>JAHLSL010000243.1:169545-197562 GCA_025920805.1 Petroica traversi | reverse complement strand
GAGCCCCTCAGGGAGAGGAGCCCCTCAGGGAGAGGAGCCCCTCAGGGAGAGGAGCCCCTCAGGGAGAGGAGCCCCTCAGGGAGAGGAGCCCCTCAGGGAGAGGAGCCCCTCAGGGAAAGGAGCCCCGGCCCCTCAGGGCAGTCAAGGAGCACTAAAATTTAACAAAATATCATCATTGTGCTCACTCTCACCAGAACTGTGCAGGGTAAAGGGTTCTTTGCCAGGCTGCTGGGCAGCTCTCGAGTACCCCACATTGGGGATTCCAGTGAGTCCCATCCCTGATGCCGTGGCTGTCCCGATTCCTGCATCTTTGTGCAACGAAATGTTAAATATCTGTTAAATATCTGCGTTTTGCTGGCAAAAAAAAACCCAAAACAAACCAAACAGGAAAGGAAAAAAAACAACAAAAAGACCCAACGTGTTTTGCTTGGCAAAAGTTTTTGTTCCCACCCATAGGGTCTGGCCAGGGCTCGGGGTGCCTGCAGGGTGCTCCTGTGCTCTCGGATTTGAAGGATTCCTCAACCCTTCCCAAATTACCTTGGTCAGGCTCCTCGTCCAGAATGTGCCATGATGATCCCGGATGGCAGGCAGGGAGCTCTGGCTTTCTGGAAAGATCCTGGCATGGCAGCAAGCTCTGGGAATACTGGATGGAGGGAAGGCAAAGTCCTGTGGGAACAGAGAAACAAAACAGGGAAAGAAATTAGAGGAAACACAGGACAGCACATAATCAAGATTACCTTTAAAGGTCCCTTCCCACCCAAGCTATCCCATGGTTTTATGAAATGCTGAAAGGGAGGAGGATTAGATGGGATATTGGGAAGAAATTCTTCCCTGTGAGGATGCTGAGGCCCTGGCACAGGTTGCCCAAAGAAGCTGTGGCTGCCCCATCCATGCAAGTGTCCCTGGAAATGTCAGGTCGGACAAGGCTTGAAACAATCTGGGATGGTGGAAGCTGTCAGGGCCCAGGGCAGGGGGTGGCACTGGGCAGGCTTTAATGTCCCTTTCAATCCCAACCTCTCCAGGATCCTCGGATTCTGTGGAATTACGGAGCTGGCCACAGGAGGGCAGGAGCGGAATGGGCGAGGAGCGGGCAATCCCCAGCAGAGGACATAGACATAGGACATTTCTGTCTGCTGCAGAATCTCCCACCCCTCCAGCCCAAAACACTCCCTTCTGCACTTGCCACGATGCTTTATGAGAGCTGGAGGCACTCACCTTGTTCCAAGAGATCTCAGAATATCCCGAGTTGGAGGGATCCATAAGGATCATTCAGTCCAACTCCTGCCCTGCCCAGACACCCGAACAATCCCACCCTGTGCCTGAGAGCTTTGCCAAACATTCCTCGAGCTCTGGCAGCCTTGGGGCCGTGACCATTCCCTGGGGAGCCTGCTCAGTGCCAACCATCCTCTGGAGGAAGAACCTTCTCCTAATATCCAGTCTAAGCCTTCCCTGCTTGAAATGAGCACCCAGCACTTGAATTACAAACAGGGCTACACTCCAAACCACATCCTCTGCTCTGACATATTGACTGTAGCTCCAGTGATACCCACAGATCCAATTAGACCAGGATTTGGGTGAAAACACCCCCGTTTCACAAGAGAACACAGACATCTGCTGCCATTTCAGCACTATCCTGAATCAGTGCCTTTGCACCCTCAGAAGAGGAGCTCCCTGTCCAAAAGCAATGCTGCCAGGGAGGAGATGGACAGCCTCTATCCAGCCACAGTGGTTTCACACACAAAACCCTTCAGCAGTCTCCTCAGGTGAGAATTACCATCTCCACATCCAGCCAGGATTAACAGGTCAGTAATGCTCCTGCAGCTTCCCTGCCAATACCCAGTGCAGGTCAAACCACTGCCCAAGGCAGCTGGAGTCCACTGAATTCAGGTGACCAACCCAGCAGCCACGGAGCTGATTATATCCTAAATAATTTCCTCTGCTCACAAGGGGTTGGTGTGGCTGCAATAGCTTGGCAGAGGTACGAGCCAGCACTCCACAGCACCTTGTGTCTCAAGAGGATTTTTTAGAACAGCCTGGCAGGTGTAACATCTCCCTCCCCAGTTTCAGCTTTCTCTGCTCAGTCCTCTCAGTCTGAGAGCAGCAAATGCAGGAGGGGAGGGAAGCAGTGGCAGAGGGACAGCATCGACCTGCTCGCCTGCCTTACTGCAAAAGCAGCTAAATCCTTCCCAGGAAAACCAAATTCCTCCTAAACAGGAGCAACAGCAGAAAGGTCTCCTCCGAGTGCCAGAGAGATGCTGCAGGGTTTGGAAATACCTCGGCCAAAGCCAACCTGCAGGCACAGACTCACCTTCCCCACTGGCTGGTGACACCCATGGGCTTTCAGGGCTGCTGCTGGGTGCACAAACTCCTGGGCTGTCTGGAGAGCCGAGCCTTACTCAGGAAGGAGAAGCAGGAACGTGGGAGGAACGCCACAACTGTTCCTCCCACAGGTAACCCCGTTTCCCTGGAACACAGCAGCGCTCCCATGGCAAAGGCCTTTGCTCTGCTGTCGGGTGGAAAGCACTGCCTGACAAGGCTTCACTCTCTGGGTAAACATTCACACTCTCGCAGAGATAAAGCCCATTTTCCACTCCCAGTTCGTGGATCACCCCTGGAAGGCTAAAGGTCTGCCACACCTTGGTTTCATACACAGTAAGATATTGGGAAGACAACTCTTTTTTCTCACTGATAATCCCCAGGTCTGGTTTGGCACATGTTCAAGGCACTTGGCAAAGCCGCAGGGTGACAGTGCTTTAACTGGGAGCACCACTCTGAAAATGCTGGCTGCCTTTATTAGCAGGACACAGCTGCATTACCACCACCAGAACTCAGTTTATTGCCAGGAAATGGTCTTCTTTTTGAAAATGAAAGCAACAACCCCTCCAGAAAATAGGTGTAAGGCAAGATCTGGCTTGCACAGTAACATTTTCACTCACTTTTTATAATAGGAGTGATTCCCTCTTCCAAGCCATAGGTCCAGACTGGAGGTGATTCTTTCCCTCTGCTCTCCTCAGGTGAGACCCAGCTTAGGTCCTGCATCCAGCTCCAGGGTCTCAGCACAGGAAGGACATCAACCTATTGGAGACAGTCCAGAGGAGGCCACCAAGTTGATCAGAGGGATGGAGCAGCTCTGCCATGAGGAAAGGCTGAGAGGATTTGGATTCTTCAATCTGGAGAAGAGAAAGCCTCGGGGTAACCTGTTTTCCCCTTCCAGCACCTAAAGGGAGCCTGCAAGAAAGCTGGAGAGGGGCTTTGGACAAGGGCCTGGAGTGACAAGATAAGGGGGAATGGCTTCCCACTGCCAGAGCGCAGGGTTGGACAGGATATTGGGAAGAAATTCTTCCCCGTGAGGGAGATGAGGCCCTGGTACAGGTTGCCCAGAGAAGCTGTGGAAGTGTTCAAGGTCAGGTTGACAACACTATTACACATGGGGGGAAAACAGCACATGACTCCCACAGCTGTTTTACCAACCAGCAAGGTGTCAAGAGGAGATTTCTAGAGCTTTCCAGAGCTTCTGCTAATAGCTCTTTTTGGCCAGTTTGTGGCACCTCTGGGGCTGTCACAGGGTACAGCACACAGCCCTGGCACCTCAAGGGGCACAGGGGGAAGCAGAAGCCTGGAGCTGGCAGGAGGAACTCAGCACTGTTACCTGCACTGGGCGGTTCTGAGCTTGCCACTCCTCTGGGCGAGGGTGAAGGGCAGCTCCCTCACCTCCTCCCGATATCTGCCCACTGCCAGGCAGAGGCAGCTCCCTCCCAAGGCAGCCACGAGTGCCACACGGAAGTCCTGGCACCACTCGGTTCACATGAGACCTCTGAGACCTCGGGCAAAGGAGCTGGGGAAGGAAAGCACAGCGTGAGAGAGCCCAGGAGCCTCCAGCCCGTCCTGCGTGCTCCTTAGGGATCTGCCCCGAGGAGCACCGAGGAAGGCTCTCCACTTCACCATGCAGGTAGGAACAGCAACTGCCCCAATATTCCCAGGATGCTGCTTTTCAGCACCTCTGAGCACCTGTGGCTTGGAAACACAGGACACACTGACCTCCAATCTCTACCACTCATCTGCTTTTGGCCTTTAAGCTACAAAATTCCTACCACAAGTGTGTGACAGGGAAAGCAGGATGTACTGCTGGTCCCAAGGTGCAGTGGGGTCACACTGGCCCCACAGGTTGGTCCTAGAGCACAGATCAGAGAAGGATGGTATGGATGGAGCTTATGTAAACCTAGGAATGAGCACTGCAGAGGTGACAGCCCCAGGTTCCAGGAGCACCTGGAATACAGCAGGGGCAGAGGGGGAGCTGTGATCTTTTCCCTCTCTAACTTGGAAGAGAAGATGGGGATTTTTTTTCCTGGAAAAAGCCAGGCAAACTCTCCTGAGTCAGGGCAGGAGTAAAGGTTCAGATCTGTCTGTCCAAACAATGGCTGTCCCACTTCTCAGGAAGCCATGGGCTAAGGTGGAAGTGCTCCAAGGGAAGCTGAGTAAGAAACATCCCGGAGATAAGAGCAATTTGATCATCTCAGTGTGGGTGACGGGAAACACCCAATCCCACCCCAATCCATGACTGGAAAGGAAAACAAGGATGCCGGATCCTATCCAGGTCCTTGTCCTGAGTTACTCACACAGGTGACTCTGCACTCAGCCCAAGAGTGCCTGTGGCCGTTTCCCAGAAGGAACACTCAGGGCAGTGGGTTACCTGGGACAAGGACAAGGACCAGTGATATATTTGGAGGCATAAAAACCCTTTTCAACATGGAAACTCATCCTTCCCATTCTGCCAGTCACTTCCACACCTTTGCGTAGTGGCACCTCCATGTCCTGTTCCAACCACAGGGCAGGAAGGAGTGAAACTGAAACTGTCCTTCCCAAGAGCAGGGATAGAGTCCAGGGTTCGTACAACCACTGCAGAGACCAGGTGGCCTTACCTGCATCTGAGGGGCCAGAGCACAACAGCCACCATCAGACAGCATCCCTAATTCCCAGGAAAAAAACAATTAGGTGTGAGAGTAACAGTGACTGAAAGTCCCTGCCACCTGCAGTTACCCCTGCCCACACATCCCTGCCTTCCCATCAGGAACTGCAGTGGCAGGGCAGGGGAGTTGGCTTCAAACTGCTAGAAGGCAGGGTTAGATGAGATATTAGGAAGAAATTCTTCCCTATGAATGTGGTAAGGCCCTGGAACTGGTTGGCCCAGAGAAGCTGTGGGTGCCCCATCCCTGGCAGTGTCCAACACCAGGCTAGACAAGGCTTGGAGCAACATGGACCAGTGGAAGGTGTCAGGGCCCATGGCAGAAGGTGGAACAGGACAGGCTTTAATGTCCCTTCCACCCAAGTCGCTCTGGAATTCTGGAATTCCATACACACCCCATATGACCCCAATAGCAAGCTGAGTAACTGCATGGCACCTAAGCCCAAGCAGCCCCTGGATGAATCCAACATCCTGTTTGCGAGTCCACCTTGGTAACCTCTTCCCAAGGAAGTGGATGTGCTGGCTGGGATGCTCAGACTCCCAAGCAGGACTGTGCCTGCAGCTATGGGAGTTGGAAGCCACCTGGGAACAGAAGGTGTGATGCCAGCAGTCCTCCCCTCCTCTTAAGCTCTATTTGGGTCAGCAGCAGAAGGAAAAGTGTGCCCAGGTGGCATTAGGAACACCCTAAAACATTCCCATACCCAAAGGATGGCTTCCCCTCCACATCCACAAGATCACGGGTGGTGCTGGCAGGGAATTGCTGCAGGATGAGACTGGTGCACATGGAGGCTGAGAGAAACCAGCCAGGCAGGAATAAGCCAATATGACAGCAGAGAGTGTGCCAGGCCAGATCCATGCCAGCACCAGAGCACTGGCAGTGGGTAGAGCCCTGAGAGGTTCTCACTCTCACCCCTATGCCCAGAGAGGGGCTCAGACAGGGATGCAGGAACTGCTGCACCCAAATCTGCCCCCCAAACCTGGTTAGAGCAGATGACAACACCAGAACCCTCCCTCTGCCTCTTGCCATAAACTGGGGTACATTTTATCCAAGAGAACTTGTGGCTCTTGTTACAACAGCACCTCCAGGGGAGAGCATCCCTCTTCTCAAGCCTTCCCACTTCCCTTTCTTGTCAGTCAGTCTCCTCATGGCTCTTGTGCTTTGGCTGATCCACGTGAGTGAGGATCTGGCAGAACATTTCAGCCCTTTCCTCATCCCGGCCTCTCTCCTCCTGTGGCCTCATTCTCCAGTGAAAGCTCGGGATGCAGATCTTACAGCAGGGCACAGTTGCACCACGGCAGCTCTGCTGCCAAGATTACAGCTGGAGGAACCCGTCTGGCTGGCCCCTCTTTCAGGTCACAGTGTCTCTGGTGACACCGAGTGACAATACTCGCATCCCTGGCAGCTCCTTCCCGCTACTGCATTGCATCACCTTCCCTCGGGAACAGCCGTGTAACTATTTGTGGGGACAATCCATGAGTCACATCAAAGAGTGGAAAAACCCCCACAGGGGCAGCTGATGGCTTAAGCTGAAGGAGAGCAGGGTTAGATGGGTTATTGAGAAGAAATTATTCCCTGTGAGGGTGCTGAGCTTTGGCACAGGGAAGCTGTGGCTGCCCCATCCCTGCAAGTGTCCAAGACCAGGCTGGAGCAACCTGTGATAGTGGAAGGTGTCCTTGGGGGACTGGATGGGCTGGAAGGATTTTTCCAACAAAAACCATTCCATGAGACCTACTTTGTGCTCCCCCTGATGCCTTTTCCTGGTGTTAGGAAAATGAAACTAGACAGGGTTAAGAGGGTTTGGGGGTCTTTAGCCCAGTATTTGAATCAGGATCCTGTTGGATGCATCCACTTCACCCAGGTGACAGCGTGGCAAATGCACCCCCATCAGTCACACACACCAGTTCTAGACTTTCCACAGCACAGATCCAACAAGGGAGCCCAATGCTGGGGCTGGGCTGGGCTCAGCTCGAGTTTCCAGAATCTGTCCTGCCAGGAGACCTTGGCTTCCTGAGCCAGTGGGAATGTTTGGTGTCCCTGGCTCTGCAGCTCTGGGCTGTTCAGTCTCAGGGCCTGCAGAACACTTACAGAACACTGAGCACTAAACTAAGTAAAAGGTTGCAAGTGTGCATGCTGCTGATACTTGTGGATACAGAGAAATGTGTAAAAGGGATATAAAAGAAAAGACAAAAATCATTCCGGCATCACCTCAGAGCTGCACCCTTGGATGTCTGAGTGTAATTTCCTGTAACCAGGAAGGTGGGAGCTGCACAACCGTTCTCTCCAGAGCCACTGACACACAGGAGAGGAACAGGGAAAAGCCAGAGTTCAAGCAGTGTTTGGACAACACTCTTAGGCACATGGATGATTGGGGTAGTCCTGTGCAGGGCCAGGAGCTGGATTCAATTATCCTTGTGAGTCCCTTAAGGCTTGGGATATTCTATGATTTTATGATCAGCAGCTCATCCTCCCCTCTCTGTCCCTTGGCTGCAGCCTGAGGCATCCAACATGTTTTCCAAGGACTTTTTTCACCTGCTTCCCTGCAAGGTTGTGCCTGCCTCCAAACATCACTGCTCCACTCTACTGGAATTTAAAACTAGCTTTTAAAAGCCAACAGTGCCCTATCTGATAGGAGCAACTGACAAATGGAAAAGGCTGATAAAGCCATTAAATCCACTGCAGCAGGGAGAGAGAGGGTGAAAGGTGAACACTTCCCCAGTACAAATGTCAGGGTGTCAGGTGAAAGAGCTGAGGGAGGCTTTTTCTTCTAGTCCAGATGCCTCACAGCCCCATGGCACTGCTGGGCATCATGAGTTTTAGGGTGCACACCCTCCCAGGGCAGCAGTCCTTGCAGCATCCCTAAACACAAATCCCTGGCTGGCTCGGAAAGACCCCAAACTGGTGACCAGGAGCATGTGGGAGAAGGTGTCACACAAGGCTCCTCTTACCTTCCTCCCTGGGCATCCCTTCAAGGCTGCTGGAAGAGGAAAACTCGGGATCTCCCAGAGAGCCTGCTGAAGCCTTCCCTTCACTGGTTTTCTTTTCACCAGGATGAAATTCTGCTGACTCCCTGGAGGGACTCTCCTGTTGAGGACACGGACCCCTTTGCCTCCCCGGTAAGCTTTGCTCCTTCTGCACCCACAGCAAGTCCAGTTCAACTCAGAGAGGGGACAAATCCCCATTTCCCCTGCTCATTCCAAGTTCCCCTCTACACAGCCACAATGAGGGTGCAAACCTCTGAGAGGCTGGAGCTGGGAAGGAGATCACAGCTTTCCATCCCTAATCATTCCCTGCTGGATTTGTGGGCAGAATGAAGAGAAGTGGGATTTTGTCCTGGTGAGCGACATCCATGAAATGGGCAGCGAGAAGGAGATCAAGAGGAAGAAGTTCCTGGATGAGCTGAGCAAGAAGGGCTTCACCATCAAGGTGAAGGGCCGTGGGAGGAAAAGGCAGCAGACACATGACCTGGTTTGGGCTCCTGCATCCAGGGAAATGGGAGATATGGAGAAAGACCCCAGCCCCAGGATTCCCACAGCCCCCAACTCTGGCCTTCCAGCTCTGGCCCTCCCCTGCCCCTCTGGCTCTGTTTTAACAGCCCTTCTCTACCCCTCACCAGAAAATTGAGGACACGAAGCTCTTTTATGGAGTCCGTGCCCCGCAGCACATCTTCTGGAAATACCACTGTCTCCTGAGGAACCCCGATAGGAGGCAGCAAAACTCCAGTGCCCACCAGGATGTCCCGGTGACCACCAGGTGGGTGCTGAGCTGATTTCCAGCATCCCGCACTCACTGTTCTCCACACCAGCATCCATTTTCCAGCTCGGTTCGCAGCCGTGCCAAGCTTTTTATTTTCCACAGAACCTTCCTTCACCTCCCGCATGCAAAGCTGATGGCTTCTCATGTCCCACATTTCTCCCTCCCTTGCTTCCCTGGATTTTAGTGCACACCTTCTCCCTTCTCTTCCGTTTTCCTGAGCCACACACCACAAGTCTGTATCCCACAGCAGCCTTTAAGCAGAGTTTCTCCTTTTTCAGGATACGGATCGTGCACTTCATCCTGCAGAACACTGTGACATCTGACTTAGGTAAGGGAATGAGGATCACAGGGTTGATTCTTAGCCTGAATCTGCAGGAAGAATCCTGACATATGGTGGGCACTGGCAACACAGCTGCCTTTCCATCCAGGGGAGAACAGAAAAGGGGGGAGGTCAGACAAGTCGATTTGCTGCTGCATCCAGAGGCTGGGAGATTTACACTGCAGGAACCAGCAGTTCCTCTGCTCTGTCTCCCCAAATCCCTAAGCCTGTCCCTTCTGCTGTGCTCCCAGAGAAGCTGCAGGACCTGATGAAGAAGAAGGTGTTTGAGACAGCCTTTCCCCTGCACAAGGTGAGGCCGAGCACACAGTGCCTGGGAGGAAAATCCATGGGAGATGGAGGAGCAGGATGGGGTGGGGGGGACCTGTGGGTGACAGGGGCTGCACCAAGAGCTCGCTGGGCGAAGGGCATGGCAAAGGTCCTGGCAGCTCCCTAGGAGCTGGCAAGGCATTACTGGTGCTGTGATGTTCCTGCATCCGACCAACCTCTCCTCTCTCCAGAAAGAAGATATAAGGGAAATACTAAAGAAGAATTGGGCTCGCTGGAGAGTTTTGTTTAAGGAACAGCCAATTGAGGAGATCAGGTAACGTAGGCACGAGAGGCAGTTCTTTCTAACTAAGATGTCCCACCTGAAACCCAGCTTAATGCCCTTTGCCAGGCTCCTGCATTGTCTTAAAAATCATTAGTTTGAACTTGGCTCTTCTCACAAGCACTGGGCTGCCCCTGCAGCTTCCAAAGCTCTTAGCCTGAGGGTTATCCCTGTGACTCTGAGCTCCATCTGCTAATCCTGCAGCCTGAAAGAACACCCACGTCTGTGTGGACTTTAATGAACTTGTTTGGTTTTCAGCCCCATCCGGAAGGCAGGAGAGGTGGGAATGGAGCATCAGTGCTGCACACCCAGCCTGGGGCTGAACTCGGGGCAGTGAAGGCAACATGGAGTTCCTACAAACACCTGAAATCCCAGGAAAGAGCACAGCTCTTGTTTTTGAAAACTGACTCCATGAGCAGGGGAAAAAGAATGTGTTCTTTCATAAACCTGCCAGGGGGCTCTGGCAGAGAGGGGAGATCTTAAAATAGAGGTGCAAACCTCTGATAGCTGGCACAAAGCTGATTCCTCTGGGATACAGGGCTCCCAGTTCCTCAGTCAGTAGGACTGTGACTCCAACCTGCTCCCCACACCATAAAAGCTGAGATAGTGCCATCATGGGCATTTTCTAGTGACTCCCAAAACTTGATCTCCTTTCTGTCTGCAAATCCCACCTCACCTTTCCTCCTAGGTGCTATTTTGGAGAGAAGGTGGCCTTGTACTTCGCCTGGCTGGGCTGGTACACCTACCTGCTGATTGTCGCTGCCCTGGCTGGGCTGGCAACTGTTGCAGCTGGGGCTACTGTTTACAGTTCCAGCCAGGTGAGGTAAGGCCCTTCAGAATGCCAAATGCACATCCCATTCAGCTCTGCAGATGGCTCTGAGGCACCCTTGTCCCCCTTGGCTTCTCTCCTCCTTTCTTCCAGCAAGGAGATCTGTGATGCCAACAACACCATCATGTGCCCACTCTGTGACCAGAATTGCTCGTTCTGGGTCCTCTCCGACACCTGCACCTACGCCAAGGTAGGGAACTCTCTTTCCAGGGCAAGCTAAACTAAAAGATTGGGAAACACTTCCAGTTCGTGCTATTCCCACACCACTAAAAAGAAACCCCACCTCAGATCACAGTTTCCATCACCACCATGGAATATTTTACCAGTAACAAGCCACAGTGTCCATCACCTTCTTGCATTTTGCCCTCCTGTAGCACCTTTACCTGTCTCATGGGAGATGAGCGTGGCAAGACTGTGAGGTGCCACAGTCCCTGCACCTCGGTGTCCCATCACACTCTTCCTTATCTCTTCCAGGTCACTCACATGATTGACAATGAGGCCACAGTGATGTTTGCCATGTTCATGGCAGTCTGGGGTAGGTATCCATGCCTGGGTGCCCAGCACATGTGGTTGGGAGAGGGAGCAGAAGGTGGAAAGTGGGACACTTCACCCCTGGGGAGGTTTTGTATCTCCTCCACTTCCAGAGCCTTCAGCTCCCCTTCCAAGACAGAGCAAGAGACAAAACCATCCAGGTGATATCCTCCAGCTCCCCAAATATTCCTTACCTGAAGCTTGTCCTACCTGAAGCTTCTGCTCAGCACAGACTCACCCAAAGCACCAGTTTTCTAGGAACTGCTCATAAGTGGCCACAGCCACGGGTAGGAGGAGCCTCCAGCCTCCTCCTCCTGCACCTTCATCACTGCACAGCTCCTTATTTGCTGTGGGTTGTTGGGATCCAGTCACTGCCTTAGTTACACACTCATCTGGCTTTTCCACAGCCCTTTCCTTGGCCAGCCACCTCAGGAGTGGGCTGGGTCACACAGGGACATTCTCAGGAGGGCCTCTCCAATTAGCAGAAGAGGTGGTTGGAATTGGAGTTGGAGAGGTGTGGCCTTGCCAGGATGCTGAGCAGGACACCCATTCCACCTGAAAAGTGACTTATCCCAAATGCCCTATGGACACTAGATCAGGGCAGTGAAAGCTCATCTGCAACATCCCCGTTCCCTCACTGCTGCCTGTCCAGGGTCCTTCCAGGTCACCAAGGTGCAGAGGAGACTGTCCTTCATAGGCTAGGGGCAGTCCAGGCTGGTTTGCCACCAGGTGGGATGTGATATGACTCTCTGGGAGGCAGAGGGGTGGTTTTCAGAGCCCTAAGTGTCACTGCACCTTCTCTTTCCCAATCCAGCCACTGTATTCCTGGAGCTGTGGAAGAGGGAGAGAGCCAAAGTGGCCACCAACTGGGACGTGTACGGGTGGGATGAGGAAGAGGTGAGGATCTCATCTTTCCTGCTCGCTGCTTCCCTTTTCAGGACAGGAGCCACCTGGACCTAGAAAAGACACATCAGAGGGTCCCTTGCCCAGACTGAACTCAGTCAGGCTTGGCCCTGCTGTTGTGGGTTGGGTGTTCACCCCTTGTCCTTCTCCAGCACTGCTCCCATATGTCCACTGACACAAAGGACACAAAGCACTGCTGGGTCCTTTCTTTCCCATTTCTAACTTTATTTTTTGTTGTTTTTTTTTAAGGAGGAGCTGGCTCTGCAGCTAATCAATAATTCCCAGCATGATCCCGTGCCATACCAGCACTCCTACTTCCGCAGCACCATCGTCCTCATCTTGGCTCTGCTGATGGTACGTGCCAGGTGACCACATTTGGTTTAAGGGCACATGGACCAAAGGAGAAAAGGCACAGACCAGGTTTTTAGGGCAGTTTCACACCCATCACAAGGATCCTGGGGCTTTTTCATGCTCACACCTCACTGTGCTGGTGGTGGGAGCCAACCACCCTTCGGGGACGTGGGGTGAAGGCTCTGCCCCTGCATTGAGGATCAAGGCAGCAACACGGAGGGCAGGAAGAGGCAAATCCCAGTGTGCTTGTCCCCACTGTGGGTCAATGGAGACTGGTTCAGGCAGAGACATAGAATCTTAGAATCACAGAATGTTAAGTGTTTGATGGGACCTTATCTAGTCCCAACTGCATGCCAAGTTCCACTACTTCAAGTTGCTCAAGACCTTGTCCTACTTGGCCTTGAACACTGCCAGTTTTGGGGCATCCACATCCCTGGGCAGCCTGTTCCAGTATCTCCCCACCATTACAGGGAAGAATTTCTTCCTAACATCCAGCCTTCATTTCCCCTCTTTCAATTTGTACCCATTGCTCCTCGTCCTGTCACTACACCCACCTCATGAACTGATTTGTCTTTAAGGTGCTGAGGGCACCATCAGGCAGGATGGAGCACGTGCCCTTGGTGGCTCCTGACCCCTCCTCTCCCTCTCCACCTCCACAGATCATGGTGCTGATTGGCATTGCCCATGCACTCGTCATCTACCGGGCAGTGGCCATGGCACTGTTGGCGCAGAGCGAGGTGGACCTGCTGAGCAAGCATGCTGACACCGTGGCCGTGATGACAGGGGCTGTGCTGCACTACATCACCATCATCGTCATGACCAAGGTGAGGAGCCACACGGGGTGCCTGGCAGGATTTCTCCACAGCCAGCCCTCCCTGCTTATCCCATCCCTCTGTCCTGCAGGTCAACCGGCATGTAGCCCTCTTCCTCTGCGACCTGGGTAAGGGAAATGGGGTGTGCCCCACGTGTGGTGCCCTTTTGTCCCTGAGCACAGCCAGCCTCCCATCCCCTTCCCTCTCTCTACCAGCACAAGGCAGCCCCCAGGCAGCCCCAGCCAGGAAGGCCAGCAGCCCCCCAGCACACACTCACCCATGGCCCACATGCTGTCCAACAGATAACTTTGCAGGGACAGTCACCCTACAGGGCTGAGCCACCCCAGCTCCAGGAGAGGTCACAATATGGATTTCCTCCCAGCTTTAAGGCCCCTTCTCCCCCAGCTCATGGCTCTGAGGGACCTCCCTGCTTGGCTGGACTCACCTCTACCAGACAGCTCAGGAGGAGGGCAGGGAAGGCTTCACAAGGGGCAGAGATGCCCTTCGCACCTTCAGAGCCGTGGCACCCATGGGGAGCAGGGCAAGGTCCCACCAGTCTGTGACCAAGCCCCTGGGCATTGCTACCTTACCTAGAGAACCCACGGACCTTCTCCCAGCGGGAGAACAGCTTCACTGTGAAGATCTTCATCTTCCAGTTCTTCACAAACTTCTCCTCACTCATCTACATTGCCTTCTTCCTGGGACGGTGAGTGGAGAACACAGGGCAGCCAGGGTTTGGGATGGATGTTCCCAGCTCTCCCCAGGTGTAGGGACAGCCCAGGCCCTCTGCTGTCCCACTGGGCACAGGGACTCTATTTGGGACTCAGGAGGGCCATGACCCCATGGGTATCACTGTTGCTTCCTTGCTCAGGATCAATGGCCACCCAGGGCACTACGTGCGCATCGCTGGCCACTGGAGACTGGAGGAGGTGAGACACCCACCCTCTGACCCTACAAACAGCTCCTCCTCTTCCTTTCCCTGCTGCCCAGGGAGCCTCTGGGAAGCTCAGCTTTCTCCCATAGCACCTGCCAAAGGGTGCCTCAGGCCCACCCATCCTGCTTGCAGGGCACAACCCCTATCTTCTTGTCCCCTCCAGTGCCACCCCAGTGGCTGCATCACCGACCTCTTCATCCAAATGGCCGTCATCATAGTGCTCAAGCAGACCATCAGCAACATCATGGAGTATCTCATCCCGTAAGCTTCACACACTGACCCTTTCCAGAGAGGAACCACGGTCTTTTTCCTTTTTCCCTTCCTCCAGGGATGTGCCAGCAGCAACCCAGCCCTGCTGTCCTCTGCTGGCAGCCACACAAATCCCTGTCTCCCATTGCAGCTGGATATCCCACCAGCTACGGAAGAAGAAAAAGCCCCCTAAGAAGAGAAGTATGATGTTAGGAGAGGAGGAGGAGGCAGAGGACCCCTGCAAAAGACAGTGGCTGAACAACTATGAACTCAACGAGGTCAACGTCTTCAGCTTGTTCAACGAGTACTTGGAGATAGGTAGGTAGGGCAGGGGGCAGATCCATGTGTATCCCTTGGCTGGGGAGTGATGGATGCCAGGGAGTTCATACACCGACAAGGGAGAGCTCTGAGCCACAGCTCCACACCCAGCCCTGCTCCGAGAGCCCTGGGTCACCAAGATCATTTCCAAAACATAGAGCAGACAACTGTGCTGGCCTTGGGCACTGCCTCAGACCTTCCTCTCCTTCCAGGGCCACGGCTATAACCCCAGGGTGTGCCTGTGCCTGGCTGGCTCAACTATCCCCACAGGTGCCACTCTCTGACAGCCCTGTGAGAGCTGGGCGTCCCCAAGACGTGGCTATTTCCCCCTTCCACCCCTGCAAACCCCTCTAACCCAAGTCACAAAGCAGGACAAACCCAGGTAGAGAGGGACCTCCCCTCTGTGGTGGCTTCAAACCAGCGCCTGGCATTTCCCCTCCACAGTGATCCAGTACAGCTTCACCACCATCTTCGTGGCAGCCTTTCCCCTGGCCCCCTTGCTGGCCCTCATCAACAACGTCATCGAGATCCACATGGATGCCATCAAGATGATGCGGCTGCGCCGGCGCATGGTGCCCAGGAAAGCCAAGGACATCGGTGAGGGGGGTCCTGCCAGCACCAGGCTGAGCCCCTGAGCCCCCATAGCTGTGGGACAGCACAAGGGAGAGCTGTGGGTTGGGGAAGGAGAAGCTGCTTTCGACCCTGCCAGAGCTGAGGGGCAGCTTGGAGGCTTCTTCCTTGACCTGGCTGTAGGATTTAACTCGGTGGAATTTGGTTATAGGGGTAAAATAGAAACGAGAGATCTCTAAAGATGAGTTTAGAGCATGGGAGTTTATTGTGAAAGAGCGTGGGTGTGAGAGGCTGCTGGGCTGCAAGACACAGCTCAGAGCAGGCCAGAGAAAGAGAGAGAAAGAGGTAAAAAGAGAGAGTAAAAAGAGAGTGATTTGCCGTTTACAATACAATAAATCATCTTCTCTGTTAAATATTCTAATTCTCTTTAACCAATCTGAGACAAGTTACAAACTCTACAATATTTGCATACAACCTATAAGAATCGTTACATTACCATATGGGGTTATATTTTAAACCTTAAAAAAACTGCTTTTGGGAATCTCCTACCAGGCAGGTATGGTTTGCTCTGCCCTTTGGCCCTGCCTGGGCAGAGGGCATTGTTCTATCAAGAAGGAGGATTCCCTTCAGCCAGCTCTGCCATTGTTTCTTAGTTACTCTTTAACTCAAACCTTGTCTTCATCTCAATTTCAATTATACTTTCCATATTTCCAGCATCTTTTACGAGGTAATCATATCTATAAGGCTTTCCTATTTAATCTTCCCCAACACTGGCCATGCCAAAGCTGTCTCTGAGCTGGAATGCTGGCAGTGAGCTGGCAAAGGGACCTCACCAGCTGCTCCTCTCCCACAGGGATCTGGCTGCAGGTCCTGGAGGCCATCGGCATCCTGGCTGTCATTGGGAACGGGCTGGTGATCGCCATCACCTCCGACTTCATCCCTTTGCAGGTCTACAAGTACATGTACAGCCCCTGCATGAGGGAGAACCACACCAGCATGGAGTGAGTTCAGTTCTGGGACAGTCCCTGCCCACAGCATCCCCTCAGCTCTGTCCCCACAGCTGTGTCCCCACCTGCCTCAGCGCCACCACTGCAGGAACACAAGGCAGCTGAGCTGTCCCCCAAAGTGAGATGGGGGGAAAGGGGAGCAGAGGAACATTTCCACATGGCATCACCTTCAGCCTCCCACTCACATCCTGTGGTGGGTAAACTGAGTGGAAAGGGCAGTGTGTAACACTGGAGAGCTGCAGGATCCCCAGGATGCTGGCACATGCTCTCTCCTGCCCTCACCCTGTTCCTCCAAGCCTTGGCTGACTGACCAAACTCAAACTAGTTCACTCAAACTTGACTGAAGCCTCCAAGCCCCTCATTTGTGAAATGGAGGCTTTGTGAAAGCGAGAACCCCAGGTGGGTTCTGCTTCCCCAAAACAGGGGGGTACAATCTGTGCTTAAGCCAGTCCTTCCCCACAGCTGCTCCACTGGGTACATCAACAACAGCCTCTCCGTATTCCGCATCCAGGACTTTGAGCCCCACACCAAGGTGCTGCCAGAATTTAACGGGGACCAGATCAAGGAGTGCAGGTAAGGGCAGCCCCCTAGCACTCTCACTGTGACATCCAGGCCAGAATGGAGTGGCCTGGGCTGGCACTGATGGAGCTGTCACTGCAGGTACCGGGATTACCGGAATGCTGACGACTACAGCTACACTGTCCAGTTCTGGCACATCTTTGCAGCACGCCTTGCCTTCCTCATTCTGTTTGAGGTGAGCACCCAGAGAAGCAGGATTGGGCTGGGAAAGGGGTTGGATTTGTGCCTCGTGCCTGGGCTGGGAGCACCTGATTGCCTTTGCTTTCCACAGCATGTGGCTCTGTGTGTGAAACTCATCGCAGCCTGGTACATCCCCGATGTCCCACAGAAGGTCAAGAATCAAATTCTGGGGAAAAAACACAGCAATCTCCGTAATGAACTGAGGTGGGTGATGCCCTGGAAGGTGTCAGGGGTTGCCAGGTTTCAGGATCTGTCTCCCCTGGAGCCCCTTTTGCTTCAGAAAAAGAAAAGCTCCAAGTTAAAAACAGGAGTGATTTTGCCCAGGGGAAGGACTTTGCCCAGGTTTTCCATCTTAACTTTGTTTAAAGAGAAAAGATTAAGTATTTCAGTGGGAAACAGAACCACTGTAGCTGCCCCAGTGCTGCTGTCCCACACTGATCTCTGGGAAGGGCTCAGCCTAACCCCCCTGCATGTCTCCACCCTGTCCCAGCTGCCACCCATAATAGGGATGGGAGCAGACAGTGGGGTTCAGGAAACACCTGTCCAGGTTTGACACTGGCCAAATGCCAGGCACCCATGAAAGCTGCTCACTAACCCTCCCCTGCCACAGCTGGGCAGAGGAGAGAAAACATTCACCAGGGGCTCATGAGTTAAAGACCAGAAGAAAACACTCCAAGGGCAAAACAGGCTCAGCCTAGAAGTACAAAGTGAATTTATTACTAACAAAATCAGAGGATAATGAGAAGTAAAATAAGCCCTACAAAACACCTTTTCTTCCCCCAGCCCCTCCCTCCTTCCCATGGGCATGGGGGTTTTTGCTCAGTTCATCACCTGAGGTTTTCTTCCACTGCTCAGGGAGAGGAGTCCTTCCCCTGTGAAACCGTGGGGTCCCTTCCATGGGACACAGTTCTCCATGAACTTGTCCAGTGTGAGTCCACTCTCACAAGCAGCATTCCTCCCAAAACTGCTGCAACATGATCTGCCTTCCTATTGACTGTGGAATTCCCCACAAACAGGGGTTTCCCACAAAAGCCTGTCATTTTTTCTCCACTTCTTTTAGGAAAAAGGCCCTGTTCCCACTCGGAGTGTTTTTCCCCACCTCCCAACTCAAACAATTCCCTTCCCAATGCCCCTCTCCTCTCTCCCCAGCAGGATGGAATACTCTACTGAGGTATAGCCATGGCTCATGAAGGAGAAGGAGAACATGGACTCAGGCCCTTGTCCCAGCCTGGCAGTGCCAGGGGTGCTGGATGAACCCCACAAAATGGTGCCACATATCCCATCTGGGACTGAGCTGGCCTTGAGCTGGGAAGTGATGACAAGCCAGTGGCTTCACAGGAGCAGGCTGCTCTCTGACTTGGGAAGGAAGGATGCTGTGGCAGAGCCAGGATGTGCCTCCCCAGCACGGGGAGTGGCTGGGACAGAGCTGTGGTGCTGGGACAAACCCAGGGGTGGCACCCAGCTGCTGGGCTGCTGGAGAGGACCTGGGTCCTTGTCACTCACTTCCTTAAGCACAGGAAACACCACTTACCTCATTCCAGGCCCCCTCTCCAGCCCTATTTTTGTACTTTGGCCTCTTTTTCCACTGCCTTCTGTGTCATCCCCTGGGGAACTTGAGTCCCTTTTTGACCACACTCCTCCCTGGCATGACTCCCACATGGCTGCAGCTCCACCCTGGTGTCTCCACAGCCATTGGAGAAATGCCATTGTTATCTTGTGGTTTAGCTCTGGGCTCAGCCAGGTCCTGAGAGTTGTTCCTGGCTCAGCTGCCACCAGCTATCACTAAATAAACACTACACCCACGTGGACACGCAGACCGTCACCTGCTGCCTGGTATTGCTCCTGCCTTCCTCCTCTGCCATCCCAAATCATCCCCCAAACCCTTTCCTTGCCTTAGTGGGAACAATCACAGCAGATGCTCCCTCCTTTCCCACCAGTAGTGACTCCAACCTGGCTGGACACCCCCCTGACACTGCCTGTGTCCCCTTAGGGTCCTGCCAAAAACGCTTCCCAAAGTGTGGGTCCTCGGGGCTGTGGTGACACACCCGAGTCAGGACTGCAGGGAAAGGCACCAGGGTTCACTCAGCCTCAAAACTTTGCTCCCAAGAGCATGGAAAGCCACTAACAATCCCATAGGGAATGGAAAGGAGCTTGCTGAACTCTCAGGCTCACCTTGTTGTTGCACCACTGTGACCAAAACCGCCTCTGATCCTCCATTTAAGTTACCTCCCACAGGGATAACCCTGATGGACAAGAAAGGTCTTATCAGCTCCTGATTTGCTCCCAAACCTCCCCACACCCCTGCCATCCCCAGGACCTGGTCTTGTTCCATGCAATCCTTCACCATCCCAAAAATTCAACAGATTTACACTGCATTTTGCAGCTGATGCATCACAGAGAACATGACAAGTGGTCAGCCCTCAAAAAGGGCTGCTCCAACATCTGCTGCCCAGTGGGTGTGGGGCCCAGGAGCAGGGGATTCTCCACAGAAATCCAACAGGGTTCCTTCTGTCCCTTTCCCTCCCACAATAAGCCAACAGCAGTGGTAGTTTATATCCTAAATAATGAGAAGTCAGAGTGTTTCCCCATGGGAACAGGTCCACAGACCTGTGACCTGTACATGTTTATATATATATATATATAGCTATTCAATACACATCTACATATATTTATATGTTATTAAATAGAATATTATCCTATTATTATTATTATATGTCTATATAAAAATACATACACTGCCCCCATGGTGCTCTTCTTCCTTTTTTGGCCTCAAATCACATGCTGGTCGATGTTTTTATGGCTCAGGCTGGTGTTTGTCCAGAGCTTGCTGGTGCTGCCATGACCATATCCATGCCCAGGGCATGCCGAGGCTCTAATCACCCAGTAATTTAGCACAGGGGATTCCTGCTGTCCACCAGTGGCCACGGCTGGATCCAGCTCCCCATGGCCGGTGCCAGCCAGAGCAACCACCTCCAGTACCAGCTTCATCTGGCAAAAAAGCTCTGAAGTCACGGAGAGAAGGAATGGGAGGAGAAGGAAAGAAACAGGAAACTCCACGATGACCACAGGAACAGCTGATGACAGGTTTCTTCTTGCCCTGATCCCTCCATGGGCTCTTCCAGCCATGGAAAACCAGGGTGCTCCTCCTTAGCCCCCAAGCCTTGTGAAACCTGCTGGGTATGCTGCTGTCCCCCTCCACTTTTCTCTTTTTCCCTCTCTTTTCCCCTCCCCTGAAGCTGGAGTTGTTTAATTTTTCCTCCGCAGGTTCAGGTGGAGGTGGAGCAGTGGGAGGGAGGGACAGCCAGCCCTTCCCACGGGCCTGGCACCCGGGGATTGGGGCAGCAGGAGCGCCCAGCCAAGGGCAGGGGCTGAACTGGGAGGAGAAATAGATAAACTATTAAAACAGAAAGGAAAAAAAGAGAAATTCCAAGCACTGATCTGGCCGGTCGGGTCGGCTCGAGCGGGAGGCAACGAGCAGGAAGCCTGCGGCTGGGGAAGCTCCAAAGGTAAATGCAGCTCTGCTCTGCTTCTCTTTCCATGCTGAAGCCACCTCAGATGAGGTCAGCAGGGTTTCACCCTCACCCCATTCCCTGTGGTTCCCCTCTGGCTCTCCTTCACTCTCCTCTGGCTCTCCATCCCGCTGGCTCCCTCGGCACACCCACCCCACAATTCCCTGGCCACGGTGCCTCCCTGCCCTCCTCGCTTTCCCCATGGCCATGCTCCAGGGAATGCCGTGCCCAGCCATCATTTACCACCCCACAACATCCACACGGTCCTCTGCCTCAAATCTGGGGTGTCCCCACCCCAAGATATGGGAAACAGGAGCCACTGCTGCCCATTAGCCAGTGTTCCTCCCTTTGTGGCACTCAGCAGCCCCAGCACCCATTCCCTGTGGGTATCCAACAGTGTCATTCCCTGGAGCAAAGGGCTCCAGGGGTTTTGGGGTCTCCCCACATCCCCTGGCCAGGCTGTAGCTTGTTGGAGCTTCCTTATTCCAACCATCATAGGAAATGGCTTAGGAGTGACCCATCCAGGAGCAGAGCCAGAGCATCACACCAGGCAGAGAGACCCAGGCCACCCTCAGGAGCGTCTCCCACCCTTTCTCCATGTGAAATCCAGGTGGGCTGGCTCATCTCCATGCCATCCTCTTCCTTCCCTGGCCATTGTGAAACTCAGTTAATCCTTCAGGTATAAATTGCTTCCAGCTGGTCAAGCTGAACACATACTGGGCGTCTCTTGTGTACCTTGATCCCTGGTTTCACCCCACAGCCTGGCACCAGTCTGTTCCTGCATCCCTGCTCCTAGCCAGCCTTGGACCTCCCCCTTCCCCACCAAAAAACATGGGGGGGCCCAGCCCTGCTCCCACCCAAAATCAGGCTGCACCCAGGAGTGCTGAATCTCCAGAGCAACGAGGAGCTGGGGAGAGGCTTCCCCTGCTCCTGACTCCCAGAGTTAGGCCGGGTGTTTGCCATGGGAACACCGGCACCGTGATGTCCCTGAGACTGCCACCTCAGCCCCAGCACCCGCATCACCTGCATCAGGTGTGTGGAGACAGAGAGCCCAGCCTTGTTGTGCCCTGCTCCGCTGTCTGCTCCCAGTACCCGCCTCTTCCTGCGGGCCCTCCAATGACACCGCTGGTGACACCACCTGGGGGTCCCTGTGTGCCATCCCTGTGCTCTCTGCCTGCCTGGAATGCCAATCCCAGGGCACAGCCAAGGGGTAGCAACGCCGAGGCTCCCAACGCACCCGGACACCGCACCCGCTGGGGCGCTCTCCAGGTGGGAGGCTGCGTTTCCATAAACAAACCACACTGCTGGTAATTAACAGGTTCAAGGGCATGTCAAGCTGGAGGCAGCTCTGCAGCCCAGTCAGGGGATTGGCAGGTGAAGGAGGTACCACCGAGACCCCCAAAGCTGTGGTTTCCTGTGGCTGAGCTCATTTCCCCACCTGGGTTTTAGATTTCGGCCGAAGCCACGTTTTTAAAATACTGCAATCCCCAGCAGGTCGTTAATCACCTCCCACTCACAAATTCATGGTTGGGAAAGCCAGGCTGAGAGTCAGTGCAGGGAGGGCAGGTGACACAGGGGCCACAAGGGTGGGACATGGCTTTGACTTAACCACAGAGCAGCACCCACCACCCCCAGACGGAATCCCTGCGGGGCCAATGGGGGTGGCCAGGCCCTCCTTGTGCCAGCACTCACAGAGTCATTCCTGGTCTGTCCCAGGCCCATCCCTCCCTGCAGTGAAGGCAGGTGGACTTTGTCCCCCCCCGGAAGACGCCGCTGGTGCTGCCGGCAGCGCCCGTGCCTGTCACTTGAGCACACCATGGAAGGTAGGTGAAATCCCAATTCTCCCCTGTTCTCAGCTGGGAAGGATCCCTGTGCAGGCACAGCCGAGGGTCCTGCTTTGGTGTCACCTCTTAGGGTGCCGAGGGTCCTTCCGAGCCCCCCCAAACCGGCTCAGCCTGTTCCCAAACAGCCACGAACACCACTCACTGCCAGACCCCCAAGGCAGAGCTTGTTTTTCTGGGATGGCTACATCACTCCCCTGCCCCGTGGGGAGCTGGATCAGCTTTCCTATTCCCTCCCCTCTGTGCCCCCAGACCTTTGCAGCGTGCTCCCCGAAATCCTGGTGCCGGCTGCCAACGAGACGCTGGAGCTGGTGCTGGGGAGCCAAGTGGAGCTGAACTGCACCGTGCGCTGGGTGGGCACCGAGCACTGCCAGCCCATTCCTGCCTGGAGCAAGGACGGGCACTGGCTGGGCAACAGGAGCAGCCAGGACACTCTCTGGTAAGGAGCCTGCCATGGGGACACCCATCCAGCTGCTCTGGGGGGGGTGTCACCCCACAGCTCAACCCACAGCATCCCCGTCAGGTCTGGCCAAAACTCCTCGGAGCAGCTCCTGGCCAGCGTCCTGCAGCTCAACCTCACCCGCGATGCCGATTTTGGGGTGTTTGCCTGCTGGATCAGCAATGCCACGGCCACCTTCACCCTGCGGCGAGCGGGTAGGGACCTGCTGGGGACAGGGAGGGGACATCCCACAGAGAGCCCAGGTGCACGGGGGGACTGAGGAGAGTGATAGGGGCCCTGCTTCCTCTGCCACATCGGGGTGCAAACCTGCTCCAAACCCAGGTGTGCTGCTCACCGTGCCCTTCCCTGTCCTGGCAGAGGCAGCAGGGCACGTGCCAGCAGTGCTAGCAGCCCTGCTTGTCCTGGTGCTCCTGGTGTTCCTGGCTGTGCTCTACATCCGCTGCCACCTGAACGTGCTCCTCTGGTACCGGGACCGCTACGGAGAACTGGAGATCAACGGTGAGCTGGAGGTGACATCCCGCTGGGAACAGCCTCCCCCCATGCAGGGGCTCACACAGCCCTTCCCATGCTATCCCTGCTCCACGGATCTCCCCAGATGGGAAGCTCTACGATGCCTACGTCTCCCACGCCACCGCTCCCGACGACCGAAAGTTCGTCCACTTCATCATCAAGCCCCAGCTGGAAAACCGCTGTGGCTACAAGCTCTTCCTGGACGATCAGAACATCCTGCCCAACACAGGTGGGAACCACGCAGGGCTGTGCAGGGGGTGACACCGGGACCTGGGGGTTTGAGACCCTTTTTGCCCACAGAGCCATCAGCTGACCTCATCATGAACGTCAGCCGGTGCCGGCGCCTCATCGTGGTGCTCTCTGTCGCATACCTGGAGCAGGATTGGTGTAACAGCAGCTTCAGGTAGGAGCAGAGCAGCTTCCATGGGAGAGGAGGGGGGTGGCAGATCCCTCACCCCTCTACCACCCACCTGTCTCGCAGGGAAGGGCTCTGGAGGCTGCTGGAGCTTTCCAGGAAACCCATCTTCATCGTCTTCGAGAGCCAGTACCGGGAGATCACTCACCCTGCCATCACCCTGCTGAAGCAGCACCGAAGCACCGTGACCCTGCTGGTGTGGAGAGCCGGCTCCATGGTGAGTGCTGACAGGATCCTGATACCCTCGGGACCTCCTTTCTCTCCCCATCACCCCACAGTGCCAGCTGCCCTTTCAGGCTGCCCCATGTGAGAGCTGAGCAGTGCCCATCCCACCAGAATGCCCCTTCCATTCCCAGCTCCCCATTTTGTGACAGCCTGCCTCTGGGGCTGCTCCTGGGCTCCGGTGCTAAAGAGCAGGTTGGGGCACTCACCTTTTGGAGGAAAATTAAAAATCCAACCAGAAGAGCCCTGGATCTGAGAGCTCACCCCCCCAAACCCTGACACTCCAGGGTGACCCCAGCCTCAGCTCCCAGAGCGAAGCTTTGGCCCAGGGCCACTCCGGCCATTTTGGGGCCAGGCTGGGAGCCGGAGCCCTGGGGAGTGTTCCAGCAGGTCGGGCTGGTTTCTCCGCCGGCGCATGGGCTCAGTGCCACGCCGGAGCACAGCCCTCACCTTGGCCGAGCTCCCAGCGCCGGGGAGAGCGAGCCGAGCCTGTGAAACCGTGCTGGGTCGGGCTCATCCCCTCCCGGCCCCGGCTCATCCCCTCCCGGCCCCGGCAGACCCCATCATCGGACTTCTGGAAGGAGCTGTGCCTGGCCCTCCCACGCAAGGTGTCCTCCCCGGGGAGCGTGGGGGACCCGCAGACGCAGCTGCAGGAGGACAAGGACCCCATGCTGATCCTGCACAGCAGCTACCTGGACAGCACGGGAGACCTGGACCCGGACGGGGACCTCGGCACAGGTCCGTGTCCCTGCTGCTTCTCCTGAGGGGACATTTGCGCGCTGGAGGCCACTCCTGGGATTTGCCTGCCGCTGCTGTGGCGGCGGGATGAGTCCAACCCCTTCCCCCTCCCCCTAAACCCATCGCCCTGCTCCTGCCAGGCCTCCGAGGGCGCGTCTTCGGAAGTCCCCTGCCCCCCCGGCTCGGTGGCCGCAGCGCTCCCAGGGCTCCGGCATCCGGCAGGATGGAGGATGCTCAGCTGCGGGACGGGCAGCGCTCCGAGCTCGACATCTCGGATCTGGGATCGCGCAACTACGGCGCCCGCACGGATTTCTACTGCCTGGTGACAGAGGATGACATCTGAGCAGGGCCACAAGTCTCCCCCACCCCTGTGGGGACACACGGACCAGGTCACGGCCGAGGAGCCCAGGAGTTGTGATGGGATCAGAGCCACGGTCATGCTGGGAAAGCAGGAGCTGGCGCCAAAGTGGAAAACTGGGAAACCATCACCAGGAACACCCTGTAGTGCCTCAGAGCCATGCCTGGGCGCCACCCCAGGGTGCTGGGCCCTGTCCCTTGCCGTGGGTGGCAGGGACATTCTTCCAGCATGACAGACAAGTGCTGAGATGGGTGATGCTCTCTGAGGAACAACGTGCCCCAGCCCCAGGGAGTGCCCGACAGGAGTGGTGGCAGCTCCCTTGTCCCATGGAAACCCCCGTGACAATAAAGGGCTGCTACACCCACTGGCTCTGTCCATGATGGGGACACAGGTGACACGGGGGTATCTCCACTGCAGGCAGTGCTGTGCTCTGTCACACTAACTCAGAGCCATGCCAGGCACCAGAGGGTGAGCTCCCCCTGTGCTGGTGTCCCCATGGCACCAGTGTCCCTGTGGCACTGTCCCCCCTCCCAGGTGCCATCCAAACTCAGCTGCAGGTGGGCATCACTTAAGGCCTTTATTTCGGGGTACACAGGGCTGGGGGGTTGTACACACAGAGCTGCAGACTCAAACACCCCGTGACCCCGAGCTGGGACCGTGCTGGTGCCGCTCACCGTGGGGGCCTCTCCAGCCCCTCTGCCCATTTCCCCCATCCTCCCACCCCTCTACCTATTCTACATCATCCCCCGGGGTGCCCTGTGCCCCCCAAGCCTGGAGGCTCTCCCAGCCCCAAACCCACCCCCAGCACACCCGTGCGTCCCCTCCTGGCCACCACCGTGGCACAGAGAGCTTTGGACCCATCTGCACCAGCACTGGGGACACTGGGGACATCTCCCCACCCATGGGGCGACGCCACTCAGCAAACACAACCCGGAGGCCCTGCTCGGATCCTGCTCCTGCTGCAGGGCCCAGCCCCAGCAGCAGCTGGTGAGGAGTGACAGCAGCTGCTCTGCCACACTGGGACAGTCCCCACAGGGTGGCAAAATGGGGCCCAGGCTTCCCAAAATGAGGGCACAGGCAGCCCCATCAGAACAACCCCCTGCCCACCCTCCCAAGCAAAGGGGGAACGCAGCACTGTCACAGCGTCACTTCCCAGCTCCCTGCAGCTGCTGTGCCACCCCATAAACTGTGGGAAGCCACCTCAGAGCCCTCCAAGCCCCCAAGCCATGCAAAGCCCCATCCCCACCCAGCCAGGGCACAACAACGAGTCTAACTCACAGCACATCCCACACTGGCACAGGGCATCTCCCAGCCCTGTGGCTCAGGGAGCTGGGATGAAGCACCCCCAGAAGCCCCCTTGCCCCAGAACTGCTCTACAGGAGCCTTCCCAACTCCCTGCAGCTCCTGCCCCGCTGCCAAGCTTTGCAGACAGCTGCCTGAGAGAGGGGAGGGCCCCCAAGGGGTGCCGCAGGGCAGCCCCCCCAAACCGGGGTCCCAGTGGGGTCCCACAGCACAGCCAAATGCAGCCACTGGGTTTAAGGCTGGGCAGGAGGGAGGACAAGTGTCCCCCAGCCAGAAAAGGGACCTGGCAGAGGGGAGAGGTGCATGGGATGAAGGGATTGGGCTATGGAGAGGGGTCCAGCAGCAAGCAGCCTCCTCATGGCATGGCTGGCAGCATGGAGCATCCCAGCGAGGCATTCCAGCTCCAGGGTGTCCTCACAGGCTGAGGAAGTCCTCCTTCCGGTACCCCTTCTGCAAGGAGACAGCCTCATCAGGCACACAGAGCCCCCTGTTCCAGCCATGCTGTCCCCACCCCACCTGCACAGGGACAACGCTCTGGGACATCCCACACCTGAGGAAAAGCAGTGGGACCCATCATATCCTGGGAAGCACTTGGGTGGTGTGGCTCTCCAGGATGAACCCCCTGGCCTTGATTCTCTAGGGATCCTCCCCCTGGCTGTGGAAGGCTCTGGAATGGGTTCTTACCATCTTGAAGTCCCGATGGAGCTTGGTGTACTGCCACATGTTTCCCAGGAGGCTGGCAGCAGCTCGGGAGGACTTCTCGTTGTCCGAGCTGGGAAAGGGACAGGATGCAATGAGGTTTTTGGGGACAGCCCAAGGAGACCACCCCAGAGGGATTGGGAGCTTAGTGTGGGTGGGCAGAGCCAGGAGCAGGGAGAGGTTCCCTGATGGGAAAAGGCAGCTGTGGAGATGTGGCACTGGAGCAGGGGAAGGAGGGGAGAGCAGGACAGGAGCCTGGGTGTGAGCCAGGACATGGCAGCTCCCACCTGTCCCGTCGCTTCTTGATGAAGAAGAGCTTCCTGAGGCCGTCGAAGTAGACGATGTCACGGGCAGCCATGGGGCTCTCCACCACCAGGTTGTTGAGCACCGCGATGATGTTCACGATGACATCGGCGGGCGGGGCCTTGTCCCCAACGCTCCCTGGCAGCTTCTCGATCAGGTGGCTGACCACCTTAGTGGCTGTGGGCAAAGCACATGTCAGGGCTGGTGGCCAGAGCTGGGGAGACAGAGATACCTGGGAACAGGGCATGGAGCAGCCCACAGGCTCAGCTGCCAGCAGTAACACAGCAGGCAGGATGGGGTTGGGATGTGGCTGGAGATAACGGGAGGAAAAGGTTGGAAAGCACCCCCAGCCCCAGTTCACCCCCAGCACTCACACATCTCATCCTTGTTGCGGGCGTGGCGGGACAGGTTGCGGATGAGGCCGGTGAGGGAGCGCAGCTGGTGCTGGTCGGCGGTGCGGACACGATCCAGCACGGGGTTCAGGATGCGCTCCTGCTCCAGCGCCAGCCGGCTCAGCACGCCCGCCCACTGCAAGGCAAACACCCCCTTGGAGACTCTGCCAGCTCCCTCCTCCTCCTCCCACCCACTGGGAGCAGGCTGGGCTGAGCCCTGCCCAGGTGTCCCCTTCCCAGTGATGCCGGAATGATTTTTGTCTGTTCTTTTATATCCCTTTTACACAGTTCTCTGTATCCACAAGTATCAGCAGTATGCACACTTGTAACCTTTTACTCAGTTCAGTGCTCAGTGTTTTGTA